>OZ024832.1:43375543-43975543 GCA_964016985.1 Anodontia alba | reverse complement strand
GGACACCTTTGCCTCACCCAGCCACCCCTAGATTCAGATCAGACAACGCGAATGCGGTTAAACTGAATTTTCGCAGGGCACACATGTTTGAAGGTACGTTTTCTGACGTTGCCGCTCAGTTTCAAGCAAAAGTTCTTATTATGTTTCTTATTGCCCCACAAAAATATAAGTTGTGGTATTCATTAGAAGAGCATCTATGAAGCACTTGAAATGAGTAACCACATCTTTGAGAAATGAAAAAAAAAAAAAAAAAAAAAAAACAAAACGAAACAAAAAAACAACAAAAACACTACAATACATACCAATAATTGAAAAAACGACCATATTACGCATGTTGTCAGCATACTCAGATCTATCAGACACTCCACACAGTCTTATCTGAAACTACAATAGTCACTAACACCATGTATGGTCCTCAATCATTTTATTGGCAAACAATTAAGACCCTGATTTGGTGGATGCGCGCCGTGGTCTAGATCTACTCTGGTCGCTTACGTCAGAACGTAGATTTTTTGTTTTAATTTGGAGGGGTCTATTATGTATTCGGGATATTGTTTTCTTGTTTCTCCACCAAAAAATATCTTGTAGGCTACAAACTGATTTGTCCTTGTGACACATCATTCATTGTGTCGATTTGTTTTTGGGTAGAGAATTTCTGAAAAGGTGGGATAGATTCGATCAAGTTATCGTATTACCCTCAGAATTCAGATAGACAGACCTGAGCCGGATTGCTGGCGTGGGATATAAACTATGGAACGACTTTACTGCCTCTTGGTGACTGCTTTCATGCTATTGTGTCAACTCTTCGTTATATCTTGTGCTTTCATCATTATATCCTGTGCTTTAACAATTATATTAGGTGCAGTTGACATTATGTTATGTATACATACCATTATATCATAGGTAAACGTCATTGTGTCCTGTGCTTTGATCATTATATTGGATGCAGTTGATATTATGTTATGTATACAAACCATTATATGATAGGCAAACGTCATTGTATCCTGTGCTTTGATCATTATATTGGATGCAGTTGATATTATAATATGTATAGATACCGTTATATCATAGGCAAACGTCATTGTATCCTGTGCTTTGATCATTATATTGGATGCAGTTGATATTATAATATGTATAGATACCGTTATATCATAGGCAAACGTCATTGTATCATGTGCTTTAATCATTATATTGGATGCAGTTGATATTATATTATGTATACATACCGTTATATCATAGGCAAACGTCATTGTATCCTGGGCTTATCATTATGTTGGATGCAGTTGATATTATATTATGTATACATACCGTTATATCATAGGCAAACGTCATTGTATCCTGGGCTTATCATTATGTTGGATGCAGTTGATATTATTTCATATATACAAACGATTATATGATAGGCGAACATCATTGTATCCTGTGATTTTTTCATGATGCCGGGTGCAAGTAATATTTTATTATTCATGCACAGGATTATATCAAGCATAGACATTATTGTATCTTGTCATTTCATGATGATGTCGGTAGCACATACTATTATACTATGCATAAATATGATTGTATCATGTGCAGACATTATTGTGTCATGTGATTTTATAATTATGTTGGGTATACATGACAATAAGTTGTGTAAACGTACCGTTATATTACAGACAAATTTCGTTTTAACCTGGAAAAACTTCATTATGTTCTGGGCAAATCCCATTATGTCGGAACAGGCTCCACTATATTCTGAGTAAACGGTATTATGTTTTCCATATTTATCGTTATATCTTTGGAAATCATCATTGTATGATGCCACTTTACTATCTCTTTGTGCGTATATAAATGCTGTTATGCCAAGTTATCATTATATCCTGGTCAAACATTGTTATGTCCTGGGCTGGCATCATTATGTCCTAAGCAAACAACATGTCATCATTATGCGATGGGTAGCCGCCATTATGGGTCGGGTATGAAAGCCATGACCGAGCTGTCGAGCCGAGCCGAAAAAGCCGAGCCTGATATGTTTTCTTGTATTTGCTCAAACGAGTTCAAGGTACTTATTTCTTTTAATCTTATATTACCATATATGTAAACTGTTGTATTTAAAATTTGTACAATTACTTGCTTATTTATGACTTTATATCCTATTTTCCATCCAACAGGGGCATGAAAGCCACGGCCGCGAAAGGGATATGTATTGGCCAGTTTGTGAACAAATGGTGATGTTTTATAATCTGAGCATTTGACAGAGACTGCAAAAAGATATTTAAAATTATTTTGAATCATTATAACATGCAAACACTGTTTATATTCCCGCTACTCTTCTTTTTCACCCAAATAACGAGGATCGACAGAATCTAAAAATAGAAGAGATATAAACTAAACGAAAATAACAGAAATGACTGAAAGGGCCTACAGGCTCAGGTGAGCTAACAATACAGTCATTTATGACTCCACATCTATAACTAATTTGATAGCTTTTCCCATTAATGCTGGTCATCATACTGGTATTAGATGTAATTGTTAAGTTTAGGCCCTTTCAATGCTTTTGCTTTCCGTTTCGGTTATTTTTATTTAGTTTTCTTTGTTCTATATTTAGATCCTGCCGATCCTCGTTATTTGGATGAAAAAGAAGAATAATGGGAAATATAAACAGTTTCTACATATTATAATGATACAAAGTAATTTTCAATACCTTTTGCAACCTATGTCAAATGCTCTGATCATACAATATCGTCATTTATTCACAAAAATGGCCAAAATATATCCCTTTCGCGGCCGTGGCTTTCATACCGCTGTTGAACTGAAAATTGGATATAAAGTCATAAATAAGCAACTGATTATACAAATTTTAATTGTGAATACAGCATTTAACATATATGGCAATATAAGATTAAAAGAAGTAAGTATCTTGAACTCGTTTGAACAAATACAAGAAAACATTATATCAGGCTCGCCCTTTTCGGCTCGGCTCGGCAGCTCGGCCGTGGCTTTCATACCCGATTATGTCAATGGCAAACATTATTTATTATTGCCAGTTGAATTGTATGGTGGCATATTTCTACCACGAGATAGCCAGATACCTATCGCAATAATTTAAAGAAATATTGAGATAGTTTTACGTTTTCTGAAAACTTTATCTGGATAGTTTAAAGTTTCCTGGAAATATTATTGTGATAATTTAAAATTTCTACCGCAATAATATTTCCGGGAAACTTAGAACTTTCAAGATTAAGTTTTCAGAAAACTTAAAGTTATTACAATATTGTTTTAATTATCGCGATAGCTATCTAGCTATCTCGTGGCAGAAATATGCCACCATACACAGGGTATAATTTTGAAATCACGCAGAACAGTGAAGCTTGTACATGATAAAAACAATATGTATGTTTGATATAATGATAAAATAACAGAATACAATGGTCTTGTCCATGACAGACTGGAATGTATCCATAATTTAATATTGACAGCCTCCAAAATAATGATGGAATGATAGGATACAGTGATGTTTTTTTCCATAAAATAATGTCAAGTACACCCAACATAATGATGACATCACAGGATGCAAAGATGTTTGCCCATGCCAGAATACTATTAGTACATAACATAATATCAACTGCATCCAATATATATGATCAAAGCACAGGATACAATGACGTTTGCTTATGATATAATGGTATGTATACGTAATATAATATCAACTGCATCCAATAAAATGATCAAAGCACAGGATACAATGACGTTTGTCTATGATATAATGGTTTGTATACGTAATATAATATCAACTGCATCCAATATAATGATCAAAGCACAGGATACAATGACGTTTGCCTATGATATAATGGTTTGTATACGTAATATAATATCAACTGCATCCAATATAATGATCAAAGCACAGGATACAATGACGTTTGTCTATGATATAATAGTTTGTATACGTAATATAATATCAACTGCATCCAATATAATGATCAAAGCACAGGATACAATGACGTTTGCCTATCATATGGTTTGTATACATAACATAATATCAACTGCATCCAATATAATGATCAAAGCGCAGGATACAATGACGTTTGCCTATGATATAATGGTATGTATACATAACATAATATCAACTGCATCCAATATAACTGTTAAAGCACAGGATATAATGATGAAAGCACAAGATATAACGAAAAGTTGACACAATAGCAAGAAGGCAGTCACCAGGAGGCAGTAAAGGCGTTCCATACATCTATACTATTTTGCTACGATGCAATTTGGCTCGCCTCTCTTCTGTTAGTACTATGGGTCTTGATTGTACAGAAGAGATCCACTGAATTCCCGAATGCGTGTATGTGTTTATATATATTTGGGCCGAGGCACAGCGTTTCCTGCAAGATTACACTGTGCATCCAGCGAAGATTCAGAGCAGCCTACGCATCCACGCCGTCTCATCACGAAAACACGCCTATATAATGGTGACCCTCTTAAATCCCACCTTTTTAGATTAAAACTTGAGTTTACAGGGGTATACATTATTTTTCTTTTTTTTTTTTGCTCAAAAACATAGATTGTGGGTACTCGTTAGAACCGCCTCGGCAAGGCGGTTCTAATGAGTACCACAATCTGTGTTTTGAGCCGATTTATGAAAAATATCAGAATTTTTTATCTGAAAAAATTATTTTTGGTGGTAAAATTTTTTGTTTGAATAGGCGTGTTTTCGTAATGGCATCCACGCCATCTGACCAGTTTTCGCAGGTCACTCTGTGGGTAGTCAAGGATCCAAAGTCTTCAGGCGGGCAGCAGGTTTCGCGCGAATAAAACTAGTGTAAGCCTTCGACATCTTTCAGAAAGTCGTTTTTTGCTTGACGCTTTACACAGAAGAAGTAAATTTGCAAATTTTTGTCATGATTTAATGTAAAACCATTTGTCGTAAATACCTATGTACAAACAGTTTTATTCTAGTCATTGGTTTAAAAAAAAAAATCAAATATTTTCAGTTTTTCCCATTGTAAAAATGAAGCCAAACCATGCAGAAATCTGTAGGGTAGGTAACTTAGAGCCAAATTTTTAACAAGTTCCCCTTGTTCAATTTTTCTGAAATTTTCATAATATTGACGCAAAACGTCGATAATTCAAATTCAGCGAAGAAAAGTAAAAAATATTTTCTTAGACTAAAATTCCAAAGAATCACTTTACTATAGAAATTACATAGGTCAGACCAACTTTTGGCCGTAACTTTTTTGTGTAAGTATTTGAGAACAAAACACAGAAACATAAAAGTCAAATGGTTTCTGACAAGATATGGTCAACCGGAACAAAATATTTCCATTTCAAATATAACGCCAAGCAAAAAATGTCTTTCCAAGAGATGTCGAAAGGACAGAAGTATTTTTTCTAGACCATTACGAATACAGGCCTATTTCAAATATATTGACATTTCACCACTAAAAACTGCAAGTTTTCAGATAAAAATTCTGATATTTTTTTTTTCAAATTTCTGCTCAAAAGACAGACTGCGGGTACTCGTTAGAGTCGATGCGGTTCTAACGAGTACCCGCAATCAATGTTTTTTGAGCAGAAATAAGAAAAATAATGTGTAACCTGTAAACCCGAGTTTTACTATATAAAAGTGGGGTTTAAACTGGTCAAAATTATATACCGGTAGGCGTGTTTTCGTGATGAAGTTTGCCCGAATAAAACTGGTGTAAGCACCTTTTTCTGGACCGTTCCAAGGCGGTTCGGTTCTTCTGTTGTAGTTTTTTATATGGACGTCGCCGAGTGACGTTTGTTTTGTCATTATGTTTTCCCTATATCTCCTGTTGGTGCCTCGGGAAGACTGTACTTGGTGATTGTGGCATTTCCTTGGTACCTTCATTTATAGTTTTAGTCTACTATTGCAGCATTGTTGGTATACTTGGACTTTGGAACACACACACACACACACACACACACACACACACACACACACACATATATATATATATATATAAACGTCGGTCGTCCATCAACACCTTTGAACGACCTCCTCTGAAACCCCTGGGCAAATTTTCTTCAAACTTTATGTAAAGGAGGTTGAAAATTTGTACAAATAACTATGGTCCATTCCTTAAGGTGGAAAACACCTAACAATTTCTTCTCCAGAACCAAAAAATCTTTGAGGCCGAATCCTGGTATATAGGATCGGGGACTCAAGGATTACCAAGTTTGTTCAAATGATGATCCTAGGATGACCTTTGACCCTTTTTAAGGCAGTCAAGTTACAATCCGTCGTCAGTCCACTCCTTTGAACGACCTCCTCAGAAACCTCTGTGCCACTGTTTTTTTGTTTTTTTTTCAAACTTTATGTGGAGCCTTCTGTCAAATGGGAGTTGAAAATTTGTACAGATGGTCATGATCTGTTCATTAAGATGGCCACCATGCTCATATATGGTAAAAACACCTAAAAATCTTCTTCTCCAGAACCAAAAAAAGCTTTGAGGCTGAATCTTGGTATATACAGGATCAGGGATATATATATTATAAAATCGTGTAACCTTTAAACAGCTTCTCTGAAACCGCTCTACCAATTTTTACAAGATTTCACATGGCCTTCTGTCGAAGGGGTATTCTCAATGTATTCATATGATTCTTTACTATTAAACAATATAGCTGCTATGCCCATATATGGTAAAAACACAATCTTTTTTAGAACCAAGAAAGCTTTGAGGCTGAATCTTGGTGTGTAGCATTGGGAAGGCAAGGTTTACCAAGTTTGATCAAATAATGATCCTAGGATGACCTGTGACCTTTAACGGCATGGCTAAATTTCTGTCCTAGTTGCTGTGGCAATACTGGAAGAATGTTGAATGGCATCTGCAGTGAGCGAATCGTGGCACATGGGCCTCTCGTTTTTTATTGTGTTTACCTGATTTTTCACTGATGAGGTGGCGAACGCTACGCGAACTGAACACATATTTGTAATTATGAGCTGCACATCAGGAAAACACGCCTATATAATTTCGATCCCCTCAAACCCCATTTTCATATAGTAAAACTGGGGTTTACAGGGGTATATATTATATTCTTATTCCTGCCCCAAAACATAGATTGTGGTACTCGTTAGAACCGCCTCATCGAGGCGGTTCTAACGAGTACACACAATCTATGTTTTGAGCAGAAATAAGAAAAAATATTAGCATTTTTTATCTGAAAATTTTCAGTTTTTGGAGTTAATTTTTGCTATATATTTGAATAGGCATGTTCTCGTAATGTTTGAGCTGCATAAGAATTTAGACTACAAGTGATAATTACTTTTCCAAAGGCTTCCATTATTTAATTTGGCTAACTTCGTACCCTCACAATATCCGACGACTTCCATATTTGTTCTCAATTCAAAGGTGAGCCTATAGGCTGACATAATACATTACAAAAAAATTCTTTATTTTCCACCAAATTGAAGATACGTAGGCTCTGTATCCTCAATTTGGTGGAAAATGAATGAAGAACAAGAGGACCATAATGATCCTATATCGCTCACCTGAGCAAACAGATTTGCAAATTACTACTGAAGCATCAGCCAGTTTCACTGCTTTATGATTTTTTGTATAAATTTTACGTTCAAGAGTGACATGATGGTCCTATAAAATGGAGTAGCAATGCCGTAATGAGGCAAGAAGTGCCTCATTGTTTTTGTTTAAATCTGATCTTAAAAATTGCTATAAATATAGGGAAAATAAGTCTTACCCTATGGAGGCCATGTCTTTTTTTGACGCATCATAATGGTTTGAACAATCTTGGTAGGGGGTCATCAAAGAAACAGTTCTGCTAAATTATATTGAAATCGGTCAAGGGGTTTCTGACAAGAAAATTTTAATGTATAGATATATAGGGAAAATAAGCCTCACCTATGGCCGCCATGTTTCTGATGAATCATGATTGCTTGAACACTCTTAGTAGAGGGTCAACAAAAGAACATTGCTGCCATACTATATTGAAATTAGTCCAGTAGTTTCTGACTAGAAAAATTTTAGAGTTTTCTATTATAAATAGTTAAAGGAAAATAAGTCCTGTCCCCTGGCGGCCATTTTTTTAAACGAATTATCACAGCTTGAACAATCTTGGTAGAGGGTCACCATAGGAACATTTCTAATGTTCCAGATATAGATATATATAGTAAAAATGAGCCCCCACTCCCCCCACAAAAAGGCAATGTGTTTTGACGAACCATAATGGCTTGAACACTTTTGGTAGAGGGTCACCAACGAAACATTTCTGAAATATTATATTGAAATTGCTCCAGTGGTTTCTGATAAGAAGCTTTTTAAAGTTCCCTTTATAAATATATAAAGAAATTAAGCCCCAACCCCTGGGCCACTTTTTTTTCTTTACAAATCATCATGGCTTGAACGATCTTGGTAGAGGGTCACCAAAGGAACATTTCTGATGAATAATACTGAAATCGGTCCAGTGGTTTCTAACAAGAAGATTTTTTAAGTTTTCTATATAGATATAATAGGAAAATAAGACCCCACTCCCCTTGGCGGACATGGTTTTTTTTTGTATTTTTTTTAACGAATCATGACGGCTTGAAGAATCATGGTAGTGGGTCACAAAAAGGAGCATTTCTGCCAAGTAATATTGAAATCGGTCTAGTGGTTTCTGACAAGAAGAATTTTAATGTTTTCTATATAGATATATAGGTTTATGAATCATGATGGCTTGAACAATTTTGGTAGAGGGTCACCAAAGGAACATTTCTGCCGGATCATATTGAAATCAGTCCAGTGGTTTCTAACAATGAGGTTTTCTAAGTTTTCTATGTAGATATAATAGGAAAATAAGCCCCGCCCCCTGGCGGACATGTTTTTTTCTGACGAATCATGATGGCTTGAACAATCATGGTAGAGGGTCACCATAGGAGCATTTCTGCCAAGTAATATTGAAATCGGTCCAGTGGTTTCTGACAAGAAGATGTTTTAAGGTTTTCTATATAGATATAGGGAAAATAAGCTCCGCCCCTAGTGGCCATGTTTTTGACCAATCATGATGGCTTGAACAATATTAGCAGAGGGTCATTAAAGAAACATTCTTGCAAAGTTAAATTGAAATCGCTTTAGTGTTTTGTTTTGTTTTTTTAACAAGAAGATTTTTTAAGTTTTCTGTACAAATATATAGTGAAAATGAGCACCCGCCCCCAAGCAGCCATGTTTTTTGCTTGAATAGTTTTGGTAGAGGGTCACCAAAGAAAGATTCCTGCCAAGTTAGATTGAAATCGGTCAAGTGGTTTCTGAGAAGATTTTGAAGTTGTCTTTATAGATATTCAGAATATTTAGGGAAAATAAGCCTTGGTCCCTGGCGGCCATGTTTTATGACGAATCATGACGGCTTGAACAATCTTGGTAGAGGGTCATCAAAGAACTATTTCTGCCTAGTAATTTTGAAATTGGTCTGGTGGTTTCTGACAAGAAGACTTTTAAAGTTTTCTGTATAGATATATAGGGAAAATAAACCCCGCCCCCCTCCGGCGGCCATGTTTTTATCTATCATGACGGCTTGAACAATCTCGATAGATGATCATCAAAGGAACATTTCTTCCAAATTATTATGTTTCCCCCTGACAGGGTCGGAGACATATTGTTTCTGCCTCGATTGTCTGTCCGTCACTTAATTGTGTCTGCTCTATTACTTGAAAACCGTTCAAGATATTTTCGTGAAACTTCATAGAAATATATACAGCTTTATCAGACGACGTGCAGACGACAAAAAACGTAACTCTTGTCTATATATTTTTGGAGTTATTCCCTTTTGAAATCAGTGAACGATAATTTCCTGTCCGCTTTATAAAACTGTTAAAGTTAATGCCATGAAACATCATAGAAATTTAAAGCATCATCAGACGATGTGCAGAACACAAAGATTGTAACTCTTTTCTATACAATTTTATAGTTATTCTCCTTTGAAATTTGACAATGGTCATTTCGTGTCCGCTTTAAAACTTGAAAACCCTTCAAGATATTTTCATGGAACCTCACAGAAATATAAAGCATCACCAGACGACGTGCAGAACACAAGAACAGTAACTCTTGTCTATACAATTTTGTAGTTATTCCCCTTTGAAATCTGACAAAGGTCATTTCGTGTCAGCTCTATAACTTGAAAACCCTTCAAGATATTTTCATGAAACTTCATAGAAACATAAAGCATCATCAGACGACGTGCACAACACAAGAACCACAACTCTTGTCTACAGTTTTGTAGTTGACAATGGTCATTTCGTGACTGCTCTATAACTTGAAAACCCTTCAAGAAACGTCAAAGAAATATAAAGCATCATCAAAGGATGTGCACAACAAAAGAACTGTACATTGTCTATACATTTTTGAGTTATTCCCCTACAAAATTTGACAATGGTAATTTCGTGTGGAAACTGTTCAAGATATTATCATGAAACTTCATAGGAATACAAAGCATCATCAGACGACGTGCACACTTATAACTCTTGTCTTGTTTTTGGAGTTATTCCCTTTTGAAAATTGACAATGGTCATCCACTCTATAACTTGAAACCCGTTTAAGATATGGAGGTGCACATAAAAACATCTGACGAAGCACGAACCAACAGTACTAAGCCAATAAACAAGCAAGTCACTGCGAAGGAATGGTCGCCTTGGGATGGTCAGCAGCAAAAACCACTGGGATGGTGGTGTTGGAGGGGGAGGGGGGGGGGGGGGGGGGGGGCGGCGGGCTGTGAGAGGGGCTTCAACTCCAGAATTTATGAAATTTTAACCCTTGCCCTCAATTCCAGTGCAGTATAACATAATAACAATAATTAATTGATCAGCATGAAGGCATCCTATCTCAACAGTGACTCATAACAACAAACTACATAGCAAAATGACTATGTATAGATTAAGACAATGAAACAGGGTTGAGGACTCAATAACAATCTGATATCAGAGAAGAAGAAAACCATCAGATAGCTAGACAACTATACAGTCAACCCTCTTTATACCTACTCTCGATACAACCACAAAATTCGTTATACTGACAATTTGACTAGTAAGAAACTCTCTCTCAAGACCTGATAGTTAATCAGAAATTATGCAGGAACATTATTATACATTACTTCAAGACAAGTATGTTTTGGATATTTGTTATAATCGCCTCGCCACACCGAGGCAATTATAACAAATATCAAAAACACATGAAGAAATAAAAACGTTAAAATATATTACCCTGCCATTGTTGTGTCACGAGCAGATAACTCCGTAAAAATTTGAAAAAATTTGCCCATTAACAATCCCAACCCAGATCTCCACAATATCAATACACATACCAAGTTTTGTGAAAATCCATTGATGTTTACACAAGTTATCATCTGGAAACAAAAAATGGACGGACGGTTGGTTGGCGGACGGACGTACCACTGACGGATGGACGGACGAACAGACAAACGGACATCCAATGTGAAACCATAATAACCCGCCACTATCGTGTGGCAGGGTATAAAAAGTTCATTACCCTACCCCTTCACATCAAAGTGGCAGGGTATTTGGCATTTTGGTACAAAATACTGGTCTCATTGTTTTGTTACAATGCATGAAATCAACAAAAGATTATAAGCGTTAATGAAATGTAAATTGTTTTACTTATTGTGCCAACCATGCATAGAGGAATGAAAAAGTCAAAACTGTATAGAGGTTTATAGCATTACCCTATTTACCCTAAGTATTTAGATACCAGACCTTAAGAAACTGCTGGTCTTTCAGTCTGAAGCCAATTTTTCATGAGATGGACAGGATCTAAATTCAAAAGGACATCTAAAATTTGGTCAATAACCGCAATTTCCAGCAAAAATGGCCACTATTACCTCAGTCTGTAATGGCCAGTTTTAGGTGAAATGTGGTACCTTTTTTTTGGCTTTCTGATCACCTTTCACAATAAGTGTCCAGTAAATTTAACAAGCTCTGCATATTGAGGTAAACAACAGACATATTACCTGGCGAATATCATATATGCACTGACCCAACAAGTCAATTTTTGGTTATTATCAATCAGGGCCCAGTTGTTCAAAACTAACGATGTCGTTAGTTAACGATTCGTTAAAATTTACATCAAGTGATACGCAAATATGCTGAAATTTTTTGCTGAAAAAATGTGAGCTACTCAGATTTTTTCAGCAAAAAATATCAGAATATTGTATATTGAATCCGCTAAAATAGTTAACGATATGACCCTTAACGAGCTTGTTAAGCTAACGATGCTTTGAACAACTGGGCCCAGAATGACATAAAGCAATCGACAGAACACCCAGCAAACAACTCATTAGACTGCACACCCAGCAATGACAATGGGATAAACAGATGGTCATCTCTGCTTTTTACTTATCGTGAGCTATGACTTTAATGAAAGTGATTAGTAATGTATGCGCAACACTCTGTACAATTTTACATGATCCCAACATGATAATAAGATAAACAAGAGTTGTCAGAAGACAAAGCAGCTTGCTGGAAAGGGGTAATCTGATATGAAAACAATATTTAGAAGTGATCATTGTAAAGAAGACTATGACTGACTGATTGATTGGTTGATCTGGAAAGCATGGGCCAAATATTAAAACGGTAGCTTGAATACTTTAGCAGTTACGTACACTTTCCAAACTTTAAATGCAGAACTTTAACATGGGTGTAAATGACAAAGTTTGGACCTTGACCTAGAGGGCCTAACTTAGGGATAGGGGTGTATGCCCTTAGGGTAGGTGTAGGCCAAATATGGAAGCAGTACCTAAATGATTAAAAACCATGCACACCTTTGAATACTTAGACATTGTGCTGTAGAACTGTACCAGTGCGTCTGTGTATTCTGATGAGAAGCTATATATGGATTGCTGGATAGACTCTTTGGGGCTTAGATATTGTATCTAGATATTGTATTTGAACGACAAGAACAATCCTTTTGACTAGCAGGTTAATGTCTCATAAAAGTGATAAAGCACCATGCTTCTTATCACCACTAGTTGTTAAAAAACAACAAAAAGAAAAAACAAAACAAAAAAACTAGAAATGTGTCAGTATGACACAGATGCCCCTGCCCAGGGCCATCCTCACCCACACGCAGGTATTTTGCAAAAAATGAAAATGAAAAAAGGACCATAACTCTCATAATAATTGGCAGATTTTACCCTAAGTCGAACTTACCCATGTTTTATGATTACTGGGTATTAAATATGAATCCATTACACAAATCAATCTTTTTTAAAAAAAATATCGGAAGGAAAACATCTTTTGAAGGTGAAAAAGGGCCATAACTCCCATAATAATGGGTCGATTTTACCCTAATTGGAACTTGACCTCTATTTTATGATTATATACCTGTGTGTTCAATATGATTTCAATACACTAATGTTTTCAAAAGATATCAAACTGAAACTATTTTTCAACATTGAAAAAGGACTGTATCTCCAAATATAATTGGTGGATTTTACCCTAAATCAAACTTGACCTCTATTTTATAATTATATGCTTGTGTATAAAATATGAATCCAATTCACTAATCTTTTCAAAAGTTATGGAACGGAAACCATTTTGCAAAGTTGAAAAAGGGCCATAACTCCAAAATAATTGGTGGATTTTACTCTAAATCCAACTTGACATACATTTTATGATTATATACCTGTGTATGAAATTTGAATCCAATACATTAATCTTTTCAAAAGATATTGAACAGAAACCATTTTTCAACATTGATAAAGGGCCATAACTCCAAAAAAAAATTGGTGGATTTTACTCTAAATCAAACTTCACCTATATTTTATAATCATATGCTTGTGTATAAAATATGAATCCAAATGTTATGGAACGGAAACTATTTTTCAAAGTTGAATAAAACTGCAAGCCATGCACCATGCCCCACCAGACAGGGACATATTCCCTATGCACTTCTGTAGTATAAGGGCTGAAAACAATCTAAGTTAAACATGAAGAGAAGCAATAAACAGTTATTTCATAACTCAAAAAACAAACAAACAAAAAAAAAAAAAAAAAAAAAAACACACCAAAAAGTCTAAGTTAAAAATGCAATAAAAAGTGATAAAAATAATTTCAGGATTCTGAAAAAAAACAATATGCATATCTTCAGATCTTCTTAAAAGCATGTGTAAAGATTCAAAAGCATCGGCCTGAAAATGTAGGAGGAGTTGCGCATACAAGGTACATACTCCCTATACATTTCTGTAGTATTAGGACTCGAAAAAAGTCTAAGTTAAAAATGAAAAAAACGTGATAAAAAATAATTTCAGGATTCTGAAAAAACAATATGCATATCTTCAGATCATCCGAAAAGTGCCTGTAAAGTTTGAAAAGGATAGGCCTAAAACTGAAGGAGCAGTTGCGGGCAGAATGTACATACTCCTTATACATTTCTGTAGTATTAGGGCTCGAAAAAAGTCTAAGTTAAAAATGAAAAAAATGTGATAAAAAATAATTTCAGGATTCTGAAAAAACAATATGCATATCTTCAGACCATCCTAAAAGCGCCTGTAAAGTTTGAAAAGGATTGGCCTAAAACTGTAGGAGGAGTTGCGGGCAGACCAATGGTGGGGGCGCTGACGGACGGACGGATGGATGGACACTCAAAATTTCAGAGGGTATAACATAATACCCCGCCACATTTTTGGTGGCAGGGCATAAAAAGGGCCATAACTCCCAAAATAATAGATTGCTTTTACTCTAAATCGAACTTGACCAACATTTTATGATTATATACCTGTGGACAAAATTTCAATCCAATACACCAATTCTTTCAAAAGATATCGCATGGAAACCAAAAGTGTTACATACGGGATGTAAGAACTGACCTTGACCTACATAACGGGTCTAACTTGGGGATGGGGGTGAATGCTTTTGAAAGGTCTTACCCTAAGGTAGGTGTGGGTCAAACAATTAAAAAAACTAAGCACACCTTTGAAAACTTAAACATTATGCTAATGCGGACGCCGACACGGACACGGACACCAACGACTGGGTGACAACATAAGCTCTCCAGGGACATAGTCTGGCGAGCTAAAATGTCAGACCAGTTAGTGATGTCAGTATGTCAGTTTCTTAAGCCCTGTCAGACACCATAAATCCTTAAAAATACCTCTATTAAAATTTGAACTAGTCCATTTTACTTATAGCTGATGTGTCTAAAAATGGCTGGATCAGTTGCAAACAGTGTAGACCCTAATCAGATGCCACATTCTGAGGCATCTGATTGGGCTCCTTAGCTAAATATGGTCCTCACTGTTAGGTTAATGTTACTGGAATAGTGCAGAACCTCAGACAACCAACATAATTCCACTCAAATAAAACGTTAAACTATACCACGCCATTATCGTGTCGCGGGCAGAAAACTCTGTCAAACATTGACGAAATTTGCAATCCCAAATCAGATTTCCCTTATATCAATACATATACCAAGTTTAAAATCCCTTGACATTTACTCAAGTTATCCTCCGGAAACAAAAATATGGGCATGTCTCTGACTGATAACTTCATCAAAATTTGACGAAATTTGCCCATTAGCAATCCCAATCTAGATCTCCACAATATGAGTGCACATACCAAGTTTGGTGAAAATCCATTGGTTTTTACTCAAGTTATCATCCGGAAATGAAAATATGGGCATGTCTTGGACAGATAACTCTGTCAAAATTTGACGAAATTGACGATTAGCAATCATAAAACATATCTCCACAATATCAATGCACATATCAGATTGAACATTGAAGCAAAACAGTGGCCTCTAGAGTGTTAACAAGGTAAATGTTAACAAAGCATGACGCATGTACGACGGACAAAGGCTGATCACAATAGCTCACCTTGGCACTTCGTGCAGTTGAGTTAAAAAAGTAACAAACTACAAAATGTTGTCTGCTGTAGATGCAATAAACACTTTAAGGTTTAAGACCCCCTTTGGCCCCAATTTCATTTCATATATGGATTTGATTGGTGACTTTGGTTTCTCTCTTGCCTATCTCTTTAATACTATACAAATAGTCTAGACCATTTGATTGGTGACTTTGGTTTCTCTCTTGCCTATCTCTTTAATACTATACAAATAGTCTAGACCATTTGATTGGTGACTTTGGTTTCTCTTTTGCCTATCTCTTTAATACTATACAGACAAATAGTCTAGACCCTGTACAGAAGCCATCCCTGGTGGCTCAGTTGGATGCGCATCAGACTTGTGATCAGGAGGTTGCTGGTTCAACCCCTGCAGGGTCCGCAACTTTTTTCCTGGAGATTGATTTTAAAATATTTTCTAGGGTCATTCTATCCCTTTCGCTGATTTAAGAAGGGTGATTGTCAGTTTCTGGCGTACGCATGTGCGCAATACTGGTTAACCGCTTAGAGGACACAGCCTGCCCAGTAAAAGTGTGGTTAGGTAAACTGGCCACGCTCTCCATGACCCCAATGGGTTGACTGGGCCGTAAAACTTTGACAAACAAACCCTGTAGAGAAATGTAAATAAAACACCATGTGTAATTTTCTCTTTACTTCTATAATCATTACATCTTACTTGTATCAGGTATTACTGATACATAAGCTTTTAAACATGACAAAAAAAACCCTTTTAACCCTTAACCCTTGTCCTGCTGAACCCGGATATACCCTGCCTTAGCAAACAGTGTAGATCCAGATCAGTTGGTTTCTGAAGAAGCCAGCTGATCTGGATCTGCACTGTTTGTCAATCAATATGTGAATTTATATCAATAGCCTGGATCAAGTAATCTGATTGGCTGAAAACTGGAAGTGGGCATGGAATCTAAATTTATTCAGCATGACAAGGGTTAAACTGCCAATCACAACAATTTTCGTCTGCTTTCTTATCTGCTTCTGATTTTAAAAGTCCTTTTTGCAAACAGTGTGGACCCAGATCAGACTGCTCCTTTAGGAGCAGTCTGATCAGGGTCCACACTGTTTGCCTTTATGCAAAAATAGGTTTGAAAAGTTTGCAAGAATATTCAGCAGACAATTTTTTTAGATGCAGGGTTTCTTGGCATTTTAAGGGTTAAGACAGCCCCAGCTTTGGACTCAGCCCTTTCAGACCTTGCATACTGATCTATCCCTTCCCTGTTCATAAGAGCAATTTGACCCCATTTTGATCCAATTAGGATCATTCAAGAAACATTGTCTCATTTATTTATGAATTTAGTTTAATATATAATAGTGCAGACACATGACATTTACACATCACATTTAAGTCTACCCAATGTCATGACATTGCATCAATGCTAATACAACTCTGTCTTAATGTGTGCCTGGTAAGTGGCTTGGTTTCTCCCTTTAGCATGTCACTTCAATACTGCACCAGCAATCAGCCTAGCACAAACTGAGTGTACAGAGTGACAAGTTTAATGCATCTGTCTTTCCTTCCATCATGATTTGAGCCACAGAAACATACCTTCGGATGTGTGCCAGGCAAAGATTCAGATCAGCCTGTGCAGTTGTCAGTCATAGCCAAGGATGCGAAGTTTCTTCATGCAGACAACAAAGACACTGATCAGACTGTACAGATGCATACCGTATTTGACCTAATTACCGCACATGCTCCTATAAGTGCACAGTCAAGCTATTCCACCGTCTTCAGATTACAAACAGTGTAATTTTTGTCTACTTCTTTATAAAGGCATATATGTTGTGGGTACCCATTTGAATTGCATCGACAAGTGGATGCAATTCAAATGAGTACCCACAACATATGCTTTATAAAGAAAATCAGAATAAAAAACACACAAAAACATCGCATATTCTTTCACCAGAAACTGACAACTGCCTTTAGCAAAGACTGTCAATCTCCAATTCTCATTAGATAAGTCCTCCGCTGATCTTTTTTTTAAGTGTACCCTTAGTATAGGTGGATACATATTTTACCACAAGTTTGCCAAGTAATTGTGAAAAACCTAAGTGCATGGTGTGGTAATTAGGTTGAATACGGTATGTTGATTTGCGTCTTCCTTGGGTACACTTGTCAGTAGGTACATTTAGGCTCTCATATTTTGGTCCACTAGTGTTGATAAAGAAGTTTTCATTTCTTGAAGAATTCCTTGAAAATGCCCTCCGCTTCTGATTCTGCGTATTCTTTCACAATAAAACTGTCCCCATTGTGGGCCCCTGCAATCATTGCTGATAAACCTGAAAAATAGAAATGATGAACCATAATCCTTCCATGTACAATGTTTGTGATGAGGCTTTACGGCCCAGTCAACCCAATGGGGTCATGTCGAGGGTAGTTAGTTTACCTAACCACACTTTTACTGGGCAGGCTAGTAGTAGTTCTCTAAGCCGTTAACCAGTATTGTGCACATTCTTTTGCCAGAAACTGACAACTTCTTTAGCAAAGATCGTCCGTCTCCAATTCTCATATTTGAGCCCAAGGAAACTACAAGATTGCATGTGTGACCAGCAGAGCTCCATATCAGCCTGTGCATCTGCTCAGTCTCATCAGTCTCCCTATCTGGCTGAGGACAATTTACATCCTGGGCTATGCAGAACAGCCCTGCAAAGTCTCTGATCAGACTGCACTATATCATACTCATCTGAGTCTTCAATGGACCCACATGCAATCTTGTAGGAAATGCTGTGCCCTGGTTCATTTGTCAACTAGAGGCCCTTAGGGCAAAGAATTGCTGACCTGGACCAACTTGACAAATGCCATCTTGTAGTTCCCATCATAACAATTTTTAGCTATTGTTTATCTACAAGTCACCCTGATACTCCCTATCAAGTGTTATGTCAGTAAGCCTTTGGTTTCAGGAGAAGGTCAAAATAGATTTTCAAGATGGTAGGTGTGGTGGCCATCTTGGATTTCCAATCTGAACAATTTTAGCTAATTTTGATCAACAAGTCACCACAATCACTTCTAAAAAGTTTCCAGACAATTGGACTTTTGGCTTTGGAGTAGAAGATCAAAACAGATTTTCAAGATGGCAGCCGTGGCAGCCAACACTGACTTCTGATAGAAACCATTTCAACTATTTTTGATCTATAAGACACCCAAATACTTCCTTCCAAACTTTGAGTCAACTGACATTTTGGTTCGGGAGTAGAAATTCAAAATACATGTAGATTTTCAAGATGGCCACCAAAGTGGCCATTTTGGATTTCCAATCTGTACTATTTTTAATCTAACCAGTCACCTCCGGACTTCAAATGAAGGTTTCAAATTAATTGGCCTTTTGGTTAAGGGGAAGAGTAACAAAATATATTTTCAAGATGGCATCCCTGGAAACCATTTTGGATTTCCTACTGGAACGATAAGATAGTTTTGATCTACAAGTTACCCTGATACTTCCTACCAAGTTTTGAGTTAACTGGCCATTCCATTAAGGAGCAGAGTTAAAAATATATTTTCAAGATGGGGATGGTGGTGGCCATCTTGAATTTCCGATCAGAACAAGTTTAGATATTTTTTATCTACACATCACAAGTCACGATACTTCTGACCAAGTTTTGAGTCAAGAGATTTTACAGATGCTGGTAGTGGAGGCCATCTTAGATTTCTGATCGGAATGTTTTTATCTATATTTGATCTACAAGTCGCCCAGATACTTCCTACCAAGTTTTGAGTCAACTGGCATTTGAGTTCAAGGGTAGAAGTTCAAAATAGCTTTTCAAGATGGCAAAAGATGGCAACCTTAGTAGCCATCTTGGATTTCAGACTGGAATGATTTTAGCTATTTTTTTTTTAATTATTTTTTTTTATCTATCAGTTTCAAGATAACTGGCCTTTTGGTTCAAGAGAAAAAGTTCAAAATAGACTTTCAAGATAGCAGCCATTGTAGCCATCTTTGTTTATGGATCAGAACGATTTTAGCTTTTTTTTATCTACAAGTGGCACAGATATTTCCTAGCAAATGTTGATCGAGTCATTTGGCCTTTCAGTTCAAGAGAAGAAGTTCGTTCAAATTTATACTTTAAAGATGGTGGTCATGGCAGCCATCTTGGAATTCAATTCTGAATGATTTTTACTATTCTTGATCTGTAAGTCACTTCAATGCTTCCTTCCAAGTTTCAAGTCAAATGGCCTTTCGCTTTAAGAGAAGAAGTGAAAGATAGATTTTTCAATATGGCAGCCATCTTAGATTTCTGATCGGAACAATTTTATCTATTTTTGATCTGTAAATCACCACAATGCTTCCTACTAGGTTTCAAGTCAGCTGGCCTTTCTGTTCAGGAGAAGAAGCTAAAAATAGATTTTCAAGATGGCGGCCATGGTGGCCATCAAGATTTCGGATCGGAATGATTTTAGCTATTTTTGCTCTTCAAGTCAATTGGCCTTTTGGTTAAGGAGAAGAAGAGAAAAACAGATTTTTCAAGATTGCTCTCATGGCGGCCATCATGGATTTTGGATCGGAACAATATTAGCAATTTTTTATCTACAATCTCTCACCCTGATACTCCTACCAAGTTTCAAGTCAATTTGCCTTTCTGTTCAGGAGAATCATAATCATATCATAATCGGATTTTTGATTAACATGCAGGTACAGGGGCAACATCCACATCAGTGGGCCCCCTTCCAGATAGCTGGCTTGCTGCACGCATGGCAGATCTCACACCAGATCTCCAGGTACGTCTATCATAAGGGTTGATAGCCGAGAGCTTCCACTCTCTGCAATCCCTCTCTGTCAGCTGCTTCCATGTCATTTTGGGCCTCCCAGGCCCACGCTTTCCATCAACCTGTATGTCAAAGGCTGTCTTGATTGCACCACTGGAGCGTTCCACATGTCCATACCATTGAAGTCTTCTCTCCTTCAGAATGAGGTCCAGATCCTCTATGCCAAGCCGCACAAGTAGCTTGTTGGACCTGGTGGTGACAATGTCTTGCGGCCTGACATTGCAGATCTGTCTGATCATTGCCCTGTCATTTTGCTGCAGACACTGGAGGTTCGGCTTTGTCAATGGCCAAGTCTCGCTGGCATGGAGCATTGCGCTCCGCACAAAAGAGCTGTACACATGGCTACGTGTTTTGAAAGAGAGGTGGCGTGAAGAGAGGACTGGTAGCAGATCCCTGAACTTCTTCCAGGCAGTTTTCACACATGTTGTGGTTGAAAGTCCACAGCCACCTGCTGCTGAGAGCATGTCTCCTAGATAGCAAAAGGAAGCTACCACCTCAAGCTTGTCAGGTCCCACCTGGACTTCCTTCTGTGGTCTGCCATCCAAGGGGTGTGCAGTTCCCTGGCACCATGTACATCTATAGTCAGGGTCCTTTTTCAAGCGCTTGAGCCCACTGCATTTCTTGTGCACCCAGAAGAAGCGAAAAATAGATTTTCAAGATGGTAGCCATCTCAGATTTCCGACCTGAAGGATTTTAGCTATTTTTGATCTTGTTTGTTTGTGTTGAGGTTTTATGGCCCAGTCAACCCAATGGGGTCATGTCGAGCGCGGTCAGTTTACCTAACCACACGTTTACTGGGCAGGCTTAGTCCTCTAAGCAGTTAACCAGTATTGTGCACATTCTTTCGCCAGAAACTGACAACTGCCCTTCTTGAATCAGCGGAAGGGAGAGAATGACCGTAGAAAATATTTCATAATCAATCTCCACGAAAGAATATTGCCAAACTCGGCTGGGGTTGAACCCGTGACCTCCTGGTCTCCAGTCGGACGGCGTATCCAACTGAGCCACCGAGGCTGGCTATTTTATTTTTGATCTACAAGGCGGCAAATGCTTCCTATCAAGTTTCAAGTCAATTGGTCTTCCCGCTCAGGAGAAGAAGAGAGTAACAGATTTTCAAGATGGCAGCCATGGCAGCCATCTATGAATTTGGATCTGAATGACATTAGCTATTTTTGATCTACAAGTCACCCTGATATTTCCTACCAAGTTTCAAGTCTATTGGCCTTTCGGTTCAGAAGAAGCAAAAAAAATATTTTCAAGATGTCGGCCATCTTGAATTTCTGATCATAACAGTTTCAGTTATTTTTTATTTACAAGTCACCCTGATGCTTCCTACCAAGTTTCAAGTCAATTGGCCTTTCTGTTCAAGAGAAGAAGCGAAAAATTGATTTTTAAGATGGCAGCCATGGTGGCCATCATGTATTTCAGATTGGAATAATTTTAGCTATTTCTGATCTACAAGTCACTCCTATAAAGTTTCAAGTCAATTGGCCTTTTGGTTCAGGAGAATAAGAGAACGATAGATTTTCAAGATGGCAGCCATGCCGGCCTTCATGGATTTCAGAACGATATTAGCTATTTTTTATCTACAAGTTGCCCTGATACTTCCTACCAAATTTCGAGTCAATTTGCCTTTTGGTTCAGGTGAAGAAGATCGAAAAAGATTTTCAAGATGGTGGCCATCTTGGATTATGGATTGGAACAAATTTTAGCTATATTTTTTATCTCCTAGTCACTCCAACACTCAAAACCAAGATTCAAGTCAATCTGTTCAAAGATTCCGAAGGAGTTTTTGAAAATGTGAAAAGCTAACAGACGGACGGACAGACAGTTGTACTTACAAGACTGACGTTACAAGGTTATCCCTTTGATCTCTCTTTGTTCTTTTTAACCCACAAACCTAACTTTTATAACCCCACTATGCAAATTTAACCTCACAATGATGGAATAAACAGAAATCAACCTCATAATGTGAAATCCTACAGAAATGCTTACCCCGGAATTCATGTGGGCATGTACGGACGGGCTGACTGATGACGGTCAACAAGAGATCGCATAAGCTGACCTGGAGCTCAGGTAAGCTAACAAAGCATTAGTCCTTTGGTTTGGGGTTGGAGTTTTATGGCTCAGTCAACATCATTATGGTCATGTTGAGCCCATCAGTTTACTTGACCACACTTTTCCTGGGCAGGTTTAGTCCTCTAAGGGGCTAACCAGTCTTTGTGAACATTCTTCCACCAAAAACTGCAGTAAAGTGCTATACACCACAAATAGTTGACAAAAAGTGCAGATTCTACTCTTTTTTCTGGTAGTATCTGAAGAGGGCATTCTTCCCAGTACAGAAAAATATGAAGCTGGCAAGCACTAAAGCTCATTTCCTATAATAAACTGAGATGTTGATTACTAACTTATGATTTTTACAACCCATTCAACATTTTTAAGTCATAATTAGATGATGGAAGGATGATAATAAAATGCTCTCTGCGATGAAAAAATGTAGAACCATCCAACTGATTTTCATCTTTAACCCTTAATATGCCAAGAAAACCTGCATCTGAAAATGTCATCTGTTTATGTCGTCTGCTGCATCTTTTTCCAAACTTTCAAACATACTTTTTGCATATAGGCAAACAGTGTGGACCCAGATCAGACTGCTCTTAGAGGAAGTCTGATCTGGGTCCACACTGTTTGCAACAATGACTTTTAAAGTATTTGACAGAAGACAAAGCAGATCACAATTGTTGTGTTTGGCGTCTTAACCCTTGTCCTGCTGAACCCAGATGTACCCTGCCTTTGCAAACAGTGTAGATCCAGATCAGTTGGCTTCTTCCGAAGCCAACTGATCTGGATCTGCACTGTTTGCCATTAAGTATGCAAATTTATAGGAACAATCAGGATCAAGTTATCTGATTGGCTGAAAATTAGAAGTAGGCGTGGCATCTTAATTTATTCAGCAGGACAAGGGTTAAGGGTTTGAGCCTGGGACCTCGTGATCTGAAGTCAGAAGCTCAAACCACTCAGTCACCCAAACACTTCAAACTGTGATGCCCACAAACTGGGCCCAGTTGTTAAAAACATTATTAGCTTACCAAGCTCATTAGTGGTCAAAATGTTAACTGATCTGGTTAGTATGATACTAATTCGCAGGTATTTTTGCTGAAAAATGTGAGTAGCTTTTGCAAATGCAAAAGCTACTCACATTTTTTCAGTAAAACTCTTAGCATATATGCCATATTTAATGATCAAAGTTAACTAACAACATAGTTAGTTTTGAACAACTGGGCCCTGGTATGACCATGGTCTCTGTTGTTCATAATCAAATACTGCCTTCTCCCGCATCGGCTTTAGCTGCAGATATGGATGTCCCTTTTACATGCACCTTTCATGTATTTTTACCAGACACTAGTTTCAAGCTCCCCCAATTTCTGTTTGTAGTTCAGTCAACATAGAAGCATCACTGAATAATCATAATCAAGGCGTTAATTTTTTTTAAAATTTTAAGTACAGCAAGAAATTACATAGGCCCAGACAAGATGCTTTTTTTCATCCAAAAAGTATTGATATTTTTCTTATTTTGCCAAAAAACCACATGTTGTGGTACTCGTTAGAAGCGCCTCTCCTTAAAAACAAGCTTAATAATCTGTCTTTGTGTTTAAATTCTATCATTTTGATGGAGTTTTGATTTTGTGGGTAGATTAACATAATTTTCCCTAACATAGGTCAATGGGAGACAAAAGGGCAGGTAACTCTCATGAGAATAGTCTGATCTGCCCCAAAATGGAACTTGTCCAAGACTACGGCTGTCCTCATTACCTGCAAGTCTGGTGAAGATAGGATGAAAAATTAAATCATTATCGTCAGGACATTTTCTGAAGTCTATGAGGCCCTCAAGGGCTGGTAACTCTCATGCAAATAGACGAAAGTGAGCCAAAATCAAACCTGTCAGCGATTTTATGCTTGTCCTTGTTACCTTCAAGTTCTTATGACATGAAAATCGTAACAAAGCATGAAGCATAGCTGAAAAAATTTCCACGCCTGTCGTGGGAATCGAACCCGGTCCTCCCGGTTAAAAATCCAATGCTCTAACCACTGAGCCAAAGAGTCGACTCTAAAGGTTTCCGTTTTACCGTCATGTTTTGCATTTCTAATTCTTTCATTCTTAATTCTGTAACAAATTTTAATTTCCCTTTCTATCTGCATTTGTCTTTCTTTTTCTTTCTCCCTCTCTTCCATTTCCAGCCTTTCTTTCTGCATTTGTCTTTCTTGTTCTAATCTTAATTTTTCAAACTCAATTTGCCGTTGAATTTCAAGCTCACGCATTTGCAACCTGTCTGAGTTACCAGAACAAGAGACAAAGCAGAAGAATCAAGAATTTCCTTATCAACCAAAAATTGGACCAAAATATTTTTTATTTCCTGTTTTAACATGAACTTGTTGACGGTAGTCAGTTCTAGTGAGCAGCAATATCCAACAAATCTGACTATTTGGCCAAATTTAACAGCTCCTGCGAAGGCGCAGCAATAAAAGCTTGAAGGTCAAATGACATGATTGCTTTTTGCTGGTTTTATCAAGTAAATTTATCAATCAGAGTTTATTTATTGATATTTTTCAAAAGTCAATACGCTTATTTATACTTATAATTTTTTTTTGAAAGTCAGTACTTGTTCTTTATAAAATAAAGATTTTTATATTTACTGAAAAGTTGTTTTTTTTCAAAAGTCAGTACTTGTTTTATAGCAAACAAATATTTTTTTTTCTTTAAAAATCAATATTTGTTTTCTTTAAAAAGCTCAAACTTGTTTTAGCTCAAGAAAATGTTCGATCCCGGATGAGCCCCCAATTTCGACATGAAAATTGTAACAAAGGAATGAAGCATACATGTAGCTGAAAAAATTTCCACGCCTGTCGTGGGAATCGAACCCGGTCCTCCCGGTTAAAAATCCAATGCTCTAACCACTGAGCCAAAGAGTCGACAATACAACTAGTCATACTTGTCATGTGTACTAAATTTCAGGTTTCTAGGTACAGTAGTTCTTGAGAAATCTTTGACACAAAAATGTTATCTCACACACAAATCTCACACACAAATAAGCAGAACAACAAAGGGAAATAACTCAAAAGGGCCTGGTCCCATGAACCCTATTTTCTTTCCCACAATACAACTAGTCATACTTGTCATGTGTACAAAATTTCAAGATTCTAGGTAGAGTAGTTCTTGAGAAATCTTTGACACAAAATAAATGTTTACTCACACAGAAATAGCCAGAACAACAAAGGGAAATAACTCTAAGTGACCTGATTCCACAGCCCCTATTTTCTTTACCACAATACAACTATTCATACTTGTCATGTGTACTAAATTTCAAGATTCTAGGTACAGTAGTTCTTGAGAAATCTTTGACACAAAATAAATGTCAACACACACAAATAGTCATAACAACAAAGGAAATAACCCTAAGGACCTGGTCCCATGGCCCCTATTTTCTTTCCCACAATACCACTTGTCAAACTTCTCATGTGTACAAAATTTCAAGATTCTAGGTACCGTAGTTATTGAAAAATCTTTGACACAAAAATAAATGTTTACTCACACACAAATAGCCAGAACAACAAAGGGAAATAACTATAAGGGACCTGGCCTCACAGCCCCTATTTTCTTTCCCACAAGACAACTAGTCATACTTGTCATGTGTACAAAATTTCAAGATTCTAGGTGTAGTAGTTCTTGAGAAATTTTTGACACAAAATAAATGTTAACTCACAGACAGACAGACAGAAAGACAGACACACAGAAAAGACAAAAACTATATACCCCCTTAGCATACTTTGTATGCCGGGGTATAAAAACCATAACAAAAGAAGATAACTTGAAAAGTAATAAAGCCAGAGTTGTCATTCATGTATGTGACAAGTTGTCTTGTTCTGTTCTACATTTCTAAGTATTACTGGTATTCCACTTACATAGCAGACACAAAATCAATGCATAATCACTGTAAAATAAAACAAAGGGAGATAAGGCCAAAAGTAAGAAAGGCAGAGTTGTCATTCTTGCATGACTCATTATTTAGTCCTGTTCTACATTTCTACCAAGTACCATCAAAGTATTCCTAAGAGAATTTGAGTTATAATGCAGACACGAAATCTATTTCAAACAAAACAAAGGGAGATAACTCCAAAACTAAGAAAGCCAAAGTTGTCATTCTTGTACATGACACGTCATCTCATCCTGTGCTACTTTTCTACCAAGTACCATCAAAATATTCCAAAGGGTATTTGACTTACAGAGCCAACTTCAACGCATAATCACTGTTAAATATTTTACAAATGGAGATAAAGCAAAACCTAAGGAAGGCAGAGTTGTCATTCTTGTATGCAACACGTCGTTTCATCCTGTTCTATATTTCTACCACATTAAGTACCATCAAAATATCCTAAAGGGTATTCCAGTCACAGAGGGGACACGAAATCTTTTTCAAACAAAACAAAGGAAAATAACTCCAAAAGTAAGAAATCCAGAGTTGTCATTCTTGTAAGCGACATGTTTTCTTATCCTATTCTACATTTCTACCAAGTATCATCAAAATATTCAAAAGAGTATTCAAACTAGAGCTGGTGTTTGTAAAACACTATGCCCCCAACCGCCTGACTCTAACACTGCTTGACTCCAACACTGCTTGCCCATGACGGTAACAACAGTACAAATATACGAGATTTCAATGTTATTTTATTAAAAGGGAAATAACTCTAAAATGGGAGATAATAAAAATATGGGTCACCTATTTTTTCATGAGGAATCCATATATGAAATTTCAAACTAGCATGCACAGTTCAAAACTTATGCTATGCAACAAAAAGTGTGCAATGTAAAAATGCCCAAAATGACAAAGGGCCATAACTCAAGAAGTACTTTTCAGAATTTATTCAAAAGTTAATCAGGTCATCTACTCATCACTACCAATCTATTCCTTAAATTTCAAGGCTCTAGCTTCAATAGTTTTTGAGATACTTTGCTGACAAGATTCCATCCATATTTCTCCAAAGGGCCATAACTCAGGAAAGGGGTAAAATCCTGATGGGGGAAAAAATATGTGTCAGCTATTTTTTTATGAGGAATCCATACATGAAATTTCAAAACCCTAGCATGCACAGTTCAAAACCTGTGCTAAGCATCAAAAAGTGTGCAATGTAAAAATGCCCAAAATGACAAAGGGCCATAACTCAAGAAGTACTTTTCAGAAGTTAATCAGGTCATCTACTCATCACTACCAATTTATTCCTTAAATTTCAAGGCTCTAGCCTCAATAGTATTTAAGATATTTTGCTGACAAGACTTCATCCATATTTTTTTCAAAGGGCCATAACTCAGGTAAGGGGCATAATCCTAATAAGAAAAAAAAAAAAAAAAAAAAAAAAAAAAAAAAAAATATGTGTCAGCTATTTTTTCATGAGAAATCTAAATATGAAATTTCAAAACCCTAGCATGCACAGTTCAAAACTTATGCTATGCATCAAAAAGTGTGCAATGTAAAAATGCCCAAAATGACAAGGGGCCATAACTCATGAAGTAATTTTCAGAATTTATTCAAAAGTTAATCAGGTCATCTACTCATCACTACCAACCTATTCCTCAAATTTCAAGGCTCTAGCTTCAATAGTTTTTGAGATAGCTTGTTAAAAAGATTCCATCCATATTTTTTCAAAGGGCCATAACTCAGGAAAGGGGCATAATCCTGATAAGAAAAAAAATACATGTCAGCTATTTTTTCATGAGGAATCCATATATGAAATTTCAAAACCCTAGCACGCACCGTTCAAACTTATGCTATGCATCAAAAAGTGTGCAACGTAAAAATGCCCAAAGTTATAAAGGGCCATAACTCATGAAGTACTTTTCAGAATTTATTCAAAAGTTAATCAGGTCATCTACTCATCAATACCAATCTATTCACCAGGTTTCAAGGCTCTAGCTTCAATAGCTTTTGAGATATTTTGCTGACAAGAATTCATCCATATTTTTTCAAAGGGCCATAACTCAGGAAAAAGGCATAATCATGATAAGAAAAAAAAAACATGTGTCAGCTATTTTTTCATGAGGAATCCATATATGAAATTTCAAAACCCTAGCATGCACAGTTCAAAACTTATGCTATGCATCAAAAAGTGTGCAACGTAAAAATGCCCAAAGTTATAAAGGGCCATAACTCATGAAGTAATTTTCAGAATTTATTCAAAAGTTAATCAGGTCATCTACTCATCAATACCAATCTACTCACCAGGTTTCAAGGCTCTAGCTTCAATAGCTTTTGAGATATTTTGCTGACAAGAATTCAATCATATTTTTTCAAAGGGCCATAACTCAAGAAAGGGGCATAATCCTGATAAGAAAAAAAATACGTGTCAGCTATTTTTTCATGAGGAATCCATATATGAAATTTCAAAACCCTAGCATGCACAGTTCAAAACTTATGCTATGCATCAAAAAGTGTGCAATTGTAAAAATGCCCAAAGTTATAAAGGGCCATAATTCATGAAGTAATTTTCAGAATTTATTCAAAAGTTAATCAGGTCATCTACTCATCAATACCAATCTACTCACCAGGTTTCAAGGCTCTAGCTTCAATAGCTTTTTAGATATTTTGCTGACAAGAATTCATCCATATTTTTTTCAAAGGGCCATAACTCAGGAAAGGGGCATAATCCTGATGGGAAAAAAATACGTGTCAGCTATTTTTTCATGAGGAATCCATATATGAAATTTCAAAACCCTAGCATGCACAGTTCAAAACTTATGCTATACATCAAAAAGTGTGCAATTGTAAAAATGCCCAAAGTTATAAAGGGCCATAACTCATGAAGTAATTTTCAGAATTTATTCAAAAGTTAATCAGGTCATCTACTCATCAATACCAATCTATTCACCTGGTTTCAAGGCTCTAGCTTCAATAGCTTTTGAGATATTTTGCTGACAAGAATTCATCCATATTTTTTCAAAGGGCCATAACTCAAGAAAGGGGCATAATCCTGATAAGAAAAAAATACATGTTAGCTATTTTTTCATGAGGAATCCATATATGAAATTTCAAAACCTTAGCATGCACAGTTCAAAACTTATGCTATGCATCAAAAAGTGTGCAGTTGTAAAAATGCTCAAAGTTAAAAAGGGCCATAACTCATGAAGTAATTTTCAGAATTTATTCAAAAGTTAATCAGGTCATCTACTCGTCAATACCAATCTATTCACCAGGTTTCAAGACTCTAGCTTCAATAGTTTTAGAGATATTTTGCTGACAAGATTTCATCTATATTTTTTCAAAGGGCCATAACTCAGGAAAGGGGCATAATCCTGATGGGAAAAAAATACGGGTCAGCTATTTTTTCATGAAAAATCCATATATGAAATTTCAAAACCCTAGCATGCATTGTTCAGAAGTTATGCTATGCACCAAAAAGTGTAACGGACGGACACACGGACGGACGGACGGACGGACGCATGCACGCACAAACGTCCCAGAAGCAATATGCCCCTCCAACTTCTTCGAAGTTGGGGGCATAATTACAGAGAGTACAAGACGTTTTACGACAATGCCAACTGTCCCAAAAACAATATCCTCCCCGCCACCCCCCTCCACCCCCGGCAGGTGTGGGGGTGGTGGAGGATTATGAAGTCAATAGCCTCCGGACAAATCTTTCCCATTATCTGTCTATGTGAGACTAAAGGGCAAGTAACTCACATATGATTTGTCTGTTGCCCCAACTGGAACTCGTCTAAGTTTTATGGCTGTCCTCATTACCTGCAAGTCTGATGAGGATTGGATAAAAAATGAAATTGCTGTCATCTGGACAATATTTCCCTAAGTATATGAGGCCCTCAAGGGCAGTAACTCTCATGGCAATAGTTGAAACTGGTCTTGTCTGAGATTTTATGACTGTCCTCATTTTCTGCAAGTTTGAAGAAGATCCAATCAAAAATGAAAGTCACTATTATCCAGACATCATTTTCCCCATTTTATATGTCTCTGGGAGATTAATGAGCAAGTAACTTTATGTGTTTAGTCCGTTCTGCCCCAAAATCTAAATCTTCCAAGAGTTAATGGCTGTTCTCATTACCTGCAAGTCTGATGAAGATCCGACTAAAAATAAAATCGCTATAATCTGTACAACTTTTTCCAAAGCCTATGGGGCCCTCAAGGGCATGCCTGTCCTTGTTATCTGCAAGTCTGATGCAGATTTGATCAAAAAAAAAAAGTCTCTTACATCCGGACAACATTTTTACATATTATATGTCTATAGGACCTTGGTTTGCCATGAAAATCAAAGATCTGACCAGATCTGCCCCAAAAACCTGATACAGCCAATCTCCCACCCAAATGATGGTATCTTTGAAATTTGATGAAGTTTTGGCCAATTGGCCTTGGAGATATTCTTGTTCAGTGTGGATGCATGGAAGGACTGACGATGGAGCCTTGCTATATTATAAGCTCATCTTCTAAGCCTTTGGCTCAGGTGAGCTAAAATGCATGTTATAAAATTTAGCAAATCCAACTGGAAGTATAAAACCTAAATATTATATAAATTTGCTATAAATATAGATCAAACTTTGGTTAGTTATGTCGCACTATCCCCACCAAAAAAAAAAAAAAAAAAAAGTTTATTTCAGGTAGAAGAAATTAATAAAGGAAGTTCATTGAAAGCACATGCCTATTCTCATATGATGCAAGAGACGTTGAGCTCTGAAGATACCCACAGTCTATACACTTTCATAAAATCTGAGGTAAGAAAATGACAAAGTTGGAGTGGAAAAAGTGACAAAAATAAATTCAGAAATTATATCCAAACCAAATGCACTTCTGCAGATCCTGGAGAAAACATGTGCAAAGTTTCAAAAAAGACTTGTATAAAATTGTATTGAGGAGTTGCAATCACAAGGTACCCACTGTCTATACATCTGAGGTCAGAAAATAACAAATTCTCAAAATAGAAAGAAGTGACAAATATTAAAGCAAGGATTATATCAAAAGCACATGCACATTTTCAGACTATCAAGAGAATATGTAAAAAGTTTCAAACAATTTGGTATAAAAAGTGAAAAAAAAAAAGAAAAAAAAAAGACAAAACAATTATATCCAAACCACATACACATCCTCATACCATAAAGAATTTTTGTTTGTGTTGAAGTTTTACAGCCCAGTCAACCCAATGGGGTCATGTCGAGCACGGCAGTTTACCTAACCACACGTTTGCTGGGCAGGCTTAGTCTTCTAAGCGATTAATCAGTATTGTGCACATTCTTTCGTCAGAAACTGAGAACTGCTCTTCTTGAATCAGCGGAAGGGAGAGACTGACTGTAGAAAATATTTCATGATCATACCATGAAGAAAACATGTGCAAAGTTTCATAACTATCGGTACAAAACTGTAAGAGGAGTTGCGCTCATAAAATGTACCCACTGTCTATATATTGAGGGTGAAAAATGACTAAGTTCACAATGTAGAAAAAGTGACAAAAAATGATCTAACAATTATATCCAAACCACATACACATCTCCATACCATGAAGAAAACACATGCAAAGTTTCAAAATGACCGGTACAAAACTGTAAGAGGAGTTGCACTCACAAGAGGTACCCACTGTCTATATATTGCAGGTAAAAAAAATAGAACTTAATGTGTAAAAAGGGACAAAAAATGATCTTATCATTATAGCCAAACCACATGAACATCCCAGCTAGCATTCTACGTAAATCTACATCGGGCCGTCATCGGCCCGTCAGCTACCCTGACGGGCCGATGACGGCCCGATATAGATTTACGTAGAATGCTGACTGGGATCCTCATACTTTGAAGAAATCACATGCAAAGTTTCAAAATGATCGGTACAAAACCGTAAAAGGAGTTGCGCTCACAAGACACCCAGGGTAAATGTTGACGGATGGACGAATAGACAGACAGACGAACAGACTGAAACTTACACGCCTAAGTTGTTCTGCTAAAGCAGGTGCAACAAAAATATGTACCGTATGTTAAATAAATTTTTATGTGTTATAATAATTATGGTGCATACTTTTATCAGGCTGTGGTCTGTAGAGGCACAGGATCTTCTTGCCCATTGAAACACATCTCCCTATTTCATAACCTACACCCAGAGATGGCTGTGTCACTTCAGCAACTAGGTCTGAAAATAAGAAATTGACTATGTATCAGTTCTTAGGGGGAAGAAAGACACAGCCAAAACACTTGGTCTACCTTCATATCTGATTTATTGTGTTGGAGTTTAACGAAACGGCAACCCTTGTAGGTCATTTTGTGTTGTCTCCCAGAGAAACGGAGTAGAGAGACAGAAGAGATGGTAGAGGAGATGAAAGAGAGGGACAGAGGAGATGAAAGAGAAAATGAAAGAAAATGAAAAACTGAAGAAATAAAAACATTCCCCCTCTTTCCTTACCTGCTGCAAGGATAGCAGGCCTTGCCCAACTGTAAGCCAATAATAGTTGGACCCCCCCCCAACCCCCGATGCAAGATATAGGGCATCTTTGCCTCATCCAACCACCTCTACCTTTATATCTGTCTTCTCGAATACTACAAGGTAACTTACAGGGGGTTGACACACTTGGTAGATTTTTTGCCATTGTTTTTAACCCACTGTAGACTGAATAGACTCCCCAACTCTATATATTGGAAGAGTCCAATTTCAATTTCAGGTATGTCAGACTATGGGAATCCTATTAGAAAAATGGCTACACTATTAGCAAACAGTGGAGACCCTGATCAGAGGCCACATTCTGTGGCATCTGATCTGGGTCTGCACTGTTTGTCAATTACCTTTTAGGGGTCCCCAGACTGCTATGGGATAGGGAGAGGACATTTGTGAGTTCCTGTTTGAATTCCTGTATACCAAATCCCTTCTCAATAAATATGGTAAACTATAATACCCCGCCATTCGGGCAGATAACTCTGTTAGAATTTGACGAAATTTGCCCATTACAATCCCAAAACCACATCTCCACAATACCAATGCACATACCAAGTTTGGTGAAAATCTACTGATGTTTACTCAAGTTATCATCCGGAAACGAAAAATGGACGGATGGACAGAAGGACGACAGACATACAACTGATGGACAGACAGACACACGGATGTCCAACATGAAACCATAATACCCTGCCACTATCGTGTGGTGGGGTATAAAAAGGGGCTACTCTATAAGGAAAGAATTTGCTCCCAAAGGGAGTAAACTTTATTTTTTGAGTGGATCCTTTTTTCAGAAGGGAGGTTACTGGTAAATATTTTTGACTGCCCTAGCCTCCCCCTCATCCCCACTCCCCAATGCATTTCCCACCTCAAAAAGTATCCATTCACCATAACAAACATTATATAAAATTTTAGATAAAGAAACATCACAAAAACATTCCGATATAATTTTGCCCTTCACCTTTAACCCCACTTTTATATAATAAAACAGGGGTATACATTATTTTCTTATTTCTGCTCAAAAACATAGGTTGTGGGTACTCATTAGAACTGCCTTGGTGAGGCAGGTCTAACAAGTACCCACAGTCTATATTTTGAGCAGAAATGTGAAAAATATAAGACTTTTTATCTGCAAGAGTTTTCAGTGGTGAAATTTCCAATATATTTGAATAGGCGTGTTTTCATAATGTATCGTGACAGCCCTAAAACGGTTTACCCAGACTTGTTATTGGGCTTGATGTTTCTTTTGAATTAAACTGAATGGAAACATTGAAAGATTCTGTCACCATTCCATAAATGGAGCTAACTTGCAAAGAAGAGGTTGCTGCTCTAGCATATGAAACAGTACAAAAATTGAGGCTGTTCTTTAAAAAAAAATCAGGGAATAAGTTACAGACCGACTTGGGCTCCAAAAGCTTCGCCCCGAAATTTTCACCAGTGACTTCCTGGTGAATAGTAACGGCAAAGCGACAAACAGGTGACGATGTTCCTATAATCAACTGACCGTTTTGCTGCTGGGTCACAAGTGTCATAATAAATAGCCAATTGCGCATCAGTAACATCAATTAATCGCCACATAAATAACTGTCACAATGATAGATCTCCTAACTTGGACAACTCTGACAGGGACATATTTGCATCCATTATGTGCTTACACTTAAAGGAAAGAATTTCCTCCTTCACAATGATAAGGATGCAAATATGTCCATGTCAGAGTTTTCAAAGTTAGGAGATCTACCCATTCCTTTTCAGATAATCTCAATAAATTGATCAAGTTAGAGTTTTACCATCCTCGGTAACCCAGGTGTGACCCATTACGTTACACTTCATGAATGAAGTGTAACGTAATGGATCACACCTGGGTTACTGAGGATGGAGTTTTACTGCCCAGTCAACACTGTTATGGTGTTGTCAAGCCAGTCAATTAACTTTTCCTGGGCAGGCTTAGTCCTGCATATATACTTTTGCCAGTAACTGACAATTGCCCTTCTTCAACCAGCCAAAGGAAGAACAATAGTAAAATCCATCTCCATGAAAGTTTTGTGACCTAGATGAGATTCAAACTCACGACCCTGGATCTGCAGTCAGGCATGCTATGGAGCGTGGAGTACTGAACAAATAATTCACTACCATTGCTGTTGATGTATGCTCTGTGGAGGCTTTCAAGCACTACTTGGAAAAGTTAGGGCTAAAATTAGGGCTATTTTCACAAAATTTTAGGACAAAAATAAGGAATTAAAGGGACTGTTCAAGCAAAATCACACACACAAACATGCTATATCTGTCTTTTGTTAAGCACTTTAAAAAGTGTGACAAGTACTTACTGATATAGAAGTCTGATGATGAAAAGATAATTAGCAGGGGGTGGGGAGTGTGTGTGTGTTGGGGGCGCCCCCAAGCAGCCAAAGCATTTTCCCAATCTTAATGGTGTAAAGACTCGAAACTGTGAAAAAATTGGGATCATGATGAAAAATAAAGGCTTTTTTCAGGAATTGCATTTTTTGAATGATTCTTTAGGAACTTCGGGGAGGCCTTAAAAAATTAGAATTTTTTAAGAGTTTAGGGACGCTTGAAAGCCTGATTCTGCTAGCCAACTCCTACTATTCAAAATTTTTATTTCAAAGTACATATTGGGGTTTAGCGACGCAGGTGAAGTTAAAAATAGAAAACGAGAACTCCTCTAGCATACAAACACTGGTTATGTTATTATATATTTTTTTCAAATTTATAGCTCAAGGTGAGAGGGGTATTAAGTATTTTTTCCCTTATTTCTTCATTAGAAAAAGCCTATTCAAATACACTGAAAATTTTAGTAAATTACCCCCAAAAAATGAAAATTCTCAGATAAAAATTCAGATATTTTTCATATTTCTGCTCAAAACATAGAGTGTGGGTACTTTTAGAACAGCCTCTGTGAGGCAGTTCTAACAAGTATCCACAATCTATGGTTTTGAACAGAAATAAGAACAATAATGTTTACCCCTGTAAACCCCAGTTTTACTATATAAAAGTGGGGTTTAAGGGGGTCAACATTATAATAATAATAATAATCGACTTTATTTATAGAGGTAACACAGTTAGTAAACTAGTACTAATCTTCCATGTGGCCCTCTTTTTTCCTGGGTAGAAACCAGTACATGTACTAAGCAATGTGGATAAAGTCTCTTGCTCAAGGAAATAACACTTGATGTTAGTGGGGATTTAACCCGGTACCTCTCCATCTCGAGTCCCATGCTTTACCACTGCACCACAGCACATATTGGCGTGTTTTCCAGGTTTCATGAATTTACACATTGTGGGTACTCATTATAAGTGGCCTCTGTGGCTAAGTTGGATGCGTGTCTGACTGGAGACCAGGAGGTTGCGGGTTCCACCCCCGCCGAGGTCGTCAACATTCTTTCGTGGGGACTATCATGAAATATTTTCTGCGGTCATTCTCTCCCTTCCGCTGATTCAAGAAGGGCAGTTGTCAGTTTCTGGTGAAAGAATGTGCACAATACTGGTTAACTGCTTAGAGGACTAAGTCTGTCCAGTAAAAGTGTGGTTAGGTAAACTGACCGTGCTCAACATGACTCCATTGAGTTGTTTGTTTGTGTGTGTTGAGGTTTTACGGCCCAGTCAACCCAATGGGGTCATGTCGAGCGCGGTCAGTTTACCTAACCACACGTTTACTGGGCAGGCTTAGTCCTCTAAGCGTTTAACCAGTATTGTGCACATTCTTTCGCCAGAAACTGACAACTGCCCTTCTTGAATCAGCGGAAGGGAGAGAATGACCGTAGAAAATATTTCATGATCAATCTCCACGAAAGAATGTTACCGACCTCGGCTGGGGTTGAACCCGCGACCTCCTGGTCTCCAGTCGGACGGCGCATCCAACTGAGCCACCGAGGCCGGCTACTCCATTGAGTTGACTGGGCCGTAAAACCTCAACACAAACAAACAAACTCATTATAACCACCTCAGCTAGGTTCTTGTAATGAGTTCCACTTAATATATTTTTGTGGAGAAAAAGAAAAATATTAATACCTTATGGTGGAAAAAAAAAGTATCAATAGCTATTGAAATGTCTGATACTGTTTACCTGTAATTTGGCTATAAAAATACTTACAATCAGCCTGAGATAGCCAGTCCATATCCCTATCATGAATATACTTGTCAGTCACAGCTACTGAAAAAGAGAGAAAAAAATATAGGCTATAAATATGCCATATATATTAGGGGTGTAACTATTCATCAATATATCTATGCATCATGATAGTGACTTGCATGATAGTGCATGATAGTGTTTTCAATATCTATCGCCAAATGTCTTTTCAACTATCAATAGTTTGGTAGTTTTTGTCCCTGTAGATTTTCTACGTCTGTAACATTACATTACCATTCTGAAGCTTTTTTTTTTCTTAACTGAAATAGTATGAAAACAAAAAGGACTTCTACTTTGCAAAAATGTTTGTTAAACCTTAAACTGCCAATCACAACAATTGTCGTCTGCTTTGTCATCTGCTTGTGATTTAAAAGTCATTTTTGCAAACAGTGTGGACCCAGATCAGACTCTGATCTGGGACCACACTGTTTGCCTGTATGCAAAATACGTTTGAAAAGTTTGCAAGAGTACTCAGCAAACAACATTTTCAGATGCAGGTTTTCTTGGCATTTTAAGGGTTAAAATGGTAGCAAAGCTGGTATTTTAGAGGGCATTAATGTTAGGTATATTTACATGTAGTCCAGTCTTTATAATCAACAGAATTCATTAATTTAACCCTTAAAGCGCCAAGAAAACCTGCATCTGAAAATGTCGTCTGAATATGTCGTCTGCTGAATATTCTTGCAAACTTTTCAAACCTATATTTGCATACAGGCAAACAGTGTGGACGATCAGACTGCTCCTAAAGGAGCAGTCTGATCTGGGTCCACACTGTTTGCAAAAATGACTTTTAAAATTACAAGCAGATGACAAAGCAGACGACAATTGTTGTGATTGGCAGTTTAAGGGTTAACCCTTGTCCTGCTGAACCCGGATATACCCTGTTTTGCAAACAGTGTAGATCCAGATCAGTTGGCTTCTGAAGAAGCCAACTGATCTAGATCTGCACTGTTTGCCATCAAGTTAGGCAAATCTATAGCAACAATCAGGATCAAGTAACCTGACTGGCTGAAAATTAGAAGTTGGTGTGGCATCTTAATTTATTCTGCAGTACATGCAAGGGTTAAAATACTGTGAGCTTTGCAGATAGTTATAGTAGTGTGATGCAATGTGGTTTAACCCCCTTGACAGTAATACTATTGTTATAGGGTAGTATCATGACAGTCATAATTTATAATTTGGCATGAAGGAAATTCATGACATCTTTATTAAAACTCTTGGGGTTAAGACTCCTCCTCAAAGCATGGTGATGAATTGGGCTGCTGAATTTAGAAGAGGGAGCGAGAGTGTGGAGGATTATGGACAGTCTGGGCACCCTAAAAAGGCTACTACAGATGAAAATATTGAGCTTGTGCACAGTCTGATCATGTGTGACAAAATGAGAAGCCTGCATGATATAGCTAGACAAATAGGCGTTACAAGTATTTGGGCAGTTAAGCCTATCTTGACCGATATCTTAGGGATGCCCAAGGTCTCAGCTAGATGACTCTGCAAATGTTGACCAAAAATCAGAAGAAGAGTAGGCCTGATGGTTCTAAGTATCTCCTGTCCATCTAGGAAGATGACCCTGAGGAATTTATGCATTGAATTGTGACCCAAGATAAGTTCATCATTTTGATCCTGAGTCCAAAAAGCAGAGTATGCACGGAAGCATCATGGCTCAACCCTCCTTTGAAATTAAAGAGAGTTTCTTCAACAGGGGTGTTCATGGCCTTAATCTTTTGAGATAGTCAGGGCATTATCAGGGTAGATTATCTTGCGAAAGGTTGCACAATAAATGGTGCTTATTACTGAGGTGGCTGTGTCAGGAGATTGTAGGGAATGAAGAGGAACAAAGAGTTGAAAGATGACAACACAGCTTGCCGGAAAGGGGTGATCCATTATGAAAACAATCTTAAAATATTAAAGATGAAATGCAGAACTTAAACATAGCCTGACCATGCCTGTTGATGAGTACACCGGGGACCAGGAAGAATTAAGGCTTTGATTTTGAAGGGATAAGCAAACTGGAACAGCCTTGGAGAAATTTAATTGATCCAAAGGGAGATTACACTGAGAAATAATGGCACAATTTCCCCAAAGTACAAGGGCCCTGAGGAAATATATATATATATATATATTTATATATATGCTGCCTATATTTTAACCAATTGTAAACTGAATAGACTTTCCCACACTATATATTGGAAGAGTCTAATTTCAATTTTAGGTACATCTGGCTATGAGAGTTACATATTCCTCAAGAAAACTGGCTAAACTATTTGCAAGCAGTGGAGACCCTGATTAGACGCTGCATTCTATGGTGTTTGATCTGGGTCTGCACTGTTTGCCAATTACCCTTTTATGGGTCTCCCGACTACAATGGGTTGACAACATTACGAAAACATGCCTATTCAAATATACTGAAATTTTTCCCACCAAAAAATGAAAATTTTCAGATAAAAAATTCTGATATTTTTCATATTTCTGCTCAAAACATAGATTGTGGGTACTCCTTAGAACCGCCTCGCCGAGGCGGTTCTAACGAGTACCCACAATCTATGTTTTGAGCAGAAATAAGAAAAATAATGTATACCCCTGTAAACCCCAGTTTTACTATATAAAAGTGGGGTTTAAGGGGGTCAAAATTATATAGGCATGTTTTTGTGATGAAGTACTTTTGCAGATGCATTGTAACATTTCTAGTTTCCAGTAAATAGAATACTGAGTGTGCTGATATCCAGTTATATGGGCATGCTTGCTCCTTGGATTTTATTGCTCATTTAAATCATTCAATATTTATAGCTATATGCTGGTAATCGACTGTGTTGGGGTTTGATGACACGTCAACCCTCATGGGTCACTTTGTGTCATCTCCCAGAGAAAAGGAGAAAAGAGATAGCAGAAGAGATGAAAGACAGGAACAGAGATGAAAGAGAGGATCAGAGAAGAAAGAGGAACAGGAATGAAAGTGAAGAAATAGAAGAAATGAAAAATGTGAAAAAGCACCGCTTATTAGATACCCCCTGCAAGATAATGGTCAATATAAACAGCAGCTGTTCAGAATATCTGTAACATAAAATCACTGAACCATGAAATATAGTTCATAGTGACCTACATTTACTTTCAGGTCAACTGTCGGACCATACTTATTCATAATCCCAAATAATATATTATGCTCATACGTCAAATAACATTCAAGATATAAGGCAAAATCACGGGTGACCTATATTTATTATGATGTCAATCAGTGTCACAAAGAACCTAGATATCCCAAGTATCGCATCAATTTATGAAATAGCTTTCAAGATATAAGGCAAAATATCTGGAGCATAAAAATTTGGTCACAATGACCTTCACCTTATTACACTGAATGTTGATGAAATAAACATGTCTGATGCCCATCCTTCCTTATTAAGTTTGTATAAACAAACTGCAATATACTACTTTAGTGAGACATCCTAGATTTTGACCTCTAGCCCTGCCCTGTGGAATGACCCAAGGAACCATACATGTAGATGTAGAATGGAAGAGAACCCTCCCAAGTACCCCCATACCAAATATGAATAGTTCCGGATATGTGGTTGCAGAGATAGAATTAATAAAAAAAGTTCAAAGAAATTTTGGTTATTGCAGATGTTAACAGACGGACAGATGAACGGATGGACAGAACCGATGAACACTTGTACCCCTCAGCATATTTTGAATGCGTGGGGTATAAATCTATAAACTTTCCTGCAAAATAAGGCCTTATCTGAAGCTATGTTATTGACAGAGCTCCAGATAATATTTTTCTTATTTCTTAATGAAAACATATGTTGTGGGTACTCATCAGAAGGGGCCTCTATGATGCACTTCTATTGGGTACCCACAACAAATGTTTTCATACAGAATTAAAATATATATATATAAAAAAAAAAACTGAACAAAAAAAAAAGTGCCTTCTCTGAAGACATGCTCTTAAGCGAAGTACAGGCTTCTTTCTACCTTCTTCTTCCAGTTTTAAGGACCCAACATGCTCTGTCAGAACAGTTCCGTATCCTTGCAGTAGTTTGATAAGACGAGCATATAAGTCTGCATCCTGTCTGCCAGCACGGATACTTCCACAGAAGTAGATTTTAAGTGACATCTGAAAATATATTACATTCATTACTAATGCGAAATATGCAAAAAGTAATAAGTAGTATGCAAGAAGTTTTGACATGGACAAAACAAATGACTTAAATCATATATATCACAAAAACATGCCTATATAATTCAGACCCCCTTAAACCCCACTTTTATACAGTAAAACTGGGGTTTACAAGGGTATACATTATTTTTCATATTTCTGCTTAAAACATAGATTGTGGGTACTCGTTAGAACCGCCTCGTCGAGGCGGTTCTAACGAGTACCCACAATCTATGTTTTAAGCAGAAATATGAAAAATATCAGAATTTTTTTTATCTGAAAATGTTCATTTTTAGTGGTAAAATTTTCCGTATATTTGAATAGGCATGTTTTCGTAATGTCCAGATAAACCACCTTTTTCAACAAAAAATTATCAATATTTTTCTTATTTCTTCACAAAAACACACGTTGTTGATACTTATCAAATTTTGATTGTGTTGGGGTTTAACAACACATCAACCCTTATGGGTCATTTTGTGTCATCTCCCAGGGAAAGGGAGAAAAGAGACAGAAGAGATAGTAGAGGAGATGAAAGAGAGGGACAGGGAAGAAAGAGGAACAGGAATAAAAGGGAAAGGAAGAAACAGAAGAAATAAAAACATTCCCTTGTACCTTTACCAGCTACAAGGATAGCAAGCCTTGCTCAACTGTAAGCCAATATCAGTTGGATACCCCGCTGACGTAAGATACATGACAGCTTTGCCACACCTGACCATCTCCCGTACTTATCAGAAAGGCCTTATTAAGCTGCTTCTAATGAGAACCCACAGATTGTTTTCATGGTGAAGCACTTCTGGTATGTACCCACAATGTATGTTTTCATGAAGAAATAAGAAAAATATTAGGTGTATACACTTATCTGGGGCTATGACTAAAACTATATTTGAAATTCGTAGAATGTTTGCTGGGCAAAATTTTTTAGTCTATTGTGCCTGGTGGTCCACAAATTTTGCCCAGCCTTCCATTACACTAAACAGTCAATGATCATAATTAGGCTAAATAAAAAAATATATATATGTTTAGGGTAATCCTACCCTAATTTTACATACATTTTTGTTTGGATATAACATGGTTGTTTAACTAACACAGTTTATGTTATGGACCCCAACAGCAGTGTTATAAAGAGGTTGTGGTGTAATTTCTTTAACTAAAGCAGTTGGTCAAGATGCCACTTCGCTCTGTGGAATGTGATCTAAACAGAAAGTGGCTTGTATGTTTAGCAAGCTAACTTAATAAATTCTGATATTAAAGCCCAGGGATCAATTTTAGCACTTGCTAACTTGCTAAATGCTGGTTAATTTCCTTAAAAAGCAAGCTGCAATTTCCATCACTTGCTAATTCTAGCAAGTTGAAAAGATTCTCTTTAATTGGCAAAACCTGAGGCACTGTTGCTGAAGTTTTGCAATTTCTTTTCCAAAAGCAATGATGTGTTTTTCTTATTTTTCCCAGAAAACAGGTTTTGATATTACATGCAAATTGTCTCCATAAGAGACAATTTGCATGTAATGTCAACGTTTTCTGGGAAAAATAAGAAAAATATTCTAAAATGTCTGCTGAAATTTTTACCCAGAGTGCTAAGGTTCGAAGCCACATTTAACTGTATTTATAAGTGTGAAAAAGCAAGTTGGCTGAAAGGTTTAGCAAGTAAAAAATAATGCCACTTGCTAATTTTAGCAAGCTGTCAAAAAAGTTAAATTTGAACCCTGAAGCCCACATATATTTGAGCCTCATCATGGGAAAACCTACTTTATGCCCATACAAACACAGTGCTCCAGCTAGGATTTCAGGGCAGAGGGGTGCCGGACAGGGCACTTTTTGTGCAGACATACAAGAATGAGGGCACCTTGTGCCATGTGATGTACTTAGTATTAACTTTAGGTAAATTCAAGACTACATGCCGAAATATTTTTTCTTAATTTTCCCAGAAAACAGGATTAGACATTTCATGTCTCCATTGGAGACAATTTGCATGAAATGTCAGAAATGTCAAATCCTGTAATTTTTTTTTGTTTTTTTTTTTTGGAAAACTCCATTGAAGACAATTTGCATGAAATGTCAAATCCATGGAGACAATTTGCATGAAATGTCAAATCCTGTTTTCTGGGAAAAATAAGAAAAGTATCATCAATTTGTCATCTGTTGAATTAGCCCAGAAAGTGATAAAGGTAATATATTGATAACTTTTTTAATTTTGGTCCGATTTTAATGAAATTTTCACCAAAATGTAGGGTTTGATGTTTGGAGTTGAAATAAGTCAGTTGGCTGCTTTAAAAAGGCAAAGAGGCAGCAGAAATGGGCCAGAGGGGGGCCGGCCCCTCTGTCAAGGGCTAGCTGGAGCACTGAAACAACAAAGGCCAGCTATGCATCAGCACCAGTGCTCCAGCTAGGATTTTTGGGGCAGAGGGGTGCCAGGTAGGGCACTTTCTGCACAGTGATACAAGAATGAGGGCACTGTATGTCATGTGATATGCTAAGTATCATGACATGTAACAAAATATAATCCTGTTCCACAATAAATGCCTCAGACTAGAATAAACATAAACCTGACTTTTACACATTGAAAACTTTTTCAATTTTTGTCTGATTTTCATCAAATTCTCAACAAAATGTAGGGTTTTATGTCTGGAATTGCAATAAGGCAGCAGACAGCTTCAGTAGGGCAGAGGGGTAGCAAAAGAGGGCAAGAGTGGCAGCCCACCCCTCTATATAAGGCTACCTGAAGCACTGTGGACAGTCCAATCAGCACACTGGGCAGGCTTAGTCCCCTAAGAGGTTAACCAGTATTGTGCACATTCTTTCTGGCAAAAGAATGTGCACAATACTGGTTAACCGCTTATAGCACTAAGCCTGCCCAGTAAACCATGTGGTTAGGTAAACTGACCGCGCTTGACATGACCCCATTGGGTTGACTGGGCCATAAAACCTCAACACAAAACCATTGTTTTTTTTCGCTGAGATAGCACACCACTTCTAGTGTCTATACCTGAGGAGACCGAACTTTAACTTATCTGGGAGGAAACCCCAAAGACAGGATTTCATGTGATGTGGCATGTGATCTGGAACATTTCATTTAACCACTTAGGTGTACATTGCATGTGTGTTAGATGGGTTGGATGCGCAGCAACCATATTTATTTTCCTTTGCTGCATCCTTGGAGAGTGATCAAATTTGTTTAGCTATCTGACTTTTAAGGATTTACACAAGATTAACCCTTGTCCTGCTGAATAAATTAAGATGCCATGCCCACTTCCAATTTACAGCCAATCAGTCTACTTGATCCAAATTGTTGCTTTAAATATACATACTTAATATCAAACAGCGCAGATCCAGATCAGTTTCTTCAGAAGCCAACTGATCTGGATCTACACTGTTTGCAAAAGCAGGGTATATCCGGTTTCAGCAGGACAAGGGTTAAAGCCTGATAGGAAACTTTGTCACCCACCGATGCGTTCACAGTTTGGAAGATCGTAGCTGAGGCACAAAAGACGTAATCTTTGTTGTTAGGCAGCTGAAAGAGAAGTATTTAGATGCCAACAAAAGACTCTACATGGCTTTCATAGATCTGGAGAAGGCTGATCAGGTGCCTCGGAAGGTCATCTGGTAGGGCACTGAGAAAACTTTGTGTGGAGGAGTGGATTGTGAGACTGGTGAGGGGGATGTATGCCAATGCATGGAGGGGTATAGTGAAGAGTTTGAAGTGAATGGGACGGTGTTCACCAAGGCTCGGCACTAAGCTCGCTGCTCTTCATAATTGTGCTTGAAGCCTTGTCACACCAGTTCTGCTCTGGGGTCCCCTGGAAGGACCTCTATGCCGATGACCTTGTTATCATTGCTGAATCACTCTTGACTTGGAAAGAAGCAATGGAGGAGAAAGGACAGAGTAAATGCAGGAAAGAAGATCAAGATTAGTGGTACGGGCCTGGACCTCCTGCAGAGTTCAGGCAGGTTTCCATGCACCGTCTGTCGCACTGGAGTGGGCAGCAACAGCATCTTCTGTAAGCACTGGGTGCACAAGAAATGCAGTGGGCTCAAGCCCTTGACAAAGGACCCTAATTACAGATGTACACGGTGCCAGGGAACTGCACGCCCCTTCGACACCAGACCACAGAGGGAAGTCCAAGTCCGACCTGACAAGCTGGAGGCGGTAGCTTCCTTTTGCTACCAAGGACACATGCTCTCAGCAGCCTGTGGCTGTGAACTTTCAACCACAACACGTGTGAAAACCACCTGGAAGAAGTTCAAGGAGCTGCTACCAGTTCTCTCTCCCCGCCACCTCTCTTTCACAACACATGTCCGCAAGTACAACTCTTGTGTATGGAGCTCCATGCCAGTGAGACTTTGCCTATGACAAAGCCAAACCTCCAACATCTGCAGCAAAATGACAGGGCAATGATCAGACAGATCTGCAATGTCAAGCCGCAAGACAATGTCACCTCCAGATTCAATGAGATACTTGTGTGGCTTGGCATATCATCACGAAAACACACCTATATAATTTTGACCCCCTTAAACCCCACTTTTATATAGTAAAATTGGGGTTTACAGGGGTATATATTATTGTTCTTATTTCTGCTTAAAACATAGATTGAGCAGAAATATGAAAAATATCAGAAATTTTTAGCTGAAAATTTTCAGTTTTTGGTAGTAAAATTTTCAGTATATTTGAATAGGCGTGTTTTCGTAATGTGGAGAATCTGGACCTCATTCTGAAGGAAAGAAGGCTCCACTGGTACGGACATGTGGAACGCGAGGGCCTGGGAGCGGAAGATGATATGGAAGCAGCAGACATGTTATATCCAAACAAAAATGAAAGTGTAACAATTACGGTAAGTGATAATTAGGATTATCAATTTTATTATATCAGCATTTCTTTTAAACTATATATATGAATATCGAATTACTTCAAAATGATAATTAATGAAAAGTGTCATTATACCAGAACATACACATCTCTAGTCCAACAAGTTAGACGTACGCATGCACCTATTTATTGATAATTGCTGTTTATAGATGTGCATGCGACCGGAGAAAAATAATAACAGCATATAAACGTAAAATATGAACATCTGGAACGCAGATCTCATGTATGGGAGTAACACATCACATGCTTGTATCAAATTAATTCTGGATGGCTAGCTCATACCCAGTGTGGCTTGGCTAGACATCCAGTTCTGGACAGCTAGCCTCTGAGTCAAGGTGTACGTCCTGTTCCAGACGGACAGACTTTGAGGATAATTAAGCATCCGGATCAGGATGGCTAGCCACTGCCACTGAAAATGTGACACCGTATTATTCGACAGTTTGACAGAATCACTGGCTTTTGAGCCTCAGACCTTGAATAAATAGACTAAATGTACCATTCTCATATTCTGTATATCACTGAACATGTCAAAATATGAAAACACAAGAAAAAAAGATCAAATTTACATTCTCCTCTGGAGTATAACTATGGACCATTGATTGAAATTGATTGTTTTCGATGTTTTCATACATTCTGAGGTTCATTTTGATATACAGATGGTGATACAGGACTGCTGCTACCTTTTCAGCTTAATTGTTTATTATATATTTTAAATTGTCTGCCTTTGGTCATGCTGTTTCCGGTGCTCGGTTTTCGGTGACTTGTGAGGAACTCCAATATCATGAATAATACTTAAGCACCGTGCACAACAACACTTGTCGGCCCAAGGTAGTTTCGGCCAGGGTCAAATTTCGGTGGGTCGTTTCGGCCTGATTTTTTCGACGTCCCTCTAGATTAGGTATGACAGGTTAAGCAATGATTTGGTTATTTGATGAAGAGTCTAGTGGTGTCATAGGTCGATAGCCCTTTTCTGTCAAGTCTGTTTTGTCTTGTAGATATCCTATGTTATTTATCAAGCATTAAGAGAAAATAAGGCTTAACATTCCATGTGAATCGGCTGTCTTGCAGACGATTCACATGAAATGTCAAGGTTTATATGCGCTTTACACCAATAAATGCGCAAACCAGTCTGATTTGAGTTTGATTACAGTATTCATCAATTCCATATGCTAGCTACAAAAAGGTCTGATCAGATTGTGCGAACATTATTTATTTGCATCCTGCAGCAGTTCATTACAGGGTCATAGCGCATATTAAATCAGCGAAGTCACAGATAAGCCTGCTCATCCTCAAATGCGATCAGAATATCCGATTGTTGGCATTTATTGCATTGTAAAGGTCAAAAGCAGACAGCGCAGATGCGCAGGCTGATCTAAACCTTCACTGTTCTCATTAAATTTTAAGGCTCCATAACGCTAGTTAAGGCAAAAACTGCTCTTATTTCTCGATGCAAACATAATTACGGTTTTCTCGTAGCGGCGCTGCTAATGAGTAATCACATTATACATTTTCATGGAGAAATAATAAAAAAAATCCCTATCTGGAGCTTTAACATATTTTCGCGATGAAGTTCTGTTTGATTATGCTGCATCCCAGCATCCCAGTAAGCATTCTACATAAATCTATAGCGGGCCGTTAGCGGCCCGTCAGGGTAGCTGACGGGCCGCTGACGGCCCGCTGTAGATTTTTGTAGAATGCTAGCTGGGATAAAACGACATTTCATGTGAATCGACTCCTAGGCGTATATAAAGGTATTGACTCATGAGAAAAAGGAACTTTGTGGGAACACAAGATAAGCAAAGAATATCCTGATCAGACTGTGCGAATGTGCAGGCTAAAGCCCCGCGACAAAGGAAAATACCTCAAAATATGAGGTGTATATAGAAATATGTTTTTTTTCTTTCTTATACCACCACGGAAACATAGGTTTTGGGTACTCATTAGAAGCACCTCTGCTATGTGCTTCTAATGAGTACCAAACATATCTTTTCGTGGCGAGATAAGAAAATATCAATTTTTTTTTTATTGAATACATCTCATAGAAAAAATAAAGAAATGACCAGTGTTTCAAATATGTTTAATTTTATTTTCATCTTGTGCATAACAGAATTAACAATAACATCCAGTTGATATTAGCTAACATGAACTTATAATTTTTATCTTGAAATATGACAAATACATTGATATTTCTTTTTTTCCTAAAAAATGTGAACAAAAGCTACTTACATTTTTGCAGCAGAAATATCAATGATTTTGAAGAGCTTGTAAAGCTAACGATGCTTTGAACAACTGGTGTGTGGTGTGTGTGTGTGTGTGTGTGTGTGGGGGGGGGGGGGGGGGGGGAGGGGTCCAGATACAGAAACCATTTCATGCGACTTAAATTGCTGAGTATGTGATATTTACTTTACTTAAATTATACAATATGTCTCAAAATGGCTGATTAACCTGTAGCATGCACTTAGCAAACTCAGCAGATGACAAACTGATGATAGTTTTGTTATTTTCTTTTTTATTTGGAAAACAGGCTTGAATTTTATGTATTTCTGTATTAAGAGTAGCATCGGGACATAGGGTGAAGTTGGCTGGCTGTTAAAGTGCTTTAATCCCTCCTCCCCTACCCCCACCCGTCCGACGATGGTTTATTCTACTGCCCGTTCTAAGGCGGTGGTCCCGGTGTTAGTCTTACTCTTTTTTGCTTTGTGGTTTATTCTATGAGGCGATAGGTTTTAAGTCTTGCCTTGTGTAATTTTGTTCTTGTGTGTGTGTGTGTGTGTGTGTGTGTGTGTGTGTGTGTGTGTGTGTGTGTGTTTTCAGTCCTTTTAGCATTGAGATTACCTCGCTTGGGGAAGAGAGAGCTAATCTTAGTGCTTTTCGTACGTTTGTCGTTTTGCGCTTGTTTGGTTTTGTCTGTTTCCTCTTTCTCTTGGTGTCTAGGAAGGACCGCGGCTTGTGATTGTGGCGCTCCCTGGACTTTTCTTTTACCTTTTTTACTCTTTGCTGCTTTATGGTTTATTCTACGAGGCGATTTGACTTGCCTTGTGTTATTTTGTTCTTGTGTTTTTCAGTCCTTTGAGCATTGCGATTATCTCGCTTGGGGAAGAGAAAGCTAATCTTAGTGCTTTCGTACGTTTGTTCGATTTTCGCGTTTTATTATTATTATTATTTTTTTTTTTTTTAATTTATTTTATTTTATTTATTTTTTTTTGTTTCTGTATCCTCCTCCTTATGGTGTCTGAGAAGGGCTGCGGTTTATGATTGTGGAACTCCCTGGACTTTTCTCTTACCCTTTTTTTTACCTTCACCTTGAAAGGACGGTAACGTCACACCAATACATAAAAAGACGACAAATCTGCTCCTTTTAATTACATCACGAAATCATGCCTATATAATATTGACTCCCTTAAACCCCACTTTTATATAGTAAAACTGGGGTTTACAGGGGTACACATTATTTTTCTTATTTCTGCTCAAAAACATAGATTGTGGTACTCGTTAGAACCGCCTCGTCGAGGCGGTTCTAACGAATATCCACAATCTATGTTTTGAGCAGAAATAAGAAAAAAAATGTCATCAAAGTTTTTATCTGAAATTTTTCAGTTTTTGGAGGTGAAATTTTCTATATATTTGAATAGACATGTTTTCGTAATGCCTCCAAAATGCGTTTAAATCCTGTTGGTAAGACGATTGAAAGATGTGTTCACAAGAAGGCGTCTTTACAATAACACTATAGTGCATCGTACACTAACACCATTGCAATCACGTTTTATCCAAGGCGACTCAACAACGTACATAACTTTGGCTAAGCAGTCGACAGTGGCAAAGAAATTAGAGATGTATATTTTAATTTGCGATATAAGCAGAGCCTTCGACAGGGTCTGGCTGAGTGGAAACTGTACCATTAAATATACACAGATTCAAATAAAAAATGTGCGTCGGTATCGGAAGAATTAGCTCTATTTAATTGGAGTTCAGTAGGGTATATGCGGTCCACCATTTGGTCATAGTAAATATTGTCAATATATTATAAATCATCAAGGTATCTTGAAGAGGAATTGAAAGCCTCAATAATGTCAGCCCGATTTTCCCGTGAGAGAGACTTCATGAAATCTCTCTCATAACAAAAAAGAAACTAGAGCAAGTTGATGGTGCGCCATCGCATATCCCCGCGCCAGCGCTATCGCATATCTCTCTGCACATCAAAATTCCAAATGCGTTCCTCCAGTCCTCATTCATAGGGCTATTCAAGGTTTTAGCTATAAAAGCCTAAGAGGGGTTGGGTGACAATAAAAAAATAGGACCCAAAAGCCCACTTTTTGACCTCTAGTAACCACCAGACATGCCCCAGGTGCAAAATTTTGCACTACTGTATTCTACTCTTCATTACCTTCGGTTTGATATGCAGCATGACTATGTTTGTACAAAATGGATTTTGACCCATCAGGGCCACACACCCCTGACCCTGCCCCCAGGGATTATCCGAATGTGTTCCTCCAGTCCTCATCCATAAGGATATTACCTGTGACAGTTTCAAGGTTCTAGCTAAAAAAAGCCTAAGAGGAGTTGGGTAACAATAAAAAAAAGGACCCAAAAGCCTACTTTTTGACCTCTAGTGACCCCAGACATGACCCAGAGGCAAAATGTTTGCACCACTGTATTCAAATCTTTATAACTTTCGATCTGATATGCAACATGACTATGTTTGTACGAAATTAATTTTGAACCCTTCGGGGCCACATCCATGGCCCTGTCCTCAGGGGTCACATCAAAATTCCGAATGTGTTTCCCCAGTCCTCATCCGTAGGCCGAGGCAAAATTTTTGCACCACTGTATTCTACTCTTCATAAACTTCGATTTGATATGCAACTTGACTATATTTGTACAAAATGAATTTTGGACCCTTCGGGGCCACTGTATTCTACTCTTCATTACCTTCGATTTGTTTGCAACATGACTATGATTGTACAAAATGGATTTTGACCCATCAGGGCCACACACCCCTGGCCCTGCCCCCAGGGATCACATCAAAATACCGAATGTGTTCCTCCAGTCCTCATCCATAGGGCTATTACTTGTGACAGTTTCAAGGTTCTAGCTAAAAAAAGCCTAAGAGGTGCTGGGTGACAATAAAAAAAAAGGACCCAAAAGCCTACTTTTTGACCTCTAGTGACCCTCAGTCATGCCCCAGGGGCAAAATGTCTGCACCACTGTATTCTACTCTTCATAATCTTCGATCTGATATGCAACATGACTATGTACAAAATTAATTTTGGACCCTTCGGGGCCACACCCCCTCCTGGCCCTGTCCCCAGGGGTCACATCAAAATTCCGAATGTGCTCCTCCAGTCCTCATCCATAGGCTATTACCTGTGACAGTTTCAATGTTCTAGCTAAAAAAAACCTAAGAGGAGTTGAGTGACAATAAAAAAGGACCCTAAAGCCTACTTTTTGACCTCTAGTGACACCCAGACATGCCCTGAGGCAAAAAGTTTGCACCACTGTATTCTACTCTTCATAAACTTCGATTTGATATGCAACTTGACTATATTTGTACAAAATGAATCTTGGATCCTTCGGGGCCACTGTATTCTACCCTTCATTACCATTGATTTGATGTGCAAAATGACTATGTTTGTACAAAATGGATTTTGACCCATCAGGGCCACACAGCCCTGGCCCTGCCCCACAGAGGTCACATCAAAATTCCGAATGTGTTCCTCAGTCCTCAGCCATAGGGCTATCGCCTGTGATAGTTTCGAGAATCTAGCTTAATTGTCTAGGAGCAACGGTGTGGCATTACAGACGGACGTACGGACGGACGGACGGCCGGGGCTATAACAATATCCTCGCTTTTTCTTCGAAAAGCGCGAGGATAGCGAATCTGCAAAAGAGTAGCACAATTAGTTCCCATCGTAATACCAATAGTTTGCCAATAAAATTTAGTTCCAAATCTAATAAAAATGGTATCCAAAAGAGCATCATAGACTTTTTGACAAGACCGTAAATTGTAATTCTTGTATACATCAGAAGTGAAAAAAAGCACATTCTTCGTTGAAAGACAAATATTGGATATTCTCCGGATAAACGTTCGGTTAATTAAATAAATAAGTTTATCTGAGGTAACGAAGTACACAGTGTAGAAAAATCATATGAAGCCTTAAAGTTTTTAGATTTAAATTTATTGAGAACTTCATAGGAATTTTTAATTGACCAAAAATAGTTAATTTTGTCCCTTTCGTAAACAGTATTATAGTATCTATTCCAATGGTTTTTTTTGACAGCAGTAAGGCATGAAGTTAGCAGTTTGTGATTTGGCAGGGGTTGAAATTTTGGTATGACTACTATGGCCTTAGATTTGGCAAACCAATCTCAGGCCAAAAAACTAACCAGACATCCTGCTATTGGAAATAGATCGGCCCAAAGAGTTATGATAGAAGAGTCAACCAGGCATAAACGGGTTTAACAATTATTTGAATTTCAATATTACTGTCATTGGCATGGAATGTTTGAGATGTACTGTGATATAAATAGGCAAATTCTAAAGATAACATTTTTTCTCGCATCATGGCTGATGTAACAGGATATGGAATAAATGGTACAAAATGCATTTCTTTTCAGAAGATGACGTATCATGTCAAACGGAACTGGATATAGGGAGAATAAGCTTTCTCCAAACCATCACGAAAACATGCCTATATAATTTTGACCCCCTTAAACCCCACTTTTATATAGTAAAACTAGGGTTTACAAGGGTATACAATATTTTTCTTATTTCTACTCAAAAACATAGATTGTGGGTACTCGTTAGAACCGCCTCGCCGAGGCGGTTCTAATGAGTACCCACAATCTATATTTTGAGCACAAATATGAAAAATATCAGAATTTTTATCTGAAAATTTTCATTTTTTTGGTGGTAAAATTTTCAATAAATTTGAATAGGCGTGTTTTCATAATGGTTTCGCCCTGGTCAGTTAGGCCAGTGTCTGAAAAAAGGGGTGCAGATGGCTCAAAATACATATTTTTCAGAACACGGTCATGTAGCATATCGTTTCGAATGACATTTGAGTATAAAAGAGAGAGAGAGAGAGAGAGAGAGAGAGTGCGACCAATTAAAAAACGGCTGTTTAGCACTACGCACTGAATGACTTAAGGTTCCATATCGAATGTTAAAACTATAGATAATCATTATAAGAATGTTCTGTATATTCAATGTATCCACCCAGCAAACACTTAACGTCACAGGAACGTCGTTACAACGTCGCCACACCGTCTCGACGTTGTAACGACGTTGTTGCGACGTTGTGTGTTTGCTGCGCAATTCTGTTCAATTGCCGATCAGCAAGTGCAAGTTGTAGTGTTAAGTCTTCCCGTGTACCCGTGTAATAAGCATTTCAGTGCTAATGTCGTGCCCCTAAGCCAGCCCAGACGTCTTGTTCTTTGGCTGAAGTTTTGTCATGGCCTACGATGTACGTGAGCGAACAGCATATGTTTTGGCGAGATTGTAATTAAACCTCAGTGGCTCGAATTACCGCTGTCTCGAACAAATTTCCATGGTCCTAAAGATGTTTGAGCCATTGAAGTTCGACTGTAGTTTTAAGTTTAAACTAAAGTTCTGGGCCAGTTGTTCAAAACTAATGATGTCGTTAGTTAATGTATCGTTAACATTATGATCATTAAATATGGCATATACGCTAAAATATTTGCTGAAAAAATATGAGTAGCTTTTGCATTTGCTACTCACATTTTCAGCAAAAATACCTGTAAATTAGACATTGTACTTACTAGAACAATTGACATTTTGACCACTGACGAGCTCTTTAAGCTAACGATGCTTTGAGCAACTGGGCCCTGGATCTTTTGACGCGGCACTTAATCATGCATTATATAACGGACACTATTATTAAGTAGATATGAAGAAGTTTCCGTTAAAAGAGTCGGCTTGTCAATAATCCAACACTTATTAGCAATTTCATACGTATAGTTTATCTGAAATAATCCAAATGCCCGAACCTTTGCTTTTCATATAAATGTTCTTAACGCATGACGCGGCTTACATATTATCGTTTCAATCCGCCATCAGGCGTCAGATGAGATACATATCTTGCAAGTAACCACTAGATGTTGTTAGCCGAATGACACTTTCTGGCTCTCATATTGTTGGGTGTGGTTTGTCTCGAGTATAAGCTTATGAATTCGCAGGTTCAATTTATTCTGGCCACCGTGCGCTATCAACTTGATTGTACGTTGTTACAATGTATTCTATCCAAAGATTCCGTAACCAGGCGACGAAAGTCGGAATCAAAGTACGATGCGCCGCTTGATCTAAATGATCCTGGTCTTCGCGTCCGCATATATCTCAAAGCCGCCTGCCTTTGGCATAACCCACATTATGTGGTTTCTTGATATTTAATATAAAGCAGGTGCTAGAGACACCATGCTTTTATTGAGTAATATGAGTAATGAAAAGGCTTTTATAATGTACGCATATGTTCAGCAACTAAATACCAAAGGTTTGAAATTACTGCTAACTCATGTTTATCGACATATACACTAGTCTAATTTGAAGCAAGCAAATTCAAACATTTGGATCTACTGACTTTTGTAATAACAGAATGATTTTCTTAATGCGAAACGATCCTAAAGTAATAATTAACACCAGCCAATAGTAGTATGATGCTGCTTATACAGCAGCATCATGCTAATATTGGCTGGTGTTTATTATTATTATTATTATTATTATTATTACTTCACTGAAACCTGTAGCTACTGATATATGTCCTCCACGAAACGCTTCATTACCAATGTATTTTCCTGACATTGGAACTTCCAAATAATTCCCTGCAAAAATAACCTGTCCATAAGATTTTCGTACCTGGCAGCCAACGTGGTTTGCAGGTTGCATTCGATCATTTTAATAAACATTAATTTTCACACTTTTTATTCGCCCCTTCCTAAGAAGTCCTTTTTAGGAATAGGGTTTACATGAGTGAGCCTGGACAAATTTGAAACTCACCAGTTACAAGGTTGCCTTTTAATAATAGCACCGAAGCCAGCATGAATAATTGCCTTTGACCTTGGGGTATCTTCCGTTGACTAAGGAATTGAAGAAACGGTGGCCATCATACAAATAATAGACGCATTTACATATAAACATTTCTTCTCATAGAATGCCAAATTAACTAATTTAGTCGAATTTAATTGGCCTAGGGCAAATTAAAAGCGGTTGTATACTTTGATAATTCCACTGAACAGGAATCTTGGGAAAAAAATCTTTGCGTAAATGTCTAAAATGGGCTATTCATCGCGAAAACATGCCTATATAATTTTGATCCCCTTAAACCTAACTTTTATACAGTAAAACTGGGGTTTACAGGGGTAGAAAGTATTTTTCTTATTTTTGCTCAAAAACATAGATTTGGGTACTCGTTAGAACCGCATCGCCGCGGCGGCGGTTCTGACGAGTACCTACAATCTATGTTTTGAGCAGAAATATGAAAAATATCAAAATTTTTTATCTGAATATTTTCAGTTTTTGGAGGCGAAATTTTCTATATATTTGAATAGGCGTGTTTATGCCCCCGCCATTTTCAATGTGGGTGGTGGTGGTGGTGGGAGGGGGGGGGGGGCATATAGTATCACCGTCCGTCCGTACGTACGTCCATCCGTGGGTCCCGTCCGTCCGTCCCGTACGTAACACAAATGGTTTCCGTGCGATATCTTTTGAAAGACTTAGTGTATTGGATTGAAATTTTATACACAGGAATATAATCATAAAATGTAGGTCAAGTTCGATTTAGGGTAAAATCCACCAATTATTTTGGGAGTTATGGCCCTTTTTCAACTTTGAAAAATTTTCAACTTTGAAAAATGGTTTCCGTGCAATGTCTTTTGAAAGAATTGGTGTATTGGATTCAAATTTTATACACAGGTGTGTAATCATAAAATATAGGTCAAGTTCGATTAAGAGTAAAATCCACCTATTATTTTAGGAATTATGACCCTTTTTCAACTTTGAAAAAAGGTTTCATTCCATAACTTTTGAAAAGATTAGTGAATTGGATTCATATTTTATACACAAGCATATAATTATAAAATATAGGTCAAGTTCGATTTAGGGTAAAATCCACCAATTATTTTTGGAGTTACGGCCCTTTTTCACTGTTGAAAAATAGTTGAAAAATAGTTTCCGTTCGATATCTTTTGAAAACATTTGTGTATTAGATTCAAATTTTATACACAGGTATATAATCATAAAATGTAGGTCAAGTTCGATTTAAGGTAAAATCCACCAATTATTTTGGGAGTTCTGGCCCTTTTTCAACTTTGAAAAAAAGGTTTTCGTTCCATAACTTTTGAAAAGATTAGTGAATTGGATCCATATTTTATACACAAGCATATAATTATAAAATATAGGTCAAGTTTGATTTAGGGTAAAATCCACCAATTATTTTTGGAGTTACGGCCCTTTTCAACGTTGAAAAATAGTTTCAGTTTGATATCTTTTGAAAACATTAGTGTATTGAATTTATATTTAAACACACATGTATATAATCATAAAATAGGGTCAAGTTCCAATTAGGGTAAAATCAACCCATTATTATGGGAGTTATGGCCCTTTTTCACCTTCAAAAGATGTTTTCCTTCCGATATTTTTTTTTAAAAAAGATTGATTTGTGTATTCGATTCATATTTTATACACAGGTATATAATCATAAAATATGGTCAAGTTCGATTTAGGATAAAATCTGCCAATTATTAGCTCGCCTGAACAATGTTCACGGAGAGCTATTGTACTACCCCCAGGTCGGCGTCGGCGTCGGCGTCCACAAATGTTAACGTTTTCGTTAAAGATTTTAAGACCTCATTATTTCCTTACCTTATCACCGATTTGCTTCATCTTTGGTTTGATGATACATATTGAGCCAAAATTTTGCGCAGTACCATCCCCATCACTCTAGGTCAAGTCAAGGTCAAGGTCACAGACTTAGAATTTTCATGTTAAAATTTTATGTCAAAGTTTTTAGGATCTCATTACTTCTACACTAAATGATGGAATTTGTTCCTATTTTGTATTATGATAGACACTGGTCAAAAGTTTTTATCAGCACCATCAGCACTCATGACCGTGACCTTGAGGTCGAGGTCACAGACTTAGAATTTAAATGTTTAAGTTTTTGTTAAAATTTTTAAGACCTCATTATTTTCTAACCTTATCACCGATTTAATTCATCTTTGGTATGGTTATACATATTGGTCCAAAACTTTGCGCAGTACCATCCCCACCACCCTAGGTCATGTCAAGGTCAACGTCACAGACTTAGATTTTACATGTTAAAATTTTATGTCGAAGTTTTTAGCATCTCATTACTTCTAAACTACATGATGGATTTAGCTCCTATTTGGTACCATGATAGATACTGGTCAAAGGTTTTTATCATACCCATCAGCACTCATGACCGTGACCTTGAGGTCGATGTCACAGACTTAGAATTTAAATGTTAAAGTTTTCGTTAAAGTTTTTAAGACCTCATTATTTCCTAACCTTATCACCGATTTCATTCATCTTTGGTTTATGATACATATTGGTCCAAAATTTTACGCAGTACCATTCCTACCACCCTAGGTCAGGTCAAGGTCAAGGTCAAGGTCAAGGTCACAGACTTAGAATTTTCATGTTAAACGTTTACGTCGAAGTTTTTAGGATCTCATTACTTCTAAACTACATGATGGATTTAGTTTCTATTTGGTATCATGATAGATACTGGTCAAAAGTTTTTATCAGCACAATCAGCACTCATGACCGTGACCTTCAGGTCGAGATCACAGACTTAGAATTTAAATGTTAAAGTGTTTGTTAAAGTTTTTAAAATCTCATTATTTCCTAACCTTATCACCGATTTGATTCATCTTTGGTGTGATGATACATATTGGTCCAAACCGTTTTGCCCAGTTCCATCCTCATCACCCTAGTTTATGTTAAGGTCAAGGTCACAGTCATGCAAAGATTTTACATGTTAAAATTTTATGTCAAAGTTTTTAGGACTTCATTACCTCTAAACCAAATGATGGATTTAATTTATATTTGGTATCATGATATATATTGGTCCAAAGTGTTTATCAGCACTATCGGCACTCATGACAGTGACCTTGGAGTCGGGGCCACACACTTAGAATTTTAAAAATGTTAAAGTTTTCATTTATGTTTTTAAGACCTTATTAGCTCCTTACCTTGTCACCGATTCATCTTTGGTTTAATGAATATTTTGCACATTGCAATCCACCCACCCCCGCCCCACCCCAGGTCATGTCAGAAACAAGGTCACGGACTTAGAATTTTCCAGAAACAAAATATGCAATATCAGGCAAGCTATCCTGTCTGGCAACAGGTCTTGTTATGAGAGTTATGGCCCTTTTTTCAACTTCATTTTTTGCAACATGCCTGCATGTGGATAAGGATGGCCCTCGGCGGGGGCATCTGTGTCATTTGTTTGTTTGTGTTGAAGTTTCACGGCCCAGTCAACCCAATGGGGTCATGTCGAGCGCGGTCAGTTTACCTAACCACACGTTTACTGGGAAGGCTTAGTCCTCTAAGCGGTTAACCAGTATTGTGCACATTCTTTCGCCAGAAACTGACAACTGCCCTTCTTGAATCAGCGGAAGGGAGAGAATGACCGTAGAAAATATTTCATGGTCAATCTCCACGAAAGAATGTTGCCGACCTCGGCGGGGGTTGAACCCGCGACCTCCTACTGACACATTTCTAGTTTTGTAATGCAATTCACATTTTAACGTTAAGATAATCGGAATTTTAAAGGTTCCATATTCCTCAAAAAAAAAAAAAAAAAAAGACATTTTTTATCGAAGAAAGGATTAATGAATTGATTTCTAGTATTTATAAGATCATAAAATGTGGTATCTGACAGCCTATAAAATTTCAATTAGTATCTCGTTTTTGAACTTGATCGAAATGACATTTCGAGAACAAGCCTATGCAAATATACTGAAAATTTTACTATAAAAAAAATGAAAGTTTTCAGATGAAAAATTCTAAAATTTTTCACATTTCTGCTCAAAACATAGATTGTGGGTACTCGTTAGAACCGCCTCGACGAGGCGGTTCTAACGAGTACCCATAATCTATGTTTTGAGCAGAAATAAGAAAAATAATGTATACTCCTGTAAACCCCAGTTTTACTATATAAAAGTGGGGTTTAAGGGGGTCATAATTATATAGGTATGTTTTCGTGATGAAATGATTTTTTTATAGTATCTCTGAATTAATACTGGCAACATTATAAACGATAAAAAATCATTTTGTTTCAAGAACGAGAGACTTACTGAAATTTTAAAGACTGTCAGGTGACATATTTATGTTTGTATTAATACTATATATCAATTTATCAAACCTTTCTTGGTTAATAAAATGTCTATTGTTGAGGAATATGGAGCCTTTAAGAAGTTAATTTCATTTTTCTTGATTTTATCGATGTGTAAACGCTGGCGAACCACTCACAAACTTAACATAAAGCCCTTCCGGTCTTTCGGACTTATTCAGTTTGTGGTTGAGTTGCCGGCGTATCACAAATACGAAATTCTTTTCGATAGCGTATTAGCAGGGTCAAACGAAGAAATCAGTGAGAAGTAGTGTTGGTAATCGGGTTAGAATTTCATAGTCGATCATTGGTTTTGTAAAACCGACTGATCATCGATTGATTATCGATTTGTAGAAGATATATTCACTCTGAATTAAGCCCTCTTCCAGGTACTTATTCATAGTTCCAGTTCAGTAAGCGGGGTGTCCAGATAATATATTTCTTTCTTGTTTCTCCATAAAAACGTATGTTGTGGGTACTCAGTAGAAGTGCCTCTGCAAGACGCTCCTAATAAGTACCCACAACATATGTTTTCATGGAGAGGTAACAAAAATATCAATACTTTTTGGTTGACTTACTTGAGTATATTTTATCAAATTTATTGACCACAAATCTAGAATGACCCAAACAGACAGCCTTGAATTTAATTTCTATGTAACTTGCTTATAAAAAAATAATAATAATAATAAAAACTGAGAATAATATTTTCTAAAATCAGAACTTCTGATTAATCGACTATAAAAAAATCTTTCCGATCATCAATCACAAGAGAAAAAAATGACTGATGATAATCGATTATCAGTGGCAACACTAGTGAGAAGACTATTTGTCGATGTCTGACATGCTGCACTGACTCTGAATCCGTAATTGCAAACTTTAGCTGCGCAGGGATAAATACTGCCAAGAAGGTCATTCGGAAGCAGCGTCGAGAATAGAGAAAAAAAAAAAGAAAGAGAAAAGTCAAGGGAATGGTAATATCATAAGCCGAAAATGTCGTCTGTTTATATCGTCTGCTGAATATTCTTGCAAACTTTTCAAACCTATTTTTGCATACAGGCAAACAGTGTGGACCCAGATCAGACTGCTCTTAAAGGAGCAGTCTGATCTGGGCCCACACTGTTTGCAGAAATGACTTTTAAAATCACAAGCAGTTGACAAGGCAGACGACAATTGTTGTGATTGGCAGCTTAAGGGATAAGACACAAAGAGGAAGAGAAAACAGACAAAACCAAAATCGCTAAAATCGAACAAATCTACGAAAAGCACACAGATTAGCTCTCTCTTCCCCAAGCGAGGTAATACGCAATGCTAAAAGGAATGAAAAATACAAGAACAAAATAACACAAGACAAGACTTAAAACAAATCGCCTGGTAGAATTAACCACAAAGCAACAAAGGGTACGACCAACACCGGGACCACCGCCTTAGAAGGGTCAGTAGGATATACCAACGCGGGGTATAAAGCACTTTTACAGCCGACCAACTTCACCCTGGGTTCCGAAGCCACTCTCTGTTGAGACTAGTAAACCAGAAAGCAAAATGGGCAGCTGTTGAAGGTGACCAAAATGCTAGCATCACAGCACAACTAGTAAAACAGAAAGCAATGTGGGCAACTATTGAAGACGGTGACATCATGGTAGCATCACAACATACATAGAAAAAAAAGAAAAAGAAAGCAATGCGGAAACCATAAAGCAACAAAGAGCCACAAAGAGTAAGAACAACACCAAAGTGGGCAGCTATTGAAGACGGTCACCACAGTGCTAGCATCACAACACATAAAGAAGAAGAAGAAGAAGAAGAAGAAGAAGAAGAAGAAGAAGAAGGAAAAAAAAGAAAAACAAGAAACATGAAAATGCCTCACTGAAAAACAAGCCATTCTCAATAGTTGGCATGAGTACTGTTTGGAGCTTTACAATCACAATGCTGTTGGAGACTCGAAAGTACTAGAATATAGGGATCAAACATGGTTTTTCATGCATTAACGTTCGCCAGGTCCCGAAGGCCGCGGTTTTCAACACCTCCCAAGGGACCTGGCGAATGTTAATGCATTGAAAAACCATGTTTGATCGCTATTATTGCATAAAAACTGAACACATTTGCTACATTTTGCGTTATTTCTTGCACTATTTTGTTTCGCCTTTTCACCGATGTCTCGCGAACAATTTCCACGGCGTAGGCTCGTTCTGGGGCTGGCAAATAATATGCTAATGAATCTTACATTTTGGTATCAGAAAATACTTTAACTAAATGAAATGCAGCTGCTACTTGATGATACAAAATTCTACTGAGATCTGGCTATCAAAGTATTACTGGAGAATTATTGTCTGAGTAAGCAGTTTGCTAACTAGCATACGTAGAAATAATTATATCAGCTTAATACTGATTATAACAGGAAAAAATCAGAAAGCTTGTGGTATTTTCCCCCGATTTTATGTGTTTTCATGATTAACGAGTACATTAATTTCGTAATGAGTGTACAGAATCTTTCAAATTTCATTGAGAATATATATTACCTTCCTGATTTTTTAGTATCATAGCACTTGTGATTAATTTAATTATAATATCAAGAAATCATACCTCTATAATTTTGACTCCCTTAACCCCCACTTTTATTAAGTAAAACTGGGGTTTACAAGAGTATACATTATTTTTCGTATTTTTGCTCAAAAACATAGATTGTGGGTATTCGTTAGAACCGCCTCACCGAGGTGGTTCTGACGAGTACCTACAATCTATGTTTTTGAGCAGAAATATAAAAAAATATCAGTTTTTTTTATCTGAAAATTTTCAGTCTTTAGAGGTGAAATTTTCTATATATATGAGTAGGCGTGTTTTCGTAATGCTAACAAAACTGGTGCTTCTGTGATTCTTAATGTTTCTGTCATTCTCGTCAAGGCATCAAAGAAGGGAAAATCTGCGGGAGCTGGTAACCTACCAGCAGAAGTACAGTCGAACCCAAATAGCTCAACCATGTTTGGGAGGATGGAAATTAATGCTGGACATAACTACTGAAGTTTGAGGGTAAATTTCAGCGCCAGACCAGGAAGAAAATGGGAGTAAGTTAGGGATGTTTTTTTTTCTCTCTATTTTCCATAAATAATGGTATGTTGAGTGTACACATTAGAATCGCCTCGATGAGACGATTCTAATGAGTACATACAACATGCATTATTGATGATAAGAAAATTGCCCCAAATATCCCTAAATATTTGTTTTCTTGCACTATCGGAATAATTACTAGGGACTCAAACCGAGTTTGAATCAGCAATGGTAAACGAGCCATTGATCTTCGAGTCATTGACGTTTTACTGTAATTCAAGCTGCCCCGCATATACACAACGTCCTACCAAAGTCCTTACAACGTCGTGACGTTGCAGCGACGTTGTAACGACGTTGTTGGAACGTTATGTGTTTGCTAGGAGGAGGAGACGCCATGATCGATGTCATTATGTCAGCCTGTAATGATGCTATGCAAACAGGCTAATGGCTTACATATGGCTAGCACAATGGTAATTATTTGCCCAGAGAAAGGAAACTTACACCAGGATCAGACCTATCATCGAACAATCAGTGTTATTACCAGAGGGCAGATGAAGTTTGCCGTTTCATTGCCACGTTAATGCGATATTGTGTAGGCGTCATGATATGCATCAATGTTAATGCGACGTTAATTAAGGAATAAATTATTCCAAACCGTGCTCAAATGCCTAAGATAAAGCACAGTTGAGTTTGGGTTGTACCCATTTGAGCACGAGCGAGCGCAGCGAGCGAGTGCTCAAATGGGTACAACCCAAACTCAACTGTGCTTTATCTGGGGCATTTGAGCACGGTTCGGAATAATTTATTTCTTTTCTAACACCCCTCATTGAGCGAGTTTTGCATAAATGACTTTTTTTAATTGATTTTCATTATTATTTTTATTACCTGACTTCCCCTTTGGTAGGTAACGATACCTCTTAAGCATTACGTCATGCGATTACGTAGTTACAAGGTTCGATGACGAATATTCAAAATGGCGGATAACTTATGCGAATCAGCTGACGGTGTAAAATATAAATAAACGAAGTATTTATATAAAAACTTAAATCCTGTGTTCGTGAAAGAATTGCAAAACGTATGAAATTTGAGTGCAGCGATGGACTTTAAAAAGGACAGATATAAAACAGCAAATAAGAATGACAACCGACTTACTTTCGTTTTCGAACGTCAACACGATGGAAACAAGAAGTAAAACGAATATGTTTGAATGGTGTAACCTGTAGAGAAACTCATCAGGTAAAGAAAAGTCAAAGAACTGCAATATGCTCATAGATCATTTTCTGTCTTAATAAATAAAATAATTTATTAAGTATATGAATGTTTCGGCCAATATTTTAAGCTAATCTAGCGTCCAGTTACCAGGGGCCGAAACTTGCACAAATATGATTGGTTTCCCGTCGATAGCGCGCGACGAAATTCCTGTGCTCAAATACCTTGGATAAAGCACGGCTAGAAATGTAAAGACATAAGGAACAACACGTGCAGGGGTGTTAGAAATTAAAGTTATGTCGGCGTTGCATCGACGTTAACGCGACGTTATATAAACGTCATGAGGTTGCATCGACGTTAATGTGAAGTTGTAATAAATGTCAGAACCTTGCGTCGATGTTAATGCGACGTTGTATAAACGTCAAGACATTGCATCGACGTTATTTTAGCGATCGAACCTGGTTTTTCATGCATTAACATTCGCCAGGTACCGAGGGAAGTGTTGAACACGAGGCGAAAAACTACGTTCGATCGCTATTATTGCATATAAACTGAAAACATTTGCTACATTTTGCCGTTTCACTAGTGTCTTGAGGACGCACTTACCACCGACTAAACTCGCTCTGGAGCTACTGTCCTTTCGACATCTCTCGGAAAGACGTTTTTTGCTTGGCGTTTTATCTTAAATGAAAATATTTTGTTCTGATTGATTATATCTTATCAGAAACCATTTGTCTTTTCTGTTTCTGTGTTTTATTTTCAAATATGTACCCTAAAATTAAATTTATCGCCAGAAATTGGTCTGAACTATGCAATTTCTATAGTAAAGTGATTTTTTGGAATTTTTGTCTTAGTAAATATTTTTTACTTTTCTTTGCTGAATTTGAATTATTGATGTTTCACAACAATATTGTGAAAATTTCAGAAAAATTGAACATGTGAAACTTGTTAAAAATCTGCCTCCAAGTTACCTACCCTACAAATTTCTGCATAATTTTCATTCATTTTAACTATGGGAAAAAGTGAAAATATCGGATTTTTTAAAATCCACTGACTAGAATAAAACTTTTTGTGCATAGGTAGTTATGACAAATGGTTTTGCATTAAATCATGACAAAAGTTTACAAATTTACTTCTTCTGTTTAAAGCGCCGAGCAAAAAAACGACTTTCTGAAAGATGTCGAAAGCACTGTAGGCAGTAAACATCTCCTGACAACAGCTGATTGCTTTGAAAGTGCCGTGAACAAAGCGGATTAATTCGAATTAATTCGAAGGCCCCGGTACTAGCATATTGAAAGTTGCCTAGACGTGTGTTAACAATGCCTGAGTTTCTTTGTTATTACACGGCTTTATGGGGGTTAATGTAGGCATACGGCACTGCTTTTATGCTATAATGCGTCGTTGAACTATGTCATGACATTGCATCGACATTAATACGATGTTATATAAAGTCATGACGTTGCATCAACGTTCATGCGACGCCGCATAAAGATCATGTGTCCGGTGGGAAGCCATCCAAGGAAGATAATGTTGATTAAGAAATAGATCAGCTCTAGCAGTGATTTGTTGAGTAATAAATCACTGTTTGGAGGTCAGTTGTAAAGTAGATGAAATCACGAGCGCGGAGCGCGAGTGATTTATCTACTTACAACTGACCGACAAACTGCGATTTATTACTCAACAAATCACGCACAAGGGCTGATCTATTTCGATTCTAACACACAGAAAATGACGAAAAAGTGATTGTATCCTTCAGATTCTTCCAACTTTCCACCATAGCATAAAGAAATCCCGCCAACAATTTTGACTGTAACTCTGTTGTTTACATGCATTTCTTACGTTGTTGACGAGAGAAAAACGACATTACACCGTCTAACGACATGGAAACGAAGACTGACGTCAGCAAAGTGTCCATATGACGTCGGAACGGCGCCAGATAGCGTCGCGCGTTCCCGCCCAGTGATTTGTTGCAGAATAAATCACTGAATTTAACCATTGGCGACACAGGTGAGGCGTGTTAGAATACTACTCAACAGACTTCAGGTACAGGTTGTGGTTTTTAAGCGTTATGGACATCTACAGTGGCGTAACCAGAACAAATATTTACGCACACTCAGGAAAAATCTAGAAGAAATCTTGCTACTATCGGTTCTAAAATGGGGGCTGCTTTTAAAGGACAGAGTTTGCTGCTACCGCAAAATCTGTCCTTTAAGAGCAGCCCCTATGATAAATGAGGAAAATGTATTTTCATATGAAGTGATCATGCTTTATTGAGGATACTTCTCATTACGAAAACATACCTATATAACTTTGACCCCATTAAACCCCACTTATATATAGTAAAACTGGGGTTTACAGGGGTATACATTATTTTTCTTATTTCTGCTCAAAAGCATAGATTGTGGGTACCCACAATCCATGTTTTGAGCAGAAATATGAAAAAAACATAAATAAAAAAAATCAGAATTTTTATCTTAAAACTCAGTTTTTGGAGGTGAAATTTTCAATATACTTGAATAGGCGTGTTTTCGTAATGATTTAGGCACATGTATAATGTGCGTTGTGAGCGCTACACCCATGGAGTATGAGGAAATATAACATAAAGTATCACAAAGCAACCTACGAGGCAAGTGTCATGTATGCTCCATAACCGATTTACCGTCGTATCACTTGGGATAATACCTGATTGAATCCATGTTTTTAAAACAAGTATTAGCTTTTTCAGAAAGCTAACGGATCGTTTAACTTCAGCAATTGCACGTACAATTATGCCGCACATGACTGCATATGTATCAAGAATTATTGAACTAACCTAAATGACTCCAGTTATTTTCCGAGTTTTGGTTCACTCCGAACTGTCAAATTCACCTCTGACGTGTACATAGGTGAGACGAACTTTGTGGACAGACATTTTGACTATAGCAGATCACAAGACAGTGTTACAAATCTGGATGCGCGTTTTTGCACGCTTTCCTGTTCTTCCTGACTACACCTTGGGGTCCCAAGCCTAACTGCCTTACTCTAGGACTGAACGCACCTTTATAAGCTGCTCTTTTAATGTCTTGAATAATTCTCGGCTTAAGCATAACTTTATTTGAGGGCGACATCGGTATGGAAGCGAACGATCTCGTTAATTGTACACACAAAAGAGCCCAGAATTGGATAATAAAACATTCTATTCTATTCTAGTCATTATCAGGTGCATGACTACTATGTCAATAGTCTTGGTAGTTATTTCCGCTAAAACTAGGTTCGGTATAATTCCCGTATGATACACAATGCATGGTGTCCCACATATACCAAACTGTATAGTGTATAATACACAGATCTAACCTGATATAGTATACCACTCAGATCAGGTTGCATTCAGTATAACACACTGATCAGACTGTACAGAACATCAGACTGAAAAAAACCTTTTTTACAACGACAGCATTTGTTCCAAAAGTTGTTACCATTAAAGTGAATTTGCTATTGCAAAGAATTCTTAATGAACAGAATGATATGTAAGAAAGACCTTGTTTTATTTGTATTTCGTCAAAGAACATATGTTTTCAGTGAGGCAATTCTTACAAATATCCAAACATATGTTGCTTGAAGTTTGATACAATATTCTTGCATAATTTCTCATTAACTGTCACCTCTTAAGCGAAGGTTTCGTGACATTCAAATTGTCATTGTAACGAATTTTGTCGTTGTATCGAGTGTCGATATAAGGAGGGCTGACAGTCTATGGAAACAGTCAGTATGGTAACCTTTCTGAATAGGAACTGATCTAATGGCAAATGCAGCAAGCATGAACCCAGCTAGCATTCTATGTAAATCTACATCGGGTCGTCATCGACCCGTCAGCTACCCTGACGGGCCGATGACGGCCCGATATAGATTTACGTAGAATGCTGACTGGGAACTCAAATCAGCCTGATAATCGGCAAAGTTGATCAGACTCGGCACTATTCTCTAACATGATATACAAATTTTAGAGTAAATAAGCAAAAAAAACTGTAACCCCCAATTAGACTACCCATAAACCTACATGATGCATCATGCAAGAAAATGGCCCTTACACCATATGCAGACAGCGAAAGTAGAGATCACGTGCGGCAGCGCAGTCTTATCTGGGTCTTCTGTGTGATATATTCTTCATTCTGCAATTATCGTTGATTCTGTGAGCTGGCAACGGTGGCTTGACGATATGTCTTTGGCTTGGCCAGCCGTGGTTCAACTATTGGTTTTCATTTACTCTGGCATACAGTAGAATTAGCCATGAGTACTCGTCTTTGTTTATTATAGTGATTAATTTGATTTTTATGTTTTCGCTTTGATGCATTGACTGAGTTGGGAGCCTTTATGCGAACCGAATTTTTATGTATTTATGTATTAAGAGTATCATCGGGACCCAGGGTGAAGTTAGCTAGCTGTAAAAGTGCTTTAAACCCCCGGTGGTTTGCTCTACCGACCGTTGACCGTTCTAAGGCGGTGGTTCCGGTGTTAGTCTTACTCCTTGTTGCTTTGTGGTTTATTCTACGAGGCGATTTGTTGTATGTCTTTCCGTGTGTCATTTTGTTCTTGTGTTTTTCAGTCCTTTTAGTATTGCGATTACCTCGCTTGGGGAAGAGAGAGCTAATCTTAGTGCTTTCGTACGTTTGTTCGGTTTGTGCTTGTTTAGATTTGTCGGTTTCCTCTTCCTCTTGGGGTCTGGGAAGGACTGCGGTTTGTGATTGTGGTACTCTCTGGACTGTTCTCTTACTTTTTTTTTCATTAGACTGTACCAATGTGTATGTTGTTTAGGGTTCTTGATATCTATATATGGTACATGTATATAGAGGCTAAAAGTTTCTTTCACATTGTCTTAAAGATCATATGGAAGTAATGATTTCCTCTTCCTCTTGGGGTCTGGGAAGGGCTGCGGTTTGTGATTGTGGCACTCCCTGGACTTTTCTCTTACCTTTTTTCCATTAAATTAGTTTTGATATATTTTTGACACAATTAAGATTGCTATTAAAGATTAAATTTGATAAGAAGAATATCCTTTGTAAGTACAACAAGATAAATCTCTTTTTTCCCCAGTAGTTTTGTTTACACTGCTGACAGCAGGGGATGTACGGGCACTCAAAGCCTAGATTAATCTTTACAAACGTGTCTGATCAAATCTTCCACATGTGCATAAATGCTTTCTGATTGTCCAATCGGTACCTTTCCTTAATACTCAAATATAAAGCTTAGACCCTGATTAGAGAATCTTTTCACGTGCTATAACTTGTGATATACATGTAAATACTAGAGATTAAAAAGGAAAGTGTGTTCCATCAATGAAAATGGCTTCGGAGTTTTTTTTTTTTTTTTTTTTTTTTTTTTTGTTGTTTTTTTCTTAACAGAGAGAGAACTTAATCAACAGACAGCGACGAATATGATCGCCAAGAAGAGATTTTAAATAAGCAAAAATAACATCAAACTCATCTTGCTTTCAGTCCTACTGCCTGACACTGCATAAATACTACTAGTGGTTAAACAACAATAACTGTTGCACAACTATTAATATTTTGTAGTTATTTGTAAGAAAAATGGAGTAATCTCAAAGATTAAACTTTTTCCATTTCCCGTGAGTGGCCAAAATAAAATAGCAGATTCCATTACAACTTTTTCCTGGTTTGTCCAAATAGATGCATAATGAAGATCCCTAAGAGCATTTTTATGAATGCATCCATCCTCTTGAGTAAAGTAAAATCTGATCTGACTTTAAATCAAATCCTAGACTGAATGAGCAATTTGATACAGACCATTAGCTTATCAGTATCTCAATCTCTGTTTACTTCTGCAAGTTCCTGATTACACAATGAATGCTATTAAGGATCATATACTGCTATATACATGTATACGGTCAGCAGAGGTCACTGGTCAAACTTTCTCCCTACCTGAAGCCAGAGTTTGACTCTATCTTTCCACTAAGGGACATAAATGATTAAATCATATAAACTGTACCAGATTGTATACCTTTGTAAAGAACAGAGAAAACGATAGGAAAGAGAGTCTTGAGACAGACTACACTAACAGTCTAGTCAAACTGTGTGGGAAACCAAACAAATTGCAACACAAATGCTTTTTTGCATTTTTGTACAAGATAAACATTCAAATAAAACATATATTAAAAGTAGGACAAAATTGGAAAATATTAAATTTGATTTTTTTGCATGTTTGATGATCACGAGCTGGCTTATTAACGCATATCATTAATACATAGTGTTTACATGACAGTAACATTACTGTTTGTGTTTCATGTCTTAGAACCTCTGCTGACTGCATCAGGAATTACCTCAAAGGCCTAAAATATTGAATTTAACTTTTTATTGTTGCGTATTTTGCCATTTCATGATATATTTAATATCACATTACCCCACCCACTTCATTCTGCCTTACAATTTGAAGTGAATTGTCATGGGTCGGTTACAAATGACTTACCTGTAACGAAGTAAATGTAGTACTGATGATTTTGTTTGGTTTAAACATGCTTAACAATGTCTGGTGCACATCAGAATGGTGAAGGAAGGGTAAATTTTCTGGTAAGGGTCAATGAAGAGAAATATGCCTTTAATATGACAGAGGCCCTTTTGGGTCATTCCTGGTGCAGTCAGATTCAGTTTTGTTTCAATTACTATTTTGGAGACTCTGCCACTTACTTCTTTGAAATAATTATGCTTATTAGTTTGAAAGGCACCCTCACTCAAACTTTTGATAGGGTAACATTCCTTTGCAAGGGGCCCATGAGGCGCTGATATGACGTAATATTATGGTAAAATTCCAATTTAATAGGTATCGTGTTCGATTCGTATTTCTTGAGACTACGTCTTAAATTTTTTGAAATGATCAAGCTTATTAGTTGAGTATGTACCCTGACTCAAACTAGAATGGGAGAAGGTAAGGTAACTTTCCCTAGAATGGGGCTCGGGAGGGGGCAATATGTCTTCCTTGTGACAAATCCCAAAGTTTTCATATATACGTTCATTTATTATTTCTGGAGGCTTCTCATCTGATTTCATCAAAACGTGCATGCTTGGCAGTTTAGAATGTGCATGTACTCTGTTTAAAACAAAAATGTGTGCTTGGTAGTGTAATGTTGCCTAATATGGGGCCCTTAAGGGACCAATATGTCTTCGTTATGGAAAATTCTTATGTGTTAGGTTTTCTTGTTTTAGTTAGTATTTCTAGAGACTTAATGTCTTATTTCCTTAAGCGACTATATGCATTTTAGTTTTTAAACTAGAGCGGGATTTGGAATGAAATAACCTATCCAGAGGTCCATGAGGGGCCATTGTGTCTTTATAAATCTATAGCGGGCCGTTGTCGGCCCGTCAGGGTAGCTGACGGGCCGATAACGGTCCGCTATAGATTTATAAAGAATATGCTAGCTGGGTGTTTTATATTATGCTGTCTATATTGTATGCACATTAGAATTTTGCTATTATAAAGATATATTGACCCCTAATAGGTTCCTTACATAATTTAAGTTCCACAAACTACCCCAAGTCTGGTTTGAGTGAGGAAATCTCTCACACAAGCAAGCATAACTATATAAAGGAGTCTGTAGATCTAACAACAGAAACTATAAACTGCATTGAATCATCAGTATTTCGCTATAAGGAAGATATATGTTGTTGTTTGTTCGGGTATAATGTCACTTTCAACAAGTTTTCAGTCACATCACAACGGTGTCTGGTAGCGATAGGGAGCTCAATGCTCACATTTATAGTGATGCCTAACCGAAGTATCATGCCTTAGACACATTTGTGTGATACCACCCTATGCAGTCACAATATCCTGACACTGGATCGACCAGTCCTAGCTATACCACGTAATTTTGAGTACCAAGCTAAGAGCAACTAGTACCACTTTTAACGACCGGTATGTCGCGGCCCAGGAGTGAATCCGTGATCTCCCGTTCCCCGAAGCGGACACTCTACCGCTTAGGCCACCGGGATCGGTAAGGAAGAACCCAACATTTGCAAAGCTACCCTACCTAGTCCCATATTCCTATTTTGGTCAGTCAGAGTACCATCCCACATACTAATTTCATAATAAATCAACGAATTAAGGTGCAGTGTCTTCTGAAGAAGCCAACTGATCTGGATCTGCACTGTTTGTCATTAAATATGTGAATTTCTATCCAAAACCCGGATCAAGTAATCTGATTGGCTGGAAACTAGAAGTGGGCGTGGCATCTTAATTTATTCAGCATGACAAGGGTTAAAACCAAATGAACCAGTGCACAACAAAATCTACAATACGACTTGTGCGACCAGCGAAGACAGATCAGCCTGCACATCCGCACAGTCTGATCAGAGTTTTTGCTGAAAGCATGTGCCTTCTTTAGCCTCCACAATATCCAAAGAGGGATGAACGAGAATCCTTGCCATACTGGGTGGATGTAGAGTCTGATCTGAGTTTGCTGGTCACATAGGTCTTATTGTGGATTATGTCGTGCGCTGGCTCAAGTAATAGTCGAACTTCAATGGCTCGAACATCTTTGAGACAATGGAATATAGTTCGAGATATGGGTAGTTCGAGTCACAGAACATTAATTTTGGTGCCAGGTCAGGAAGCGAATGACGATAATTTAGGAAAATCTTTTCGATATTCTACACAATGATGGTATAATGTAGATTGCCTTTGAAAACAAAGAACACATTACAGATCGAAAATGGGAGCCTCGGTTTTATTGAGGCTCTTAACTCTTTCACTGACATAGGCGATAAAATAGGCTTTTGCAAACAACATAGATCCAGATGAGACGGCTCATAACGAGCCGTCTCATCTGGATCTACGCTGTTAGACATTCAGTCTTTCAACTTTACATATAAACTTCTTTCCAAGCGAAAGTTTGTTCTAAAAAAAAGCAGACGACACATGTCGTCTGAAATTTGGCACCGAAAGAGTTAATAAGCAGTAATGAAGTTTGCAACACTTCTTACGCCCTCTGGTGTATACATGAGCAGAATGCCATTTTCAAAGCTACCACAATGGGCCCAGTGATCCCGAAGGAAATGAAAATATAATCTGCACTAAAGTGAATTACGGGGAGACGTTTTACGGCCGCCACAAGGCACTAACACCAGCTGCAGTGTAGTAAAATATAAATGAAAAAGATTGTCTTTGGAAACAAAGAACACATTAAAGGTAGAAAATGGGAGCTTTGATTTTATTGAGATTCTTCATAAGCCGTAATGCTCTGGCGTATACATGAGCAGAACTCCCTTTTCAATGAGGCGATTCTAATGAGTATACACAACATACAATTTTATGATAAAATAAGAACATTTTCTTAAATGTTTGTTTTCTTAAGCTTTCGGAAGAATTTTGTAGGGACTCAAAAACAAGTTCGAATCAGCCATTGTAAACGAGCCATCGGTGTTCGAGCTAGTGAGGTCCCAACTAGCATTCTACATAAATCTACATCGGGCCGTCATCGGCCCGTCAGCTACCCTGACGGGCCGATGACGGCCCGATATAGATTTACATAGAATGCTGACTGGGGTTCGATTATACACTCCTCCCACTCCTCAAACAGTTTTACTGTTGACAATTCTAAGGCAGTTTTTATTGTCGTAGCTCCTCTCCGTATTTTTTTTTTCGTTCTGTTTGCGTAAGGGTGTTGTTCTGTTATGTCGTTTTGTGTCATTCTAAGCTTATTCGGTGCCTTAGGCGGGGTGTGGGGTGGGGTCTGTATTTCTTGACTGTGGCCTTTCCTGGATATCCCGATATCTATATCACATTACGAAAACATGCCTATATAATTTTGACCTCCTTAAACACAACTTTTATATAGTAAAACTGGGGTATACAGGGGCAAACATATTTTTCATATTTCTGCTCAAAACGTAGATTGTGGGTACTCGTTAGAACCACTCTCTTTTATCCATAACAAAAACTCGCATATTCAAATAAATTGAAAATTTCACAACCAAAAAACTGAAACTTTTCAGATAAAAAAAACCTCTAATATGTTTCGGCGAGGCGATGCGGTTCTAACGAGTACCCACAGTCTATGTTTTTGAGCAGAAATAAGAAAAATAATGTATACCCCTGTAAACACCAGTTTTATTATATTAAAATGGGGTTTAAGGGGGTCAAAATTATATAGGTGTGTTTTCGTGATGCTGAGAAAAGTAACTTAAGAAAGTGTTCGAAAATCTAGTCTATTTTGTTGAATTTCTGCAGAGGTACGCTTAAATTAACCATTACCATTTTCTGGACTAATTGAGCAGAAGACAAATAGTGATATTCTTTTTTTCTGATTTTTCCCAGACAGGAACAGGAGTTGACAGTGGAGACAATTCGCATGAGATGTCAAATCCTGTTTTCCGGAAAAAAAATACGGAACATATTTATCGTTCATCACTAGCAAACCAGAGAAAAAAAAACCCTAGATGTAAAAGTGAAATCAACGGTAATCTCAGACATAGGAGAAAATAACTGGAGAGCTTATTTTAACAACAGTGAAAATATTATCAAACGCCTCCTAGATAGTAGCTGGTTTGAATGTCTTGGAGACAATAGCAAGTCTCAACATATAGAGGAAATAACAACAGAGTTCTGCTACAGACTTCACACAGAGCGAGAACTGAAAAGTGCAGTATATACATAAGAACCCCGCGTCTGTGTAAATATCACTTACTCTTAACAGTGACATTTTAACTTTGTATATACGCCCCTACTAACGCGAATACAAGTATATGCGCTCAAGAAGACCCGAAGAACAAATTTACAAGCTAAGCTTGGTGTCCCAGAACTGGGAGCTTATACGAAGAGAACGAATAATGTCTTCTGCCTAAAGTTGTACCCAGAGTGCTAAGCGGTAAATGAAGTACTGTGAGAATAATATTGATTTCAGAATTGTCGCCGTATCAAATAGATCTCTAACGGTGTATTATTGCGCGAATTGCTAGGCACATAGAAAGATATCGTCATTACGTTTCGGATTGTCACGGTACAGGTGGGTTTATACAATTTTTGTATCTATTTTATAGGATTTTCTGAGTTCAAGTGGATTTCCAATTTTACACCTCTCTGGAAAAATTCGACAGACGACAGACTGATGATACTTTTTCATTTTTTTTTTTTTTTTTTTTTTTTTGTCTTTTCAGTAAATATTTTGTGAAATTTCGTGCCAATTAGGAGATAATTAGCAAGAACTGTAAAACCTGTTTTCTAGGAAATATTAGAAATCATATTATTTTTCAAAATCTGCTGACAATTTTACCCAGCATGCGAAGCATTAAGAAAGCAATTCTTACAATATAGCCATCCCGCCAAAAATTAAAAAATAAATAAATAAATAAAAAAAACCCCAAAAAAAACAAACAAAAAAACCCAACAAACTCTCTCTGTTGCCACTGCCAATCTTGGAAAATAGGTAAGTTTAAAAAGTTCAATGAACCCTTCCATCATGAACGTCGGAAGATTCCATTATGTATTCAAGGGGATGTTGCATAGAATTTGCTATAATTGCTTCTATTATTGAAACTTTCTAAAGTTATCGCAAACACTGTAGACTCTGATCAGACGCCGCGTTCTGCGGCGTATGATCTATGTCTGCACTGTTTATCAAAATCCCTCTTTTTGGGCGCCACGCTTCAATGGGTTATTTTTGTGCAGGAAATGACTTCTTGTAAATCTTGAGTACACTTATTAGCCTTTCAACATCACTCGGAAAGACGTATCTTATTAGACTTTAATTGTCTTTTCTGATTCTGTATTTTGTTCTCAAATATTTACCCGTGAAGTTTTATTGTAAAAAATTCGCCTCACCTATTAAAAACCTTTAGTAAAGTAATTTTGAGGGGGAGGGAGTTATTTAGCTCAGATAGTTTTTCAATTTCCTTTGTTGATCTTAAACTATTGATGTTTCATGACAGTATTGCTAAAATTTCAGAAAATTTGAAGAAATGGAACTTGTTAGAAACCTACCTCCAATTTACCCGCCCTACCGATTTCTGCTTGCTCTGCAGCCTGTGGGAAAAAGTTAAACCCAATGAATAGAACAAAACTGTTTGTGCATAAGGAGTTACGACGAATGGTTTTGCATTAAATCATGACAAAAGTTTGCAATTACCTCTTCTGTGTCACGAGCCAGGCCAAAAAAAAAAAAAAAATAATAATAAAACAAACTTTCTGACAGATTTCGAAAGCAGAGTAAAACAAATCTGCCCGTTTTATCAAAATTTTTTCTTGAACATGATCCCGGCAGGCACATGACGTAAATATAACGTCGCCTCAACGTCGATGCAACATGACGTAAATATAACGTCGCCTCAACGTCGATGCAACGTCATGACGTTGCATCGACGTTGAGGCGACGTTATATTTACGTCATGTTGCATCGACGTTGAGGCGACGTTATATTTACGTCATGTGCCCGCTGGGATTACACAAACTTACACACTATAACATTATTATAAATGAGCTCAAGCTTTGGCAAATGATTAGGTTTGAAGAACTTGAGTTTTGTCAAAGTTTATTTTCTGTTCCTCACGCGCACATTTTAGAATTGAATACATGTATGTTTGCACATGTGTGCAGTTTCCGAATCCGATTCCTTAAAACTGTTGGGTGAGTTTATTGCACTTTATTTCAATGTAAATCTTGGGATATGGAAATGTCTGAACATTTAACTTAAGTATCCGTGCATATCTTGAATATGTCTGACTGAAGGCATGTAGAGTGTTTTTTTTTGTTTTTTTTTCAATTCCTAGAATATTTCAGAGGAATTATGTTCTCAAACGATGCATTTTGTTCATCGCAACTCTCGAAAAAGTGTAAATTTGTTAGATTCCAAAAGGAATGACCGGTGAGAGTAACTAACTAACTGGAAACAGCTGTAGTGTTATGTCTTCCAGTCAGACTAATTACTTTCGGCTAATTAGACACATCAATGACCTTCTTAGATATATATATATATATATATATATATATATATATATATATATATATATATATATATATATATATATATATATATATATATATATATATATATGCAAACTGAAACCCAGCTGAAGTGTTATGTCCAGGCAGACTAATTACTTTCGGCTAATTAGACATCGATGACTCTCATATATATATTCTGAAAAATAAAAAAAAAAAATAAAAAAAAAAAAAAGGAAAACACACACACACACACACGCACACACAAATAATTTTAGCCCGAAATAATTTTTAAGAACCGAACTTCGTAACGCATATCTGCAATATATCAATTTATTTGTTACATTGCATGTAACTTGTAGAGATACTGGTTCCTGCCAACATACATAATGGAAGACTTAAGGAGAATGCATACATATTCGTGTGTGTGTGTGTGTGTGTGTGTGTGTGTGCGCGCGCGAGTGTGTGTAGGGGGGGGGGGGGGCAGTAACTCTGTAAAACTGTTTTTGCTTCTCTTTTGAAAAGTGGTCTACTCTAAAAGGAAAGAATTTTCTCCCCGTGGGAGCAAATTCTTTCTTTTAAGAGTAGACCCCTTTTTATTAGGGGCTTGGCATGCAGTAAAGCCAACAGGAAGTCACAAAAATTGTGTCCCCTCGGAATTTATCGAATACATCCTCTCCCCTTAGATAGAGTAACCGATTTACACCTAGCGGATTATTCTATCTTCGAATGTTGATGAAATGTACATTGTAATTGGTATGCTTTAGCATTTAAATGTATTCGTGCGTATATATAGTGGGTGGGTGGAAGTGGGCAAGGCGGTGGGCAGGGCTACAATACCATGAGTTTCTGTGTAGTTAAGTGGCAAACAATGCAGATCTAGATTGGATTGGATGCGTTCTGTAGCGTCTGATCTGGGTTTACCATGTTTGCCAAAATCCACAATGAGGGGCCTTAGGCATAAAAGCATTAAAGACCAGACGACAGTATATACACTCTCAGAGAATGAATTATTCAAAATGTGCCTGACTGTCATCATACATATTGCCCGCGCTAGTATACATGCGCAGTTACTTCAGGAAACGTACTTTCGGACAAAAGCGCCTAGCAACGATTCAGATCAGCCTGCGCTTTCGCGCAGTCTGATCAGAATCTTCGCTGTGCGCATTTTGGATAGCCAAGAATGCAAAATTTCTTCATGTGGATAACGAAGACTCTGCTCAGACTGTGCAAATGTCAGAAACTACGATTTCTCATGTTACGACTCATAGCTTTAACTATTTCGGCGCCAAATTTCAGACCACATTTGTTGTCTGCTTTTTTTCTTTAACAAACTATCGCTTGGAAAGAAGTTTATATGTAAAGTTGAAAGACTGAATATCAAACAGCGTAGATCCAGATGAGACGGCTCATTCTATGCTGTTTGCAAAAGTCTATTATTATCGCCTGTGGCAGTGAAAGGGTTAATGTAGGTAAAATAAAGCATCTTGTAGTTGGTTGATTTATTTGATGCCGTTTCCTGCACTTTCATATGATAAACATCAAATAAATTATTAAATGGCATTTTGTTTTCAATAAAAATAAATTGGTACTATTATCTTGCGACATTTATGTCGATGTTTTATTATGATATCGATCAGTCAACCTTTAAAATTAACGTGTGTTCTTTGTCGTAGTTCAAGCATGAAAATCAAGATTTCCCGCCATCGTTAAGTCAAGATAGCAACATCCGCCTGGGTAGTAAGTCAGACCTTCTCACCAAGTGCCTGGAACCATTTGGGAATATAACAGAAGAACCCTGTCGAAGTGGTAATAACAGCGCAACGAAGTGGTAATAATTGACAGCGCAACATTGTTAATATGCTTAAACCTGGAATAAACACATTACGTAAACACACCTATTCAAATATATAGAAAATTTCACCTCTAAAAACTGAAAATTTTCAGTAAAAAAAAACTCTGATACGAGGCCCTCGTATTTTTCTAATTTCTGCTCAAAACATAGATTGTGGGTACTCGTTAGAACCGCCTCGCCCATTTTTCTTATTTCTGCTCACAACAGATTGTGTTACTCGTTGGAACCGCCTCGGCGAGGCGGTTCTAACGAGTACCCACAATCTGTGTTTTGAGCAGAAATAAGAAAAATAATGTATACCTCTGTAAACCCCAGTTTTACTATATAAAAGTGGGGTTTAAGGGGGTCAATATAATAAGGGCATGTTTTTGTGATGAGAACGTTTGAGGAGTATGCATCGACAGTTTCCTTTCCTACATCTATAAGCAGCTTGAAATCGTCAAACGTATTGGAGTAGTACGAGATGTCTATGTATCAGATAGTTAAAAAAAGGAATTGAAAGACAGAAGAGAGGAAAACGAGTCCAAGGACGGGTAGAAGGTCGCAATTCAATCCTAAGAAAGCAGCTGTTCTTCAGACTTGACAAAATAAAACAGAATTGTTTGAGTTCCTTGCCCAGTGCATTGCTAGTGTGTCAAACACGGACAAACAAATAATTACGACATACAAGAATGAAGGCATGTGCAAACAAGGTTGTCAGCCGCCTAGTCTCTCTCCTTGCTCACGCAAAGAAGCTGACAGTAGAATTATATGTAGTTGACTCTCGCTATCTCGAACTCGCTTATCTCGAATAACCGCTTATCTCGAAGTGAAAATCTGCTCCTTGCCTAAACATGAAAATCTAACAACATATAAAAGGTATTGTGGAAAAGAGGTTCTCCTCTATTCCACAATATCTTCAATATATCTTTAACCTCAATTAAGAGTCCAATTATACATATATTTGTTCAATGTGGTTAATCGAATTAGTTTTTCCTCTATTCTGCAAATCTGATATGTCGAAGTACGGATATGTCGAAGTATTTCAGAAAGTCCCTTGGAATTCGAGATACTGAGAGTCGACTGTATACTCCACCTTGCCGGTGCAGCTAAAGCTGGGTACAGTCATTACGAAAACACGCCTATTCAAATATACGGAAAATTTCACCGCCGAAAACTGAAAATTTTCAGATAAAAAACTCTGTAATTTTTTCTAATTTCTGCTCAAAACATAGATCGGCGAGGCGGTTCTAAGGAGTACCCACAATCTATATTTTGAACAGAAATAAGAGAAATAATGTATACCCCTGTAAACCCCAGTTTTACTATATAAAAGTGGGGTATAAGGGGGTCAAAATTGTATAGGCATGTTTTCGTGATGCAAACAATGATTCGAACTGTGGACACAGACACAGACGGAGTTGTTCTTGCTCTAACATACTGTTACAAGATATCGGCATCTGAAATCTGGGTTGCGTTTGGTACAGGCAAACAATTCAGGTATATACAGGTGCTCACTGCATCGCAAATTCACTTAGTCCTGAGAAATCTTCAGTATTTTTATTGGCTGTGATACAGTCTCAGCGTTTCATGGAAAAGGCAAGAAATCAGCATGGTTTATATTTTATTTTCTTTTGAATCATTGAGCCCATCCTGGTTATTTTGAAAATCGAATACTGCTTAAGCCGGCGCTAGGGGGTGGCGGTAGGGGGGGGGGGATGGGGGGATGGGGGTGGGGGGGGGTGCGTATGCAGCCTCGCAAACTATATATAGTTGCATACTCAATCAAACCGAGCCTCCGATTTTCGTGATCTTGTGTGTTCTTTGTTTCCAAAGGCAATCATTTTTTACTTTTATTTTACTCTACTATTCTACTCTACTCTAGTGCATGTTATATTTTATTTTCTTTGTGATCATTGAGCCCATCCTTGTTGTTTTGAAAATCGAATACCGCTTAAGCCGGCGCCTCGCAAACTACAGAGTTGCATATGAAGAGACTAAGTCAAACTGAGTCTCCGATTTTCGTGATCTTGTGCGTTCTTTGTTTCCAAAGGCAATCTTTTTTTTATTCTTTATTTATATGGCGGTGTACGGACAGTTAACTGCCTTTACGACGATGATGGATCCTGAACATACAGATGATTTCTGATGTGTTCATGCCAGTTTGGCAGAGATTTGGAGTAGTGATGTACAAGACAAAATATTTAGACGTAAACGTCTAAGTACCGGCGCAAATTTTGTTCATGTTTACATAGAGATATGGGATAAGGGTATACTAAAGTTTAATAAATTGTCAGTGTAACAGGTAAAATCGAACAACAATATGATTCTTTAACTTTCACTGCCATGCACAGGCGGTAATAATAAGCTTTTGCAAACAGCATAGATCCAGATGAGGCGGCTCATATGAGCCGTCTCATCTGGATCTACTCTATTTGACATTCAGTCTTTCAACTTTACGTATAAGCTTCTTTTCAAGCGATAGTTTGTTAAAAAAGAAAAGCAGACGACAATGTCGTCTGACATTTGGCACCGAAAGAGTTAATGTTTGCTTTTATTAAGCTTTATGAAATTTCTTGATTGAAATGAAAATAAAATAGACATTAATCTGTTTATAACACAGTTTGTAATAAGATTTGTTTTATATTTGCCGGGATCGTCACAAACCGACGATCCCGGCAAATATAAAAAGTCCTTAGTGAGCTAATCGAACACGCTCCCATAAGTAAAAATCCAAAGCTAAGAAACCGGCGCGATTCCCGCGCCGGTCAATGATAGAACGAGCAGTTCTGAGACTGTTGATGAAGCTAGACTGCATTTGTTTGCACAGAAAGGGAAACGGATACAATCGAATTTCAATGGCTTGAATATCGTTGGGACCATGGAAATTTGTTTGAGACATGGGTAGTTCGAGCCACTGAGAGTTAATTATGGTGTCAGTTCAGGAAATAAATGGCGATAATTTAGGGACGTCTTTTCGACTTTCTATACAAAAATGATATGTTGATGAGGCGATTCTAATGAGTACACACAACATACCATTTCATGATAAAATAAGAAAATTTTCTTGAATATTTGTTTTGTGGAGCTATCGGAAAAATTTCATAGGGACCCAAAAACAAGTTCGAATTGAGCTATTGAGATTCGACTGTAGAAGCTATTCCTCTAACGGGGGCTGCTTTGTTACAACACACAAAGAGAAGTCTGTATCAAGGTTCATTGATATGGGGAAACTTGTCTCTTAAGGCAGTGAATACAGTTTCAAGGGAGATAACTATATCAAAATTGTTTTGCGTCCCTTCTGAAAACGGGTCTACTCTGAAAGGAAAACAACTACTCTCCGTGAGAGCAAATTCTTTTCTTTTGAATTAGATCCATTTTCAGAAGGGATTTTGTGCGCAGGAAATCAAACAGGAAGAAAAGTTGTTTGTTTCCCCTGTGAAAAATGCCTGAAACTCGGTTTCACACAAAAGTATCGGGTTCCCTTAAGACAGATTTGTTTATATCTATTATTGACAAAAATTTGTCTTTAGGCATTTTAAAGTCCCAGTAGTCCTAATAAGTCACAGTGACCCGCATGAACGAGAGCAATTCGCATATGCACCGAAAACAGTTTTTGTTGCGCATTCTCTCCTGTCACGATAAATCCTGTCTACGGGGCTCAAACTGAGCAAGCGCAGTTCGCCTTAGCCACGTCACGACAAATCCTGTCTACAGGGCCTGAACTCGGCAAGCGCAGTACCCATTGGCCTCGTAATGTCATATCATGTCTTCGGTATATATGCGTACTGCGCATGCTAAGTTCATCTTGTTTATGTTGGATTTTCTGCAAACTGTGACTGGACACTCGTATTACACCTGTCTGACAACGCTTAGCATGTAAAAACCTCAGCAGACGACACTTTGAAATAAACACGGTTTGACAGTTCATGCGAATTATCTCTAAGACGTACTTGTGCGCCCAGCGAAGATTCAGATCAGCCTGCGCATTCGCGCAGTCTGATCAGAATCTTCATTAGGCGCATTTTGGGCAGCCAAGGATACAAAGTTTCTTCATGCAGACATCGAAGACTCTGATAAGACTGTGCGGATGCGCAGGCTGATTTGTGTCTTCGCTGGGTGCACATATCCGTGTTATGTTTTTTGACGTTGTAACTAATTTCTTCACCAAGAGTGTCATCTTACGCCATTAACAAGATGGTGTGAAAATTTTCAGATACTTCAGTTTCCTGTCAATGTGAAAATTAATTGTATTTACAAAGGTTGGATAAGTATGGAAGCGTCCTAGTGCCAGGTGAAAAAAATATTTAAGTCCTATGTAGGAGATAGTAACTCCTATGTAGGAGATAGTAACTCCTACGTAGGAGATAATGTCCTACGTAGGAGATAGTAACTCCTACGTAGGAGATAATGTCCTACGTAGGAGTTACGTAGGAGTTAGTAACTCCTACGTAGGAAATAATAAATCCTACGTAGGAGTTACTATCACCTACGTAGGAGATAATAAGTCCTACGTAGGCGTTAGTAAATCCTACGTAGGAGATACTAACTCCTACGTAGGAGACAATGTCCTACGTAGGAGATAGTAACTCCTACGTAGAAGATAATAAGTCCTACGTAGGAGTTACTAACACCTACGTAGGATCTTCTACGTAGGACTTATTATCTCTTACGTAGAAGTTATCTCCTACGTAGGCCTACGGAGGACTTATTATCTCCTATGTAGGACTTATTATCTCCTACGTAGGACTTATTATCTCCTACGTAGGAGATAATAAGTCCTACGTAGGAGTTACTAACACCTACGTAGGATCTTCTACGTAGGACTTTTCATCTCCTACGTAGGAGTTATCTCCTACGTAGGCCTACAGAGGACTTATTATCTCCTACGTAGGACTTATTATCTCCTACGTAGGAGTTACTAAGTCCTACGTAGGACTTATTATCTCCTACGTAGGAGTTACTATCCCCTACGTAGGACTTATTATCTCCTACGTAGGACTTATTTTCTCCTACGTAGGACTTAAATATTTTTTTCACCTGGCACTAGGACGCTTCCATAGATAAGTGACAAGGCTCCGCCTGTTTCAGCTGTGACTGACACTCAAAGAGAATTACAGTTACATGTATTGTTGAGGATGAAAGTGTCACTCGGTTTTGGTGATGTAAAGTGCATGCAGACATTCAATATATATTTTTCGGATAGGCAAATACGCAGGCAGACCACAAGATTATAAAACTTTTTTTCATGCTCAACTCAGCTGAGCATGAAAATGTTTCTGCTAATAAATATGAAAATGCCACCAATAGTTGGCATTTTCATATTTATTAGCAAAGAAATTTTCATGCTCAGTTATGTCTAGCAAGAAAGAATTTGCAATTGTTAGTACTTTGAGATTTATTTGCAGAATAAATTTCATGCTTAGCTGAGTTGAGCATGAAAAAAAGTTTTATAATCTCGGAGTCTGATCTGAATCTTCGCTGGGCATACGTCCGAAGGTAAGTTTTCTGGCATTACGGTCCAGATGACCGCATCAAGCGAAATAGTGTCGTGCAACGTCTTGAGGCGGTTCTAACGAGTACCCACAATCTATATTTTTGAGCAGAAATAAGAAAAATAATTTGTTTTATTGCAAGTGGTGAAATCAATGTATATTCGAAATGAATAAAAATGATATTTTCGCATGTGAAAGAATATGATATTTTCACTAGCGAAAACTAACAAGTCGATGTTATTTTCACTCCTAGTTTTTGATTACTTCGACTGTTTTCATTGTTTCACTTACAGATGCCGATCCCGCTTGGGTAATTTGAACTCCTCTAACTTCTCTATCTCTGAACAAAACTATAAAGTGTTGGTATCCATTTTCTTAGAATGTAAGGAATATTTTGGTAACAATATTATTTTAATTTGCCGATTGTTTTTTTGTTTTTGTCTCTCCAGCGCTTTGAACGTATGTTTTGTTTGGTGACATAGTTATGACGTCAGAAGCGCGCATTGGCGTGTTAACAATAAAATAAAAAGAAAATTTACTCATTTTCAGTCAATACCATAAACAATTTTCATCTCGTGTAATGAAAACATTCAAATTCACTCGTGCACCGCACTCGTGAAAATACTGTGTTTTCATTACACTCGATGAAAATATTCATGATATTCACAGCAAAAGAGTAAATATCCTCTATGTATACCCCTGTAAACCCCAGTTTTACTATGTAAAAGTGGTGTTTAAGGGAGTCAAAATCATATAGGCATGTTTTCGTGATGTGCATTTGGAGACGACCGTATATTTGTTTTTGCTATTTTTCAGAGAAAATAAGGCTTGACATTTCATGTGAATCGTCTGCCTAGCCTTACTTTTTAAAAGTATTTTCATAAGAAATTAAGTCTTGGATTTACGCCAGTCATCTGCCTACCTCTATTCTTATTGATTGTCAGAAAAAAATCAGGCTTGCCTTTTCAGGTAAATCTGTTTAGCTCTACCTTTTGTTTTCATTACGAAAACATGCTTATTCAAATATACTGAAAATTTTACCACTGAAAAATGAAAATTTTCAGATAAAAAAAAAATCTGATATTTGTTTTATGTTTCGGCTCAAAACATAGATTGTGGGTACTCGTTAGAACCGCCTCAATAAGGCGGTTCTAACGAGTATTCACAATCTATGTCTTTGAGCAGAAATACGAAAAAATAATATATATATATATATATAACCGATAGTAAACCTAAATTACCCACAGAGACATCACATAGACTGTCCGTCTAGCTCTACGTTTTTCATTAGCGATTGACTTTCATGTGAACCTTCAGCCTAGGTCTATCTTTTTAAAATTAAGTTAGAGAAACTAAGGCTTGCCACTTCCTGTGAATCGTCTGCCTAGCTATATATTTAATTAATTTTCTGAGACATAAGACTTGTCTATTTTTGACAAATTATCTTCCTAGCTCTATTTTTATTATTTTTCAGAGAAAAAAAAGGTTGACATTTCATGAGAATAATCTGCCTATTATTGTCTCTGAAAATAATTAAAATATACTTCAAAATGTTGTCTGCTGCAGTTGTGATTGGAGCTTTTGGTCAATAATTTTCAGCGATAAATAAGAAAAATATGAGAAAACAACAACAAAACATTTCAACATGTCGTCTGCTGCATATGGTGTCTTGCAGCATAACCGAAATGCTTAGATACAAATCGCCCTGCTCATCAAGCATAGTGTAATTTGAACAATGTACTTTGGACCTTTCTTGTCCATTGATATGTCGGTTGATCTGCGTATGCCTCGCCAACACATTTTTGTCTGCTGTGACGCATATTAGTCGGCAAAGTGTCAAATATTAAACTTGTAGCAGACTAAAATTCATTGTATGTTTGTTTTATTTTATTTTTTCAAAGACAATAAGACGATATTTCATGTTGAATCGTCTATCTTAAGCTTTATTTTTATTAACCCTTGTCATGCTGAATAAATTAAGATGCCACGTCCTCTTCTAATTTCCAGCCAATCAGATTACTTGATCCAGGTTTTTGATAGAAATTTACATATTTAATGACAAACAGTGCAGATCCAGATCAGTTGGCTTCTCAGAAGCCAACTGATCTGGATCTACACTGTTTGTTAAGACAGGGCATGTCGTGTTTAGCGAGAGAAGGGTTAATTTAAATAGTCTGCCTAGCTCTATCTTTCTAAAGATAATTTTCAGCGAAATTAAGGCTTGATATTTGATGTAGAATCGTCTGTCTGAAGCTCAATTTTTATTAATTTTTAGAAAATTGCCTGGTTTTAATGTAAATAGTCTGCCCGGCTCTATTTTTTTAAATTAATTTTCGGAGAAAATAAGGCTTGATATTCCATGTGAATCGTCTGCTTAGCAGTCGATTCACCTGAAATGTCAAGCCTTATTTTCTGTAAAAAATAAAAAAAAATGATGTCTTCAAAATGTCGTCTGCTGCAGTCTTTAAGGATTGAAAGACAGTGCCTGTTCTCTCTGCTAAACGTTTAAGGTTGTACATGTACTATTGGGAGAAATACGTTCTGATTCCATTTAGATTTACTATCCGTTTTATTGTTTATGAGAGATGATATTAAAATTGTACATCAGATATGTTTTCATAAATGAAAAGAATTTTACATTTGTTAGAAATAAGAATGTGATTAAAAAAAACAAAAAAAAAACAAAAAAACAAAAAAAAAAAAAACAAACAAAAAAAAAAAAAAACAACAACAAAAAACAAACAAATACACAAATACACAAATGATCAGTTAATAATATCAATGATGATAAAAGATGATGTCTCTGTGGGTAATTTAGGTTTACTATCGGTTTTATTGTTTATGAGAAACGATATTAAAATTGTACATCAAATATTTCTTGATAAATGAAAAGAATTTTACTATTGTTAGAAATAAGAATGTAATTTAAAAAAAAAATACACAAACACAAATGATCATTTACAATTATCAATAATGATAAAAGGTGATGTCTCTGTGGGTAAACGACATCTGTATATAAAAATGATGCGTAACGCTTGAAATAGCCTTGATGCATTTTGCAGTCAATGCAGGCCCTGATCAGCCTGCGCATTCGCAAATTCGCACATGCTGATCAGGGCCTTCGTTGCCCGCTTACAGAATCAATGGAAACTGTAGTATATGTCGACGAAAAGAGAATGTTGAGACCAGACTGCACGGATATGTATACTTACCTGGATCTTCGTAGTTCGCATATGGCATAAGGGCCTTTTTTTCCACTTTGCGCGTCAAATATAAGTGAAGATACCAAGGAAATGCCAAACTCACGAACCACAATCACTCCGAGGCATAGAGAGAAAGGGAGACGGCGAGCATACAGTGACAAAATAACCCATTACGAAAACATGCCTATCCAAGTATACTGAAAATTTTACCGCCAAAAAATGAAAATTTTCAGATAAAAATTCGGATATTTTTCATATTTCTGCTCAAAACATAGATTGTTGGTACTCGTTAGAACCGCCTCGGCGAGGCGGTTCTAACGAGTACCCACAATCTATTTTTTTATTATCCCTATAAACCCGTGCTTTACAATATAAAAATGGGGTTAAAGGGGGTCAACATTATATACGCGTGTTTTCATGATGGCATACATGTATGAACGTCCGAACATTATATGTCGTCTGCTGAATTTTTAACCCAGCATGCGGAGCGTTAAAGACGTCATGACCGGTACAACGAGCGAATATGACAGAAAATTAAACTGAAAACTTGTATACTTTGCACGTTTTGGACAATAGCATTGTTCTGACGTAATTTTGCTAATTATTCGAGTACCTTTACCGCTCATCCTACGTGTCCTAATAATTTTGCTAATCATTCGGATACCCTTAACGGTTAAGCTACTTGTCTTAATAATTTTGCTAATTATTCGGACATCTTTACCGTTTAACCTACTTGTCCTAATAATTTTGCTAATCGTTTGGATACATTTGCCGCTAAACCTACTTGTCTTGATAATTTTGCTAATCATTCGGATACCTTTACCGCTTAACCTACTTTTGCTAATCATTCGGATACCTTTACAGCTTAATGTACTTGTCTTAATAATTTTGCTAATCATTCGGATACCTATACCGCTTAACCTACTTGTCTTAATTTTGTTAATCATTCGGATACCTTTACCGTTTAACGTACTTCTTGATAATTTTGCTTAACATTCAGATACCTTTATCGCTTAATCCATTTATCCAAAACTTTGAGCACGTCCTTATGATGTCTCAGGGGAATGCATAACTTTTCAGGGTAGGCAATCCATCACATTGATTTTTCTCCCCTTATGGAAAGGGGTCTATTCTAAAGGGAAAGGTTCTGCTCCCGTTGGGAACAAATTCTTTTTTCAGAAGTCTTCATTAAAAGGAAGGAGTTTGCTCCTTTAGGGAGCATTATCTTTTCTTTTAAAGTATATGCCTTCTCAGAAGGGGATTGGTGTGCGTGCTGGAAGCAAACAGGAAGTCATAGAAGTTATCTCACTTATTTAAAATGGCGACAAAACCTTAATGTATTAAGTCCCATACAAACGTGTTGTGGATCGATAGACATTAATAGTTCGTCTGTCATTACTGACAATGACCAGTCTTAATCACATGCGAGAAATGCTACTGTTTGTGTGTTCTAAGATGGCTGATTAGACCAATTCTAGCTCTTAACTGTCTGTTGCAGATGGAACAACAGAGGTCAGAACAAAGAAGCTCTGTTGGTGATCCCGTAGCTCCGGCTTTGCGCTGTGCACGTTTCTGCTCGGCATCGCTGATTCCTTTTGCCTCATATCCACTAGCACCTCTTCTGATGAGGTCTCGCCACTTTGCTCGTTCCTGTGCTATCTGTTCCCATGACTCTGTTGGTATGTTGAAATTCTTGAGGGAGGCTTTGAGGGTGTCTTTGTATCGCTTCTTCTGTCCGCCATGGGAGCGTTTGCCCATTTCTAGTTCTCCATAGAGGATTTTCTTTGGCAAACGTTCCTCAGGCATCCTGGTAACATGGCCTGTCCATCCTAACTGTGCCAGTTTCAGATGAGTATGTACACTCAGCATCCCTGCCCTTTTCAGGACTTCTGTGTCTGGAATCCTGTCTTGCCACTTAATCTTTTAACGTTTTCTAAGGCAGCTTGTATGGAAGTGGTTTAGTCTTTTGGCGTGCCGTTGGTAAACTATCCACGTTTCGCATGCATACAATAGTGTTGGCAGCACCATAGTTTTGTAGACTTTCAGATTTGTGTCAAACCTGATTCCACTTTGATCCCAAACACTACCACGTAGCCGGCCAAATGCTGCACTAGCTATGGCAATCCTGACATTGACTTCATCATCAATGTGCACGACTCTTGACAATGTGCCTCCCGTAGGTGAACTTGTCTACCAGTTGCAATCGTTGACCTTTCACTGTAATAGTGGGCTCCTTGCAAGGCTTGCCAGGTGCTGGTTGAAAAACCACCTCGGTCTATTTGATGCTGATTGTGAGGTCATAGTCGTCACAGGAGTCAGATACTTGATCTACACCTTTTTGCATCTTCTCTTCTGTTGGAGCACCCTTTGCCATGTCATCAACAAAGAGGAACTCGTCTAGCACCTCTGTCTGCACCTTGGATTTAGCGTGCAACCTTCTTAGGTTGAAAAGCTTCCCATCAAAGCGATAGCTAATAGGTATACCATTGTCACCATCCTGGCAAGCAGCCGTAAGCATAGCTGAGAACATCATGCTGAACAGAGTTGGGGCTAGTACACATCCTTGTTTCACACCATTTGTCACAGGGAATGGATCAGAAAACTCATCATCATTTTGGACCCGTGCAAGCATACCATCGTGGAACTGCCTCACCATTGCTATGAACTTGTCGGACAGCCAAACTTCGCCATAATTTTCCAAAGCCCTCACGACTGACAGTATCAAATGCTTTGGTAAAGCCCACAAATGTCATGTAGAGGCCCATGTTCTGCTCTCTTGAAGCTGCCTTGCTGTGAAGATCATGTAAATTGTTCCTCTGTCCTTTCTGAATCCACACTGGCTTTCTGGTAGAAGCCCTGAGTGTTCGAGGTGGTCATTCAGTCGATTAAATAGAACTCTTGCAAGGACCTTCCCAGCAATTGACAATAAAGAGATGCCACGATGATTATCACACAACTGAGGATTCCCTTTCCTTTTGAATAGGCGGATAATGGACGCATCCTTAAATTCTTGAGGGATGGCTTCTTTTCTCCATATAATGTGAAATAACTCTGCCATCTCCTTTGGAACTGGAGTTCCTCCTGCTTTGTAGATCTCAGCAGGTACTGCATCTGATCCTGGAGCCTTGCCAGATGACATAAGTTTTATTGCTTTCACTGTTTCAGCGCCGGTTGGGAACTCGTCAAGCAGCAGATTACATTCCACCAATGGTAGTCTGTTGATAGCGCCATCATTGATAGATGATGGCCGATTAAGAACACTATCAAAGTGCTCAGCCCATCTTTTCAAGATAGCCTCTTTGTCAGTCAGAAGATTAGTTCCATCTGCACTGAGAAGAGGGTGGTTCCTGATAGACATTACAGACCCTGAGTATACTGTTTGCCCGGAGATGATGGTCGAATACCGAGCCAGGGCACACTATTATCTACAATAGTGCATGTGCGTCCAGCGAAGACTCATATCAGTCTGCGCCTGCGCATCCGCACAGTCTGATCAGAACCTTCGCAGGACCCTCAGGCTCTGTTCATTAAATGTAAATATGGTGTATTAATGACTCGGCTTATTAAGTCCGTAATAGCGACACCTAGCGGTGTTACTATTCAACCGTCCTGAATCTGGAACAGTAACCATTTTCTCCCCTGACTTTCTGAAGTGGGCTCTTCTATCTTTTAATTTGCACACACCCATTGTGGCAAATAGGGTTTGAGTCAAAGTCAATAACAGAATGACAAACAGTGTAGATCCTAATGAGAGGGCTCATCATTAGCCGTCTCATCCGGATCTGCACTGTTTGCAGATGTATTTGTATTGGACTGCAAGGCTGACAGGGTTAATCCTTAAAACGCCAACCTTAACTGCAACAAACATGTTTCTGAAGTATTTTTTTTATTTTTCAGAGAAAATAAGGCGTCACATTTCATTTGAGTCGTCTGTGGCACAGTGGTTCAAAGCGTCGTTAGCTTAACGAGCTCGTTAGTGGTCAAAATTTTAACTGTTCTGGTAAGTACAATATCTAATTCACAGGTATTTTTGCTGAAAAAAATGTGAGTAGCTTTTGCAAATGCTCCTCACATTTTTTTCTGCAAAAATATTAGCGTATATGCCATATTTGATGATCAAAATTTAAACGATACGTTAACTAACGACATCGTTAGTTTTGAACACTGGGCCTGTCTAGATCACATGAACTGTCAAGCCTTATGTTTTCTAAGAATTGAAAAGAATAAAATAATGCCGTCTGCTACAATTTCGCTTGGCACTTTAAAGGTTAAAACTCATTGATTTGCCGAAATACACACTGTCTAGCAGACGATTTCTATGAAATATTGGGCCCTATTTTCTCTGGTAAATAATGAAAAATAGAACGTCGTCTTCTACAACTTTACTTGACACTTTTAGGTTTGAAATCCATTAATCAACCTCAGCGCGCACTGCCTAACAGACGATTCGCATATTTTAAGCATTATATATATATATATTATAACAACATCAAAAGAAAAAAAAAAAAAAAAAAAAGTTATCTAAAAACAGAGTGTCATCTGCCACAGTTTTATTTAGCACTCTAAGGGCTAAAATTCATCAATTCACCGCAATACGCACTGTCTAGTAGACGATTCACATGAAATATTAAGCTTTATTTTTTTTCTGAAAAAAATATCTTAAAAATAACATCTGCTATAATTTTACTTGCCACTTTAAGAATTTAATTCGTTAATTATCCGCAATACACGATTCATATGAAAATAATAAGCTTTAATTTCTCTACACAAATAATAAACATAGATAGAATGTCGTCTGCAACAATTTGCTTCGTACCTTGGGATTAAAACGAATTAATCAACAGCAACGTCGTAAAATGTAGCGCGTGTCATGTGATCCCAGAAAAGATTCAGATCAGACTACGTATCCGCGAAGCCCGAAAGCGCTATATATACATGTAGACGCATTGGTACCTTAGCTATCCACAGAACGCCAAACGAAGAGTCTAATCAGACAGTCGGATGCGCAAGCTTATCTTAGTCTTCATTCGACGTACACGACCGAAGGTACTTATTTCATGTTGCTGCACATTTTATTACATTGAAACATAAACTTTATTACAAAGGTTTGAAAGGACAGTAAGCTTCGTATTACCTGATATTTCGCACCGTGCGAAATCATGTCTTCGGATATATGCGGACAGCGAAGGACCTGATCAGACTGTGCATCCGCACAGTCTGATCAGAGCCTTCACTGTCCGCTGACAGAATCATTGGATACTGCAGACTGCATGAATGGAGAGCAAAGACCCGGATGATATTTTGCACATGCGCAGGATAATCTGCACATTTTGCACATGTTCGAAGGCATTTCTTTGCTTGAGGGAGTCCATATTATGGTGTAGAATTGACATAAATATGGTACCCAACCCAACCCATGAGACTGTCACTTAATATTTTAGCTAGTATCGTCTTCTGAAAAAAAGTAAGTGATAACGGAAGCAATAGTCATGGCCCAGGTAGCATTTTACTTAACCTTTACCACTCTCTGTGCTAATTCAGCAGCCGACAAAATCGAGATTCTTTTCTTATTTCCCTCAGAAAACAGGACTTAATATGTCGTGCAAATTGTTCCCATTGGCAACAATTAACATGAAATTGCAAATCCTGTTTTCTGGGAAAAATAAGAAACAAGAAACATCCTCAAAAAAGAAGATAAGCGACGAAGACGCAGATATTTTTTATCAATATCAAAATAGAGGTTCTTAAAACGAAGTCCACATACTGCAATATAAATCTATGGAATGACTGTTGCATTTGTTAAATTCCTAGGGCGCCTAATTGCACCCTTTCCTTTGGGGTCCGTGTATGTTCATTTGACATTCTTAGGCTGACTTGCCGCTGGGTCAACGTTTTATGAATGCTCTAAGGCTTGGGTACGTCGACCACATTTCTTGGTGTCAACAAGAAGGTCTTGTCACTTTCCACATTTGTTGCTTGTTAAAAATCCTTTTGTCTGACTTAGGATCCGAAACATGCTAAAACAAAACAAACAAAATTTCATTTTACCTTCTGACGTTGAGAACTTTTACTAAAATTCCGTCATTATTTTGTCTCATTTGATTTATCGCTCTGTCTCGGCAAATAGGCATATGTTTTTCCTTTCTGGGTTCGTTGAAACACCCCAAAACACCCCAAACCGCTCTAAAATCACCCCAAACCATACTCCAAAACACAGTTTTAACCTCTTGCGTCACAAATAAAACAGCTGAAAAATTAAATATTAATAAATATTATATGTTTAAACATCTACATACATTAAAGAAAAAAATAACAAAGTATTTCTACATAGCTTCTGACGATTGAAGGTACCTTACCTGATGATTGTCTTGTTTTTTCAGTATTATGCAAGGGTGTGAATTTCTATAATGAGCAGGCTTCTTTGGATGTGTACATTACGAAAACACGCCTATTCAAATATATTGAAAATTTTACCACCAAAAAATGAAAATTTTCAGATAAAAAATTCCTATATTTTACATATTTCTGATCAAAACATAGATTGTGGGTACTCGTTAGAACCGCTTCGGCGAGGCGGTTCTAACGAGTACCCACAATCTATGTTTTTGAGCAGAAATAAGAAAAATAATGTATACCCCTGTAAACCCCAGTTTTTCTATATAAAAGTGGGGTTTAAGGGGGTCAAAATTATATAGGTATACATGTTTTCGTAATGAATTACAGGGCAAAAGTTTTCTTTCTCCTTTTTCATTTATTTGTTCGTTTCTTCATTCGCTGATGCTAGCGTTCGTGCATACCGAGTGCGTGTGTTTAAGAAAATAAGTCAGATGCAGGTACAGTAGAAGAGCGAGCGGGCGCTAGACAAAACGGACTTACCTTTTTTCTATTGCAAATATTCTGATCAGACTGTGTGGCTGCGCATTACCTATACACCTGAAACTTTGTTGGTCATATGTTTGCTTGGACGCCGGCCCATAATTCACTTTAAAAAGTTCTTAATAAAATTGTACGCTGTAAAGAATACTAAGGACAAGGGCCACTACTCTGGTCATTTAAGTTCTTATCTGCCCTTAATGTATCTAATAAATAGTGTGTTTTTTTTCCTGTATATATTTACCGAATACTTCAAGTATTTAAAAGGATGAAATAATATCAGCAACGCCATTCTATAACATGATGTTTCGTGTTATACTTTTTCTTGCTCTCGATGTTTTTCTGTTCCATAATTCTGCTATCGGAAAAAAAGAGAGAAGTGCCGGAGAATATTGGCCACCTTTCGAAAGCATTTCCCTTAAAACCTTTGCGTAATATTTTTCAAGGTTTTGATGAGCTAAAACATTGTAAAGATACGTCGAATGCGCCTGATGAGACAAAGTTTCGATAATTGTTATATCCAAGATTCAGTTATTGGCTGGTATTAATGTGACGGTCATTGTGGGGTGTATCGGACATTCAAACAGATTCATTCAGCGCTATAAAATATCTCGACTTGGACATACTGTTTGGATGAATTTCCGTCCTTTAACAATACAAGTAACATTGATTTACCATTTTGCTATTGTTACTGTACCCCGAATAATAACAAGGAGATGCTTTGGCAAAATAAGGGATGCCCAAGAATGACACAAGTAAAATTCTCCTCGTAGACCAGCCTGGTAACGACAAGCTTTGTCGCATAAGGACATTACTAGATGCAGTTTCTAAGGTCAAGTTTACATAACTATGGGCGCAGTCAGCCTACGAAAGGATGATTATGGGCTGACTTACGTTCGAGAAGTATTTCTGGCAAAGCTGGCAAAATTTGGAATAAACGTGTAGCATGGAGCTGTTTGCATGAAGTTCAGATTTATACCGGCAAACATGGGGGAGCAGAACGGGTGCTCGAGTGGTACAAGATCTGATAAACAAATTAAAAGGCAAATCTTACATGTGTATAGGGATCTTTTTTTTTCTTTTCGAGTCCTGCTTTGTTTGAAAACCCTCGTGGTGATCGGAATTACTGTCTTTGCACTGGACGTAGAAGTAGTAAAGGGATGCCACAGGCTGTAAAGTCTATCAGACTCAGAAAAAGGGTTGAAGTTTATTCATGCAGAAGGGAAATCGTATTGCAGTGGAATGGAAAAATTGAACCATTTCCACGAACTTCTTTGCATGAATGGCTAGTTGAATTATAATAAAACTTGTGACATCCCCTGGTTATAGTAGTAAAGATAGTTTGATGATATTTGGAATGTATATAGGAAAGACCAAGTGTCGTGTTCAAGAATGTTAATTCACATTGCCTTAGTTTTCGAGTTAGTTCTCCTCGGAATGTTTAGTTATGCATTTGTGTACGCACGGTAATTGCGGTACACTTTGAGATAGATTGATGAGTCTTGATTGGTATGCGGGACAGGTTAAATGGGATCATAGTTTGTAGCATTGCATTCCTATGAACATGCACAGAGAGAGGTCACTGATAAAACATGACAAGTCTTTCCTTTTGAAAGGAAACTTTATCGAGGACACAAGGTGAAGTTGGATAGCTGTAAAAGTGCTTTAACCCCCTCGGTGGTTTACTCTACTGACCGTTCTAAGGCGGTGGTCCCGGTGTTAGTCTTACTCTTTGTTGCTTTGTGGTTTATTCTACGAGGCGATATGTTTTATGTCTTACCTTGTGTCATTTTGTTCTTGTATTTTTTCAGTCCTTTTAGCATTGCGATAACCTCGCATGGGGAAGAGAGAGCTTATCTTAGTGCTTTTCGTACGTTTGTTCGATTTGTGCTTGTTTGGATTTGTCAGTTTCCTCTTCCTCTTGGTGTCTGGGAAGGGCTGCGGTTTGTGATTGTGACACTCCCTGGACTTTTCTCTTACCTTTTTTATCTACTGTTAAAACCCAAAGACCTCGGTCAGACAGCACAGATACACATGCGTGCACATGCTGATCCGAAACTTTGCTGGTCAGATAATTTTTGGGCATCACTTTATATTTCACTTCAGTTTTTCTTTTGTAAAAGACCTAACCGGCCTATATTTCACTTATGTTAATATGCTGCAAAGACCCAGAAGGAACTGTGCGGATATTTTACTGGGCTATCAAATATCTTTGATAACAATCCACTTGAGATAACCCAGCGGGCATATGACGTTTATACAACGTCGTCTCAACGTCGATGCAACGTCAGGACGTTGCATCGACGTTGAGACGACGTTGTATAGACGTCATGTGTCTGCAGGGAATAAATAAAGTTTGGGTGAAAAATAGATAAAGTATGGGGTTTGGTGTAAAAAGTAGTCTGGCCCCAGACCCTTTCTTTATTTTTATTTTCTTTCTTTTTCTTCTTTTTTTGAGGGGACACAACATTTGTATAGCTTGTTGATTTTTTGTTTACTTCAGTCCCTTGGCTAGGTTTTTGTTCAGCCATAGGTAACTTGAGTTTGGATTAAAGAGGATCATGATAAAAAAATAATGTAGAGAAAGAGAGAAATAGATATAAAACAAAAACGACTGGAGCCAGTCTAGTGTAAAAAGGTAAATAAAGTGGTTTGGGGTTTATTTTGGGTTGTTTGCGGTGGTTTGGAGTGCTTCGACGGACCGATCATTTTCGCCGGGCTGAAGCCCGGCGTATCTCTTTGAGGTTGTTTTTGTAAAATGTGTATGCATTTGAAGAACATCGGTTTTCTTCCAGTTTTATGGGGTTCTTAGTGGGGTTATATGTAACTATTCACCCCTACTTTTTTATTATTATTATTCAGTCACACTTTTGCAGCACAGAACTGTGCTATTGGTAACATAGTGAAATAAAAATCGGAGTGAGTACTGTGTAGAATGAATGTAGCAATGTGGGTTTTGTTCATTTAAAAGAGAAATGAACAGTTTTCCCTTAGGATCCCCAATTTGACCATTCGACCTGAAATGAGCCTGTTGCTGTCAATATTCGTACACGTTTAAATTTTTTCATTTCGTTTTTTTTTTTTTTCGTCGTACTACGAAGAAGAAACAAAAGATATTTTTCTTTGTTTACGATTGGAAATATGCATTCTCAAATCGAACGGATTATAAGCTGGTTTAATAATACAGTTTAATTTGATATTCAAGCATGGAAAGATTTGAGCCGAAAGAAAACGTTATGAGTGGAGAAAAGAACGAAACACTGCTACATAGTCCAGTTCCTTGCGCAGCTCGATAATCGCCTGGCGAACGAGACTAACTGCAACAAAGATGATTTCGGATATAGCACATATGTATGTTCGGCCTAGGCTATGGATGGCGACATGTAATTATGTATGCGGGCTAGAAAACAAGACGATCATAGTTGATTTTTTTTACATAGCTCTGATAACGTCTATAATGTTTTTTATCGTTGAGTATTGCAATAATTTACATAATTACAATCTTTCATAAATTATATAGTTAATATTCAAACAGGATTATGTACTATATGTAGTACATAGAAACATTATATCACTGGCCTTACAACTATAAGGTATTTTAGACTTAGTATTATAAATTGTGACACCGGAAGCAATGACTACATAATTGTTAAAGAAAAAGTGACAGGGAAGACGAACCAAGGGTTCATTAGTCCCTTACATTTAAGTAAGAATCCAAGTAAGTAAGAATAACATTTTTCACTATACTACGATCTATAGGGAGCTAAGTAATACATGAAAGATTAGTTTCCCGGCGTATTGATGCTTTGCATCAATGTTTTCTTGTTTCTTATGAAATCGCCTTCGCGTCATGTACATAATTAATTCTTTCAAACTGTTATTCTAAACAGAAGAGGTTTTCTTCAAGTTTCAAAACATGACAATGGCGTAAACTTAAAGATCATATTGTAAAGATGTTTTAAAATCCACACAATGTAAGTTGAATCAAAGGATTTGACAAAAAAAAAGTAACCGTTTCATGAGATTTATCATCGCTCCAAGGCACGTACATTCTTCCATACAGAGCTTTCAGACTTAAGCCACAAATGATCTTATAAGACTTCGTCTAAAAATATTTCAAAATGTCGTCAGCTGAAAATTTAACCCAGAGTGCTTAGCGTTAAATTCAAATCGGATCTCTATCCTGTCGGGTCGGTAACGGGCCAAATATTTGAGTAGTGGGCTAGCTGGACAGTTTTATCGAGCAGTAATAGCGAAACACATCTGTGTTAAAGATTTAAAACTGATTATATCAGAAAAAAAATATGGTATTGATTGTTTTCTTGCTTCGAAAAAAAAAAATCGATTGTATATGTGATAATTTGAGTATTTGAAATCGTGTCGAGAAATAAGGTTTCAAAGTCGATGTAATTTTTTGATAAATTGTACTTGCGTTGAACAGGTGCTTATTGATCATTTAGTAGTTTCTTCCAAGTCTTTATTTAAAAAAAAATGTCATAATTAAAGATAAGCTCATTGCAAGAGTACATGTATTTAAAGTTCAAAGACCGCAAAATTATGAGCCAAAACATCAGAAGATACGCGGAAATGTTCTGTCAGAATATTGTTTGTTCACTTGGATTATGATGACAGTGACAAACTAGAGTTTATGATAGACGTGAAACTGAAAATTATCTATTTAAAAACAATATTCACACCAGTAAATGCTTTCGCATACTTGCCGGGACCAACGTGAGCTTGACAGTTGATACAACGCGGGATTTCTGGATTTCAGCGAAGACTAATCAGATTGAGCAGATGCCCAAGTTGATCTGAGTCTTCGCTGGGCACACATGCCATGTTGGTTTTGTCATGAGGTGGCTCATATGTGTTATAAGTTTTGCTAACATACCACACCCATATGTATAATTTGATAAAACAAACCAACCCATATTCGCCGAACATCCATGTATACTTGTATAGGCAGCTATAGCCCAGTTACCCGACCCAGGGGAAATTGTTATTATATGTGATGTGGCGCGGGCCCCCATAGCATAATAGAGTTGACTCTTAATCCATTAGGTTACTCACCACTGTGGTTCGAGCCTCGCTCAGGTCCCATGTGGGAAAGCCAAGTTCTGCTTACGGATGGTCAAGTGTTTTTCCCCTGGTAAAGCATTTCCAGTAGTACGAACAAACTAAAGGCTGCGCTTTTACCTTTTATCAGTGGTGAAAAGCGTATTAAAATGTAACTATTCAGATTTCATCCGGGTAAGTTTAGTAATCAAAGCACTCACAGCATTGGTTTGTCGAATGTTTGAGAGTATAGGCTGGGAAAATGCTCCTGAACGGGGACTTAAAACTGTTTCATTTAACCCTTAACTTCCTGTGATTTAAGCCAACAGTGCAGACCCTGATCAGATGCCGCGTTCTGCGGTGTCTGATCTGGGGGTTCATTTTTTGACAATGTCCAGGCTAGGTTTTACAGATAACCCTCTTTACACAGCAATCTGACGTCGTAGCGGTTGGATTTCATTGGTCAATGACAATCACGTGGACAAAAACCTTACAAAAAACTTTGGTGTATGTATATTTTGGGTCGATTGTAAAATTGTAAACAATTGACCTCATAAAAGTGTAAAATGTTACTTTAAAGGCTTCATATTTTATTATCTATAGCTCAGGAATGAAATACAAAATGTAACCAATCCGGCGCCGAGGTTATAAAACTTTTTTCATGCTCAACTCGGCTGAACATGAAATTTGTCCAAATAATAAATCTCAAATTACTAACAACTGCAAATTCCTTTTTGCTAAACATTGCTGAGCATGACAATTTCTCTGCTGATAAATATGAAAATGCCAATTATTGTTGGCAGTTTCATATTTGTTAACAGAGAAAATTTCATGCCCAGCTGAGTTGAGCATGAAAATAGTTTTATAACCTCGGGGCCAGGTTTGTATTTCGTCTCTATAGGTTCAGTAATAAAATGTTAAATGAAACCATTCAGGCTTCATATTCCATTCTCTTAGGTTCAGCAACAAACATGCAATTTGTAACCATCCAGGTAGAACGTCTCCCCGTACTTTGACATAGTGCAGATAATATTTCATTTCCTTTGGGATCATTGAGCCCATTTAGGTATCTTTGAAAATGGAGTTCTGTTCATGTATACACTAGAGGGCGTAAGCAGTGTTGTAAACATCATTACTGTTTATGAAGAGTCTCAATATAACCGAGACTCCCATTTTCTGGTTTATGGTGTGTTCTTTGTTTCCAAAGGCAATGTTTCTGACGTTTATTTTACTACACTGCAGCTTGTGTTAGTGCCGTGTGGAGACGGTAGAACATCTCGCCTTACAATAATGCAGATTATATTTGATTTCCTTTGGGATCATCGGGCCTATTGTGTTATCTTTGAAAATGGAGTTCTGCAGGTATACGCAAGAGGGCGTAAGCCGTGTTGCAAACTTCATTACTGCGTATGAAGAGCCTCAATAAAACCGAGATTCCCATTTTCTGGTTGATGGTGTGTTCTTTATTTCCAAAGGCAATCTTTCTGACGTTTGTTCACTTCACTGCAGCTGGTATAAGTACCGTGTGGCGGCGGTAGAACGTCTCCCCGTACTTTACTATAGCACGGATTAAATTTCATTTCCTTTGGGATCATTGGGCCCATTGTGGTATCTTTGAAAATGGAGTTCTGCTGATGTATACGCTAGAGGGCGTAAGCAGTGTTGCAAACTTCATTACTGTTTATGACAAATCTCAATAAAATCGAGACTCCCATTTTCTGGATTGTGGTGTGTTCTTTGTTTCCAAAGGCAATTTCTGCAGCTGGTGTTAGTGCCGTGTGGCGGCGGTAGAACGTCTCCCCGTACTTTACTATAGTGCAGATTATATTTGATTTCTTTTGGGATCATTGGGCCAATTGTGGTATCTTTAAAAATGGAATTCTGCTCATGTATACGCTAGAAGGCGTAAGCAGTGTTGCAAACTTCATTACTGTTTATGACAAATCTCAATAAAATCGAGACTCCCAATTTCTGGATTGTGGTGTGTTCTTTGTTTCCAAAGGCAATTTTTCTGACGTTTATTTTACTTCACTGCAGCTGGTGTTAGTGCCGTGTGGCGGCGGTAGAACGTTTCCCCGTACTTTACCATAGTGCAGATTATATTTGATTTCTTTTGGGATCATTGGGCCAATTGTGGTATCTTTAAAAATGGAGTTCTGCTGATGTATACGCTAGAGGGCGTAAGCAGTGTTGCAAACTTCATTACTGTTTATGACAAATCTCAATAAAATCGAGACTCCCATTTTCTGGATTGTGGTGTGTTCTTTGTTTCCAAAGGCAATTTTTCTGACGTTTATTTTACTTCACTGCAGCTGCTGTTAGTGCCATGTGGCGGCGGTAAAACGTCTCCCCGTACTTTACCATAGTGCAGATTATATTTGATTTCTTTTGGGACCATTCAAGTTGGGCCAATTGTGGTATCTTTAAAAATGGAGTTCTGCTCATGTATACGCTAGAGGGTGTAAGCAGTGTTGTAAATTTCATTACTGCTTATGAAGAGTCTCAATAAACGCGAGAGTTCCATTTCTGATTTGTCGTGTGTTCTTTGTTTCCAAAGGCAATCTTTCTGACGTTTATTCCTATTCATTCCCATAATTTCATTAATAAACATTTTAAATGTAACATTCAGGTTTCATATTTCATCCCTATAGGTTCAGTGACAAAAATGTAAATGTAACCATTCAGGCTGCATATTTCATCCCTATAGTTCAGTAACAAAACATTTCCCACAGTGTGATACTATTTTAAGACAGTTTTTCTTTGCCTTTTAACGCTGTTAACTGCATTGAGGCCCGACTTTAACAAAACATCATATGCGACATGTTGTTTACTCAACATATTTTTATGACATCATAAAATCAAATATGTGATATCAAAACCCCGAATTTGTGATGTAATGATATAGAATTCGTGATATCAAACATTCTGGACGATTTTGTTACATCGATACCACAAAATCGACTTTGTAGTATCACAAAATCGATTTTTGACATCACAAAATTGCGTAGAGGTGTTGATGTCACAGAAGATTTTTATATCACAAAATATTCAGATTGTGCAATTAACAACAATATAAAATTGATTTTTGATATGGAAATGTCAGTTTTGTGATATCGTAAATTGATTACATTTTTTATGTCATCAAAATCGAAACTATGATATCACGAATTAGATTTAGTGATATCAAAATAGAAATGAATTGTCACAAATTCTACTTTAATATATCAAGATTCTACTTTGTGATAATCAGAAAATCGATTTTATGATAACAAGATATCACGACGATTTTGTGATATCACAAAAAACGGGTTTTTATATCAAAATTGATTTTACGAGAACACAGATTGAGTGCTTGCTTTGAAACCATAGGACCGGGGGTCACAAAATAGATATGAAACTACGAAGAGAATTCAAAATATAATAATATATAATGCAATCTATTTACTTTTTACACAATTACCCATGCCAAACCCGTGCAATGTATATCATCTTGTAGGTCTACTTTTAACCTACACACTTGAATTACCAAAATCATATATTTATGGTTAGGATAATTTAACCAAATGTAAATTCGAAAAGGCATTCCAATGTACACTGTATTTAATCATGGCTGGAAAAAGTCAGGTAACAGCGAATTCGGGAGCTATATTTCAACCCGTTACAAAATTTGATTAAAAGCCATAGAAATCCCAGCTAGCATTCTACGTAAATCTACATCGGGCCGTCATCGGCCCGTCAGTTACCCTGACGGGCCGATGACGTCCCGATATAGAGTTACGTAGAATGCTGACTGGGATTTATCTTGAAATCTGTTAAGCATAATGAAGTGGCATATGGAACAGTAACTCGATGAATTCGAAACTTTGAATGTGGTCAGGAATCCCTTGATGATGCAAAATGATCTGAGAGAAAACGTTCTACAATAACAAAACAAAACATTCAAAAGGACAAAGACATATTATATTGCAAGAAGATGCAAGATACATTGTGCCAGACATAGCTCGAACGGTTGAGATTTCAGTTGGGTCAACATTTACCACGCTGAAAAAATCTTAAAGTTAGAAGCATAACCTGCTGAACCCGTATATACCCTGCCTTTGCAAACAGTGCAGATCCCGATCAGTTGGCTTCTGAAGAAGCCAACTGATCTTGATCTGCACTGTTTGCCATTAAGTATGTCGGTTTGTATCAACAACCTGGATTAAGTAATCTGATTGGCTAAAAATTAGAAAGGGGCGTGGCATCTTTATTCAGCATGGCAAGGGTTAAAAACAGCCTGGATACCTTATTTAATGACAGATGGACAGAAACGTTAACCCGTGAAAACAGCTCAAGAATTACTGAAGCTTTATTCGAAATATGAAAACATGTATTCAATAGTAACTGGAAACGGAAAGTGATTAATAAGATATGGGCGAATTAAAATGCAAAACGTCTTTGTTTGGCTAAACATCTACAGAGCACTAAAAGGATATGTACGAATATTTTCATGGCAAGTGGACCAGTAACTCAGGTTACAGAGTTCCAAATGGACGTTTAGTGATTGGCTTGCTTTTCAAAAAAGTGTTAACAGATAACCAAAGACTGGCTTTGAAGATGTTAAGCTGCTTCTTGACAGTGCTTGATGCCAAAAGAACTATTGTCCTCAAGCTGCATTGTATGAAATTTAGCCAAAGCCTGCGTTGTATTCATGTAATCCTAATTTTCCTATCTAAAACGCAGTCCACTGCCTAATGATTATCGTCATTCGAACTTGAGGTCGAGATGAAGAGGTGAGCATACAAATAACAAAATAAGATAGTTCTAAAATCCAAATTTACAACGTGATCAGTTTGATAATAACACATATTATTGCATAAAATGCAGTGTCGCACGTTATTTACCGAAAAGCCGTGTATTAACAAGGCAATTCACGCGCTGTTAATGCACGGATACGCAACTTTCAATATGCCTGTACCGGGACCACAGAATTACTGCCGTCACGAGATGTGCAGTGCCCGGCCCTAGAACGAGCATAGTCAGTGGAAATTACGTTCGCGAAACATCGGTGAAAAAGCGAAACAAAATAGTGCAAGAAATAACGCGAAATGTAGCAAATGTTTTGAGTTTTTATGCAATAATAGTGATCGAACATGGTTTTTCAATGCATTAACATTCGCCAGGTCCCTTAGGAGGTGTTGAAAACCGCGGCCTCATGCCTCGGTTTTCAACACCTCCCACAGGATCTGGCGAATGTTAATGTATGAAAAACCATGTTTGATCCCTATATTATAGAAAAAATAGTCTACCACGACTGGTTGGTCAGCATGAATTACACGTAATGCTTAAAGATACCACCACCTGCATACTGTACGTTTAAACAGAATCATTAAATACTGCTTGTGATAGGTGGTAGGTTTCTGTGTTCAGCCTTATGGACGGAAGAAATGAAAGTACCAACAATGTGCGTTAAATCTTTGTGGCCGCCGCCTTTTTCTTCCAGAAAGTTCGTGTTGTATTGATTCTATCTAAAAGTCACTTGAGGTCAATGGGTGCTTATGTTCACTAATTCCTTTTTATCGGTTTGATATGATTAGTAATACGGTGTTATGTTGTCTTTTGCAGCTATACAGATGCATTTTAGAAATAGCCCAGTCAAGATTGATTTCGACTGGGGTTAAAAAAAGTCAGAAATACAAAGGAACAGCCTAATGTAAGATTATTATACTTCATAGATATAAGCTGTGGATTACACACTTTGACTAATAATATAGGGCTTAAATCTCGGTGTTTCGAATCCCGGTTAGTTCCGTTTTCTATTTTACTATTTAATATTTTAACAGTTACTGTCTGCACGCTTTTTTAAAACAGGAGGACCAAGATGGTCCTATATCGCTCACCTGAGCAAACAGATTTGCATGCGTACTATTTAAGTTTCAGCCAAGTTCACTGCTCTAAGATTTTTGTATAAATTTTATAGCCCTGACCCTTAGCGGCCATGTTTTTTACGCGTCATGACCGCTTGAATTGAATCTTGATAGAGGATCAATAAAAAGAAACATTTCTGTCAAGTTATATTGAAATTGGTCCAGTGGTTTCTGACAAAAATGTTTTTAAGTGTTTTATATGGCTATATAGGGAAAAGAAGCCCTGCCCGCCCCCCTCCCCCTCCCCGTCAGCGGCCATTTTTTTGACGAATTATGACAGCTTGAACAAACTTGGTAGAGGGTCACCAAAGGAACATTCCAACCAAGTTATATTGAAATCGGTTCAGTGGTTTCTTACAAGAAGATTTTTAAAGTTTTCTGTTTAGATATATACGGAAAATAAGCCCCGCCCCCTAGCAGCCATGTTTTTTCACGAATCATTATTGCTTGAACAATCTTGGTAGAGGGTTACCAAAGCAACATTCCTGCCAAGTAATATTGAAATAAGTCAAGTGGTTTCTGACAAGAAGAAATTTAAAGTTTTCTACATAGATATATAGGGAAAATAAGCCACGCCCCCCCCCCCCCTTTTTTTGAACAATCTTGGTAGCCCTAGTAGCCGTGTTTTTTGACGAATCATGACGGCTTGAACAATCTTGGTAAAGGGTTACAAAAGAAACAGTCCTGACATGTTATTTGAAATCAGTCTAGTGGTTTCTGACAATAATTTTTTAAAGATATTATATAGATATATAGGGAAAATAACCCCCGCCCCCTGGCGGCCAAGTTTTTGACGAATCATGATGGCTTGAACAAGCTTGGTAGAGGGTCGCCAAGGAAACATTTCTGCCAAGTTATATTGAAAACCGTCCAGTGGTTTCTGACAAAAAGACTTTTAAAGTTTTTTATATAAATATATAGGGAATATAAGCCCCGCCCCCTGGCGGCCATGTTTTTTGACAAATCAAAATGGCTTGAATAATCTTGGTAGAGGATCACCAAAGGAACATTTCTGCAAAATTATATTGAAATCGGTCCAGTTGTTTCTGACAAAAATATTTTTTAAATTTTCAGTTAAAAATCTATTTTTAGCTCCTAGATATGCAATGAACCGGGCAACAGATTTGAGCCACAACGGATCAAGGTCAGCAAACATATCTTTGGACATGTGTGCCCAGCTAAGATTCAGATAAATCTGCGCATTTACGTAGTCTGATCAGTATCTTTACTAGGTGCATTTTGGATAGCTTCTTCATGCGCACAACGAAGATTTTGATCACGCTGCGCATGTGCGCAGGCTGATTTGAGTCTTCGTTGTGCGAACATGTCAAAGGGTACGTTTTCTTACGTTGCGGCTCATTATATATTAGTAGATTCCCCATAACATTACGAAAACACGCCTATTCAAATATATTGAAAATTCACCACCAAAGCTGAAAGTTTTCAGATAAAAAATCTGATATTTTTCATATTTCTGCTGGGGCGGTTCTAACGAGTACCCACAATCTATGTTTTTGAGCAGAAATAAGAAAAAATAATGTATACCCCTGTAAACCCCAGTTTTACTATATAAAAGTGGGGTTTAAGGGGCTTCCTCAGGAAAACAAAAAAGACTGAAAATATTTTAAAATGTCACCTGTTGACTGTTTACGCATCATGCTAAGAGTTACGTTCATCATCATCAACTTTGAAAACAGAAAAAAAAATCACCTTCCTATCCTGATATTTTGGGTAAGTTCGCGTAAGACAAAACAATGGCAAAAGCTAAATGCAGCGAACTACTTCAACTACAGTTTGGTTGCATTTTTTATACATGAATTGCCCTAATATCATCAGTTATCCTTGGAAATTTGTGAATGCGAAATCTTACTCCACCGGCAAAACGCGAAAAATTTTCAGTCATTACGAAACTAGTGTTTATAGATCTAGTGTTTTCCGCTTTGCTGGAGATACGTCGCCTTATTAGCTCATCTGAGCACGAAGTGCTAATGGTGAGCTATTGTGGTCAGTCAATGCCTGTCGTCCGTCGTGCGTCGTCCGTCGTTCGTCGTTCGTCGTGCGGCGTCAACAATTGCTTTAAAAGCCTACTCCTTCTACACTACTGGGCCAGTTCTCGATACTTGGTAGGAAGCATCGGGGTGACTTGTAGATCAAAAATAGCTAAAATCGTTAATCCAAGGCCGCCATGGCCGTCATCTTTAAAATCTGTTTTTCGCTTCTTCTCCTGAACCGAAAGGCCAATTGACTCCAAACTTGGTAGGAAGCATCCGGGTGACTTGTAGATCAAAAATAGCTAAAATCGTGTCGATCAGAAATCCAAGATCTATTTTTCGCTTCTTCTCCTGAACCAAGAGGCCAATTGGCTTGAAACTTGATAGGAAGCATCGGGGTGACTTGCAGATCAAAAATAGCTAAAATCGTGCCGATCGAAAATCCAAGATGGCCGCCATGGCAGCCATCTTGAAAATCTATTTTTCGCTTCTTCTCCTGAACCGAAAGGCCAACTGACTCCAAAGTTGATAGGAAGCATCGGGGTGACTTGTAGATAAAAATAGCTAAAATTGTGCCGGTCAAAAATCCAAGATAGCCGCCATGGCAGCCATCTTGAAAATCTATATTCGCTTCTTCTCCTGAACCGAAAGGCCAATTGACTCCAAAGTTGGTAGGAAGCATCGGGGTGACTAGTAGATGAAAAATAGCTAAAATCGTTCCGATTGGAAACCCGAGATGGCCGCCATGGCGGCCATCTTGAAAATCTATTTTTTGCTTCTTCTCTGAACCAAAAGGCCACCTGGCTTGAAACTTGATAGGACACATCGGGATGACTTGTAGATCACAAATAAAGAAAATCGTGCCGATCGGAAATCCAAGATGGCCGCCATGGCAGCCATCTTGAAAATCTATTTTTCGCTGCTTCTCCTGAACCGAAACGCCAATTGACTCCAAAGTTGGTAGGAAGCATCGGGGTGACTTGTAGATCAAGAATAGCTAAAATCGTGCCGACCGGAAATCTAAGATGGCCGCCATCTTGAATAATCTATTTTTGGCTTCTTCTCCTGAACTGAAAGTCCAACTGACTCCAAAGTTGGTAGGAAGCATCGGGGTGACTAATAGACGAAAAATAGCTAAAATCGTTCCGATCAGAAATCCAAGATGGCCGCCATGGCTGCCAGATGCCAATTGACTCCAAAACTTGGTTAGAAGCATTGGGGTGACTTAAATACATGCCATAAACTGTGGACTAAAATCTGTGAGATAAGGCAAATTTTTAAGGGAGATTTGACAAAATTCTGTGAGATTTTCTTTAACATCATTTTGGAGCTCCCCCAATATAGTCTGGTTTTTTTTCACGTAAGAAACTTGTGAAAACCACTACACTGTGTGATTTATGTTAATTTCTTCATAAAATCTGATGTAAAATGGTCTGAAAATTCTGTGAGATTTGAATTTTTTATGGGAATCGCCTTCCAGATGGGCCAAATTCTGTGAGATATGGCATATATGGACTTACAGATAAAAAACAGCTAAAATCATTCCTATCGGAAATCCAAGATGGCCGCCATAGTGGCCATCTTGAAAATCTATTTTTTGCTTCTTCTCCTGAACCGAAAGGCCAGTTGATTTGAAACTTGGTAGGAATCATTGGGGTGACTTGTAGATCAAAAAGACTTTTAAACTTAGCCATTTGGTGCTTAAGTATTACTGGCAATGCATGTTTAAGGGCATAGTGTTTTACAAAAACATTTTCTAGTTTATGTGATTTATATTAATGGTATACCCTGATTATAGGTATGATTTGCTTGCCTTCCCATGTTAATGAGCTGTCAGTGTTATCCATTTGTATACTGTACACTGTAATTCCTGTAGTGTTTTTTTTTATACATTAAACTTGGCAGGAATGACAAATCATACCTTACTATGGTGTCAACAGTAGTTATGATTTTTATATTTCAATAAATTATTGAAACATCATCATAAAGTCGACCCTTTTCAGAAGGGGACTGCTGTATAAGAAAGCAAAGAAAAAGTCACAAAGGTTGTAACCATTGTCAAAAAATGTCTATATGTCTACCAGGTGTGTCCATTCACTTTAATACAGTCAACCCTCTTTATACCGACACTCGACAAAACGACAAAATTCGTTATAATGACAATTTGAATGTCACAAAACCTTCGCTCAAGAGGCGACAGTTAATGAGAAATTATGCAAGAATATTGCATTAAAACTTCAAGCAGCATATGTTTTGGATATTTGTTAGAATTGCCTCACTGAGGCGATTCTAACAAATATTCAAAAAAATGTTCTATGAGGAAATAAGAATAAAACAAGGCCTTTCTTACATATCATTCTGTCCATTAAGGATTCTTTATAACAATAAATTCATTTTAATAGCAACTTCTTTGGGAACAAATGCTGTCGTTGTAACGATGGGTCACTGTATTACGGAATGTTTTCTAATACTAGTATAAGCTAAGCGATATCATCGCCAATACAGTCGACAGTATGCCAATACAGCTCTGTCTTAATTCATTACAAATGCTCTTAGGTAATATCTGGAAAATTGTAATAGCAGAATTCAAAAGTACATTGTGTAGGTTTATGAATATTTGTTTTAATTTCTCTTGTTTTAAAATATAAAATGTTGCATTACCTAAAACCAAAACTTGCGTCACTAAACGATTATTAATAAAAGTATTTTTGTTATTAAATAAGCAGGAAAAGTTCAGTTACAGACAATTCACACACACACACACACACACACACACACACACACACACACACAGACACACACACACACACACACACACACACACACACAAAAGAACACTAAAACACATTGTTTGAATATGAAAGGGGAATTGTATAACAATAAGTGTTTTCCATAAGAAAACATCAGAATATTCTTTGAACCGCGTCATGGGAAGAGAGTCATTATATAGCATATGTGAATAACAAAGGTTCCGGCGAACCTGCACACCAGCGCAGTGTCACCAGAACCTATGCTGTTCGCTCATGCAAGCGATAGGCTAAGAGTGGAACTATTCAAAGAATGAGATATAAGGCCTCGCTGAGAAGTCGGGCATGTGCACTGAAATATTGATTCGATGGACAGTCCAAGGAGCCTTTTTCTCGCTATGCGGGTCATTTTAATCTTGTCTTTTCCTGCTATAACCAACTGAGGTAAACATCGAAAGTTGGATTATTTTACTCGCAAATGTAGATATATTGTGTTTATTGTTCTCAAGTTATTCAGGAATAATTCGTCTGGGCTTAAACGAAAAATAGTTTGTGTTTTTTTCTTCTTTACAAACTGCAGGATGGGTTATGTCCGGATTGTCTTTCTCAGCTTGTCCAGAACCCTGCTAGATATAGGTCTTCATTTAATCTTAGAAATGCTGAACATTTACAAACTATAGCAGCCTGAACACAACTATATATAACTCATTTGTCGCATCAGTTGTTAGACAAAGAAACAACTCATCAGCTTCTACGCGGAACTCACATTTGTTGAAGCATTTACCCAGCTAGCATTCTACGTAAATCTATATCGGGCCGTCATCGGCCCGTCAGCTACCCTACCGGGCCGATGACGGCCCGATATAGATTTACGTAGAATGCTGACTGGGTTACAAATCCTTAAACGCATATGCTTACAGTAAAACCCTTCTTCTGCTAATCCGGGGACCATATTGAGCAAGTTTACCATACAAAACTGTGCACAAAATTTAGCCCCTTGCATTTTTACTTGTGCAACAAGAATAGTATCGATAGCCCGTTGTGCAGCTGTGGACAAATCGAAACAAATTTGCATTTCTTTTTAGGAAGTGACCAATATAATGAACAGAGAAGTCGTGTTGAATAAAATGTCACGTTCGTGTCCACCTGCATTACACTCTCTTTTATATGGAAACAACGCACTGAGTGACCAAGACAATGCTTTCATATTCAAAGCCGTTCAAAGAAACATTGTAAGAACCAAACATTTGGAACACTAATTAGCATATATAAATGCACATAGTACATAAAACTGAATTTATGTCAAATTACTATCCTTTAAGAATCTAAACTCAATTAGATAAATAAATTCAAAATCAGAAAAAAATAATGACAATTTGCCTAATGTTGAAATAATATGCATGCTTCATGTTTTCAATATATATCATAGGGGAACAAGGTGGCCCATATTGCGTAGACTTTCTGACGTAATGTTATCAACACTGTTTTCTCATGCCCGCCTGCACTTAGTATAAATATGGTAAATAAAACTTGCTAAGGCTTGCTTAACGAGACATCTAACAGGGATGCGTTCAAGAAAACAAAACATTCGCGAATGTTTTACACAATTTTTTTACATCTTCTGAACGATTGTAAACAACCTGTCTCATCTGACCTCCAATTAGAGAAGGCTGTTATTCTCGCTAGCGTGACTTGATGTTATACAGAAAAAAATATCACTGCTTATTAATTTTGTATAGCATAAAAAATAACATCAAAGCAGAAAAAAAATCCCATAATTTTGGCTACAAACGAACATACGTTGATTTTATTCACATCGATCGTCATTTTGATCTTGTAAAAAGAGAGCTTTAGTTCGCGGAAGGTCACTGTCGTTCGCCAAGACTGTCAAAACTGGACGGAAAGTTTGCAATATTTGTCGCGTGGCTGTGAATGTGTTGGTTAATTGAAAGTAGCCCTGTTCTCCCATTTTGTTAAGTGCATTGAACTTGGATAACAGTAATTGTAGTTGGCTGCCATTTGAGAATTGATGAGTAAAATGCATTTTATTTTTTTTTTCAGACATAGAACGCTGACACCACAATGGACAATAATAGCTTTGTGGCAAATAACAGCACTGAAACAATGACTGGATTGCCAACGGAAGTCATTGCTGGCTACAACGCATACCTTTCGGTCGTCATTGCTCTTGGTGTGCCGGGAAATCTTTTAGTTCTTCTTGTGTATATGAAAAACGGAGCAACAACGAGCACAGACTGGTTTATCATTTTTATAACTCTCTGTGATTTTCTGTCTTCGTTGATCAATGTACCGATCTATTTGACATTTACATCCGGTACATGGAGATACTACGGAAATGACATAATTTGCAAGCTGCATATGTTTCTTAGTCAATCGATAGTATTGTCGTCAACATTTCTGATTTGTGGTCTTGCGCTTGAACGTTATTTCAAAATCTGTAGGCCAAATATGACGAAGATGACTCGCGCGATGTCCAGAAATATGTGTATGGTAATCAGTTTGATAGCAGTTGTATTCTCAATACCATGTTTTGCATTTTTTCGAAACAAGTACAACCGGTGCGGGACAGTGACTGCAGGACTGCTTGTAAAATTATTGAATGCATATTATACAGCAGTTTTGTTATCTTTTATAACAGCGGTTTTCATTTTAATATTCTCTTATTCTAAAATAGCTGTTGCTATATATGAAAGCGAATTCAATTTGAAGAAACATTTTAAAGGCAAAAGTTGCAGCAACAATCAAAGATCTTTCAAGGAGGGTATTTGTTTACCTTTCTGTTGCATCTCAAACAAAATTTATCCCATCCCAGAAACATCATCAGATAGAACTGCCGCAGACACACAAACCATCAGTTTGTCAGTCAGCCAGACACAGAAACCAACGGTTCAGGGAAATGTCTCTAAGGGAGGTTATACCTCTTATCAGAACACTGAAAACATGAAAAGCTCAGCTGAAACAAAAGTAGTAAAGTGTGCATGTGCTTCAGCTGTAAGCCAAACAAACAGAGCTTTTGATCAAACAAATAGACCTGTTGATCAAACAAATAAAGCTATTGATCAAACAAACAGAGCTGTTGATCAAACAAACAGAGCTGTTGATCAAACAAACAGAACTGTTGTTCCGACAAAAAGAACTACACCGCCGAGTACAATTGCAAATGGACAAAATACTCTGATGGTACCACCGAGACATTCAAAGACTGCTTTACAGCCGCCAGAAGACAGGCCAACCTGTTCGTGTTCTGGTTCCATAATAAGTGGCGAAAAAATTACTTCTGCACAAACTAGAAACGAAGTACACCCGGCCACGTCATTTGATATAAGTTCGCTGGCCGAACACCGTAGGGTCCGACAGAGTCTTAAGACAACTAGAATTGCTTTTCTGATTTGTCTTATTTTTGTTCTGTCTTGGCTGCCCCCATGGATAAGTTTCATAAATTTCGTTTTTCTGCCACCAAAGACAAAACTAACGTCAACATATGTTGCTATCCAAATGTTTAGTAGAATGGCATATCTCTTCAATTCGTTTACAAATCCTATATTATACACAATTCTTAACAAAAAATTCAGGGACAAGTTAAGAAAATGTGTTTGCATGAAATGAATTATTATTTTGTTGATGCGAACTATGTAATGATTTTTTTCTGTTTTCTATATGTGTTGTATAGTAGGAAAATTTCTATCAAAGCAGGTATGCCTAGACTGATTAATTCCGTAATGCGTTTACCCGGACTGATTTATTCCATAAAACGCTTACCTAGACTGAATTATTACATAAAGCGCATACCTAGACTAATGCCATAAAGCGCATACCTAGACTGATTAATTCCAAAAAGCGTTTACCTAGACTGATTAATTCCATAAAGCACTAACCAAGACTGATTAATTCCATAAAGTGCTTACCTGGACTGATTAATTATATAAAGCGCAGACCTAGACTAATTAATTCTCATATTAATTCCATAAAGTGCTCACCTAGACTGATTAATTCCGTAAAGCGCTTACCTAGATTGATATATTCCATAAAGCGCTCAGCTAGACTGATTAATTCCGTAAAGCGCTTACGTAGACTGATTAATTCCATAAAGCGCATACATACTGATAAAATGTGTCTGGGCCTTCGCTGTCCGCATATGCCCGAAGACACGTTTTCGCATGACGTGGTCTATAAAATGTGCCAAATAATGTCAAGAGACTAGGCCGAAGTAGCATTGACCGACATACAGTCACATTTCAATGGCTAAAACAATTTTGGAACCATAAAAAATTGTTCTACACATGGGTGGTTCAAGCAACAGGATAAGTCATAGCACCAGGTCAGGAGGCAAATGGGGATAATTTTGAGATGGCTTTTCGATCTAAAAAATAATTGTATTTTGAGTGTACTCATTAGAAGCTATACTAACGACACACAACATGCATTTTCATGATAAACTTCGAAAATTACACTAAAATATCTTTAAGTACACGTGTATTTTTTTCTTCAGCTATCGGAAGAAATTCCTAGAGACTTAAGAACGAGTTCGAATCAGTCGCGGTAAAAAAAGCCATTGGTGGTCGACGTTTGAAGTTTTACAGTACAAACAAAAATAAATTGCAGCAAAGGATGAGCCTTGGAACGGTCAGCAGAAACCACATATGGCGGGGGAGGGCGCGTAAACCTGCTTTACTCGACCGAAACATATAAGGATCTATCATGGGTGTGAGGGGTAGATAGAAAATTCCGTCCCGAGGGTCACTGTCTTGCATCCTCGTGATGCCAGACTGTGATCGCGAGGGACGTTTCTGAACGTTCATCATAATAATGCAGTCATTTCGAATCATTACGAAAACACGCCTATTCAAATATATAGAAAATTTCACCTCCAAAAACTGAAAATTTTCAGGTAAAAAACTGATATTTTTCATATCTGCTTAAAACATAGATTGTGGGTACTCGTTAGAACCGCCTCAGCGAGGCGGTTCTAACGAGTACCCACAATCTAAGTTTTGAGCAGAAATAAGAAAAAAAATGTATACCCCTGTAAACACCAGTTTTACTATATAAAAGTAGGGTTTAAGGGGGTCAAATTTATATAGGCATGTTTTCGTGATGGCTGACGTCCGCCATATTGTGACGACATTACTGTGGCGTTGAATGAAGTCATTACGCTTTATCTAAACCTAGACCTGGGTAGGATGACCTGGGTCTATCCCAGGGTAAATTCAGGATTTCCTTATGTGGTATGCAAAAATAATCTTTATCTCTTCTGAAGCAACTCCAAACATTATCACAAGAATGCAAAAAAGTATGATAGTACAAACAGAAAGCAATGTGGACAGTCACTGAAGAAGTTGACCTCAATGCCAACATGACGGTGGAGACCCTGATCAGACGCCGCACCATGGGGCGTCTTATCTGTGTCTGCACTGTTTGCCAATTACCCTTTTAAAGAACAAAACTATGTTTGTAATTGAGAGCAGCCACATAATTAAGGGGAGGATTGAGCAAATAAAACTGGTTTAAGCCACCGCAGTATCTTTTCTACTGTCCCGTTCCAAGGTGGTTCCTCTGTTGTAGTTTATCTTTGTTTGTGCGTCAGTGGTTCCACACGTGGCGTTCGTTCTTTCAATCACGAAAACATGCCTATATAATGTTAACCCCCTTAAACCCCACTTTAATATAGCAAAACTGGGGTTTACAGGGGTATACATTATCTTTCTTATTTTTGTTAAAAACATAGATTGTGGGTACTCGTTAGAACCGCCTTGCCAAGGCGGTTCTAACGAGTACCCACAATCTATGTTTTGAGCAGAAATATGAAAAATATCAAAGTTTTTTTTATCTGAAAATTTTCAGTTTTTCGAGGTGAAATTTTCTATATATTTGAATAGGCGTATTTTCGTAATGATTATTTGTTCCTCTTTTTGCCTTCCTTTGGTGCTTCGGGAAGGCTGTGCATCGTAATTATGGCATTTTCTTTGTAACTTTTTTAAAATTTTTACCTACATGATCAGGTCATAATTAGAAGGCAGTGATGATACATATTAAACAGGGGTTTTGAAGAAATCATCACGTAAACATGCCTATATAAATATTGAACCCCTTAAACCCCACTTTATATCGTAAAACTGGGGTTTGCGGTGGTATACATTATTTTTCTTATTTTGCTAAAACAACATAGATTGTGGGTACTCGTTAGCCAAGGCGGTTCTAACGAGTACCTACAATCTATGTTTTGAGCAGGAATATGAAATTATCAGAACTTTTTTATATGAAAATTTTCCTTTTTCTTGCTTGTAAATTGTTCAATGTATTTGAATAGGCATGTTTTCATAATAAACTTTCTGCATGTACTGGTTTTCTCAATCTATATCAATGATATTAATGTTTGTTTATAGGCAAATTATGTAGCTGAAATGAATTTTAGGTCTGTTTGCTGAGTTCATACATATAAAATTAAACACATCTGTACTGTATAGCCATAACATTTGACACACCCTGTAGACAGATAGGAACCAGTCAACCGTGTATAATTCTATATCTAAGGGGTACATTTAGATTACCTAGGGATTCAGATATCTTGAATATTTGGCCATAGATTTGCAGTAAAACATCAATGACTCGAACACCCATCACGAAAACACGCCTATATGGTTTTGACCCCCTTATACCCCACTTTTATATAGTAAAACTGGGGTTTACAGGATATATATTATTTTTCTTTTTCGGCTAAAAACATAGATTGTGGGTACTCGTTAGAACCGCCTTGCCGAGGCGGTTCTAACGACTACCCACAATCTATGTTTTTGAGCAGAAATATATATATAAAAAATATCTGAGTTTTTTTTTTCTGATTTTTTTTTTCAGTTTTTGGAGGTGAAATTTTCAATATATTTGAAATGGCGTGTTTTCGTAATGGGTGGTTACCGTGGCTTATTCGAACTCGTTTTTGAGTCTGTAGGAACTTCTTACGAGATCACAAAAAAAACATATATTTAGGTATATTTTAGGGAAGTTGTTTTTGTTTATCATGACATTGTATGTTGCACATACTCATTAGAATTGCGATTCTAATATGTACACACAACATTCTATTACTTGATAGAAGATCGAAAAGACGTCCATAAAGAAACCCAATTTGCCTCCAGACCTGGCGCTTTGCCAGTTTATACTACTATGTATCGGCTGAAATGTGACGAAATATCAAGTTAATCAGTAGCACGTTCTTTAACCACATGCATGATGAAAGTGAGTAGGGTAATTCAATACGGTTGAGGGTCCTTTGACTAAAATTTTATTATATATTATTAGGATGCCTGATCGGAAACAAATTGTTTTAGTCTGGTACATACATTTATGTATCTGAGAGATGATGGTAATATTGGAATGGAACTGCTGTCATTTTTCTTTAAATACTCGCTTACAAAACATACCTAATTTTCAGTGATTTTCAATGCCCAAACTTTATGCAAAACCACAACATATTTTTACTTTTGGTGTGATCCCAAAGATATTTGGCGGTTGAATAAAAGATCTTATGACATTTCAGAATTATGGGGGATTTTTTCTACATTGACTCATTTTTAAGTTGTCTGCCTTTGATTTTGAACTTTCATTTTCATTTTAAGACTTATTTTATATTGACTTAATCTGTACTCATATGAGGTATTATTTATAACATTGCACACTCAGAAAGTATGTACATTTATTCAGAAAAGGATCGATTCTGTAAGTTTCTGTGCTGAGGGCACAACTGCAGTGGGTGAAGTAGTTTTACCTAGACCCCATCAACTATGATACTATTATACAATCATTGCCCTTGTGCGAGGTAATATGACCGTTTGTTCACCCGAGGCAGATAATTTTACCTGAGGGCTTGCCCGAGGATAACATTAACTGCCGAGGGCAAACAAAATGTCCTATTACCCTCGCACCAGGGCAACAATTGTTTTATTATACCGAGTTCTAACAACTGCAACTGAACTGACAGCAATGACGTCACCAGAAGGTAGTATTACCTGCGAGGGTAATAGTGCAAAGTAAAAGGTAAGAGAAAAGTCCAGGGAGTGCCACAATCACAAAGCGCAGCCCTTCCCAGACCCCAAGAGGAAGAGGAAACCGACAAATCTAAACAAGCACAAACCGAACAAACGTACGAAAAGCACTAAGATTAGCTCTCTCTTCCCCAAGCGAGGTAATCGCAATACCAAAAGGACTGAAAAACACAAGAGCAAAATGACACACGGAAAGACGTACAACAAATCGGCTCGTAGAATAAACCACAAAGCAACAAAGAGTAAGACTAACACCGGGACCACCGCCTTAGAACGGTCGGTAGAGCAAACCACCGGGGGGTTTAAAGCATTTTTACAGCTAGCTAACTTCACCCTGGGTCCCGATGCTACTCTTAATACAGAAATACATAAAAATTCGGTTCGCATAAAGGCTCCCAACTCAGTCAATGCATCAAAGCGAAAACATAAAAATCAAATTAATCACTATAATAAACAAAGACGAGTACTCATGGCTAATTAAACCTGATCCTAGTAGAATATTACCCTGAATGTGAAATGCGCTTACAGTTACTGAAGTGACTTTTATGTCAAACAGTAATATTACTTGAGAGGGTAATATTACAGGGTAACATGTCAGAATATTACCCTGCATGTGATATGCTTTCGACCACTGAAAGTTCTAATAAAGCTTATGAATATTAATGAGGTATAATAAATGTACATGTACCAAATAAACCGATGCTTTGAGAAAGTAAGATTTTTCTTCTTTTTTTTTTTAATTTCAATTCGAGCTACGAATTCAGAGTTTGATACCCTATCAGATGAATAGTACACAGAAAAATCAAAGCGGTAAATAATGTCAAGTGTATTTGAAGATGTCAAATATAATTAGAAAAAATCTGAAAACTATTTACAGTTTTGTCCGGTTTGAATTGAATCTGTGAGACTGAATTACACTGAGCTTTAGACACGACTGTTAGAAAAGGCAGAACGTTTTAGTAACAGAACATAAATAATTATGTTTACAGCAAAATGATATTCAGCAGCAAAAAAAAAAAAAAAAAAAAAAAAAAAAAAAAAAAAAAAAACAACAACAACAAAACAACAGAAAAAAAAACAACTTATTATCAGTTGAAGTGACAATTCTAATCAGTTGCCAAAACTTTTAGTTGCCAACTATTTTACAAAAAAAGATAAGAGAAAAGTCCAGGGAGTGCCACAATCACAAACCGCAGCCCTTCCCAGACGTCAGGAGGAAGAGTAAACCGACAAATCCAAACAAGCACAAATCGATCAAACATACGAAAAACACTAAGATTAACTCTCTTTTCACCAAGCGAGGTAATCGCAATGCTAAAAGGACTGAAAAACACAAGAACAAAATGGCACAAGGTAAGACATACAACAAATCGCCTCGCAGAATAAACCACAAAGCACCAAAGAGTAAGACTAACACCAGGACCACCGCCTTAGAACGGTCAGTAGAGTAAACTACCGGGGGGTTTAAAGCATTTTTACAGCTAGCACCTTTACAAGCCTTTTTAAGGAATACTGATTAATTTTGTCCCCACATTTCTTTTTCTACTGTCTCTTTTTAAATTTTTGAATTTTTTGTTTGCTTTGCATGTCCTTTTTCATTGTTTCTGTATACTCACAGATAAATCTTTGTAAAACTTATGCCAAGTGTGGAGATAGGATTCTGTGATAGGCATTTTACATTCCGTGATATTTTCATCAAGCACTAGGTAACAAAATGACAAAGTACAAAAGGAAAATAAAAATATTTAAGTGTTGTTTGAATAGACTCACCTCGAAAAAACTTTGTATAAAATTATCCCTCAAAACAAATGTAAAGGAAGACGTGATTTATGACACATATATCGGGCAAAATGATTTTGTTTGACCCACCTCTGCTAACAAGGAAAATGAATCCGAACAGTACTATGCCAATTATAAAGTATTATTATACTCTCAAATTTAATGGCTAAAGTGACTCCCATCTTACACCATAAAAGGAAATGATTCAATGCCTACTATAAAATAAATACTTTCAAATGTAAGGGATGAAAATGACTCCTTGCCTGACTTCTACTTAAAGGGAAAGAATCTATGCTATTTATGAATTACTTTGAAATGTTAGGGGTAAAATGATTCCCGGTACGACTCACACTTCAAAATGAAATTAATCTGATACTATATCCATAAAAAAGTAAGATAGATACGTTCAGATATATGTAACCCGGATGAATTTAGATAAATTATTTATATAAAATAAATGCTTAGATTTTCTTCCCGCACTACTTTTTTCATCCAGAAGCATACAAACAATATATACAGACTACAATGTTTGTAAACATTTAATCTGGGACATGGGGTCTAATGGTACTATTGCAGATGTCAATCTAATATACATCATATTGAAAAGTGTGGAAACTAAGCTTTCAAAGAAGTCTTTTGGACCGATGATACAGATACCATAATGATGATTTTAACCTTCTGATAAAATTTCTCCACTGTCTCATTTTCTGTATAACTAAAGTCAGATGAGTCGTTGAACCTGTCTTTAGCAGGGTCACAAAGTAAACAGCTTTTCATTATAAGGTGCCAAACAGTCAGATATAATATGTAGGTGATAAAGTAAGGGTTTATTGTTCACTGTGAATCACCTATAGACACCTCCAATGCGATCCTTCAGTCACAAGCAAACATGTTTCATGGTAAGGTAATAAAAATGGGTGTGATAGGGAATGGCTGATATGGCAAAAGATAGATGTGCAAATATATGCAAATACTTAGGAGTATCGAGAAATGACACAAAAAGAAACCAGAGATTTGCCCATGGACTTGTTAGCTCACTTTAGCACGAAGCGCTCATTGTGAGCTATTGAGATCGGTCAATGTGCGTCGTCAGTTATGCATCGTGCGTCAACAACGATTAGCTTTGAATGACATCTCCTACATCAATTTCGAACTTAGAAGGAAGTATCGGGGCGACCTGTAGATCAAAATTAGCTAAACCGTTCTGATCGGAAATCCAAGAAGATGGCCGCCAGGGTGGCCATCTTGAAAATTTATTTTGACTTCTTCTCCTGAACCCCGAACGGCAAACTAACTCCAAACTTGGTAGGAAGTATCTGGGTGACCTGTAGATCAAAACTAGCTAAAATCAGTCCGATTCGGAATCCAAGCTGGCATCCATCTTGAAAATGTATTTTGAGCTTCACCTGAACCAAAGGCCAAATGACGGGAAACTTGGAAGAAAGTATCGACGCGACGTGTAGATAAAAAACCGTTAAAATCATTTCGATAAGAACTACAATATGGCTGCCATCTTGGATCTCTATCTTGAAGAAAATCTATTTCGGACTTCTTCGGAACCAAAAGGCCAACTGACTCGAAACTTGTCTGGTACTCAGGTGAGCGATACAGGGCCATCTTGGCTCTCTTTTTTCAGCTCCAACAAGCATGCTTATACATACATGGACACTGTTGTACACACATTAGCTTTGTTTACAGGAAAGATAGGGATCTCCAATGTGTGTTGTAACTGGAATAACATTTAAATTTAGGGGTCTTGGTCATAGGACCCTCAACCGTATTGAATTACCCCACCCACTTTCATTATGCATGTGGTTAAAGAACATGTTACTGATTAACTTGATATTTCGTCACATGTCAGCCAATACATAGCAGTATAAACTGGCAAAGTGAGAAGAAAATCTAGTGGCCATAAAACAGGCCTTATGGAGACTGGTCTTTTACCTGGTCCCCAGGATGTTTGGCTATTTGAGGTTGAATTGTAATTCTGCTTAATATATTTTGCAAAAGTAAGGCTCTTAAAACATTCAAGAATTGTTCGAAATGTACACGACGTCAAAAAGTAAGCACCACTAACTTCGGGACTCAATATCCCAAAGCATTGTTATGCTATGTAACCAAACCTTATGAATGTAGATAAGTAAATCATATTTGCATAATATAATAAAAAACAAACAAACAAAAACACTTGCAACTTTGCACGAGCATAGAATCATGAGTTTTACATGAAGCACATGGGGGTGAATTTTTATAATTGTAACTTTGGGTACATGAATGAAGGTTGAAATTTTTGTGTGAGAAAGGTACAGATTTTGTTTCATGGCGAGGCGACGTTTTTTTCTGAAGGACAAAGATGGCATATTATCGAGAAAAACGCAGAACTGTCATGCCGCAATATCTGAACGAGACTATAGAATTTCTAATGGAAGTAAGTGCTTTCTGATCACGTGCGCTTGTCTTTCGTGGGCGTCCTAACCGTGGCTTGTCTTTAACTTGACCAGTGAGGCCACGTTTTTGCACAAGTCGGCTTGTCACTGTGTGATGACACCGAGCCAGATCACGTTTTCTTCGCCAACATTGGAACTCTGGTGTTTGAGTATCGACTTCAGTGGTTCGAAGGAGGCTTCAAGCCGTCGTGTTACGCTCACGTCGACCAAAAAGAAGATATTTCCTCACGCATAGGCATATGAGGAGCGGTTGATACAGAATAAGATGCACGTAAGACGGAATTTGCAGTCATGGAAGCGAATTGACCGGTCAGACGAAAGTCTGTTCTTGCTTTATATGGTTTATGGCCGTCTTCGAGTTTCGAGGTCCCAAATACTAGGTATGTTCGACGGAACATCTTGACAACTGTTCCTGGTGGTGGATGTTCAGTTATGTTGTGGGGTTGTGTTTCATACGACTGAAAGATCGACTTGATTACCATTTCAGGAACTGTGAATGCTCAAAGACACCGGGACGGTGTGTTAGAACCTATTCTAATGCCACATTTTGATGATCATACGCTTGCTAGCCGACCCATTTTCATGGCTGATAACGCCAGAACATATCGTGCGAGATCTGTTGTTATTATCTGCAAGGCAGCGCCTCGAAACTTCGCCATGGCAAGCCCGAAGTCCTGACCTCAATCCCATAGAGCATCTATGGGATATTATTGGCCGCCTAGTCAGACCCAGTGATCCACCAGACCGAAATCTACAAGAATTAACGCCGGCGATTAACGAGGAATGGCAGAGAATTCCTATGTTTAAGATAAGGAGACTGATTGTTAGCTCTCCTGGGCTATGCTCAGGATGAGCTATTGTAATCACTTTTCGTCCGTCGTCCGTCCGTGCGTGCGTCCGTCCGTTAACATTTTCAAACGACTTCTCCTCTGAAGCCTCTGAGCCAATTTTGCTCAAATTTCATATGGAGCCTCCTTAGGATGTGGGAACAAAAGATTGCTAAAATGGTTGCGGTCCGTTGACCAAGGTGGCCGCCATGCCCATATATGGTAAAAACATTTAAAAATCTTCTTCTCCAGATCCGAGGATGCCTTGGGGCTGAATCTTTGCATAAATCATCGGGGACGGGAAGTCTACCAAAGTTGCTAAAAGAATTGTCGTACGTTGACGTTTGACCTTTTTACGGCAAGGTTTAGTTCGCTTCCCTATGCATTTGTATGAGCCCCATACATTTGAATGGAAAAATTGTTGGGAATTTCAAACAACTTCTCCTCTGAAGCCTCTGAGCCAATTTTGCTCAAATTTCATATGGAGCCTCCTTAGGGTAGGGAAATTAAAGATTGCTAAAGTTGTCGCGGTCCGTTGACCAAGGTGGCCGCCATACCCATATATGGTAAAAACCTTTAAAAATCTTCTTCTCCAGAACCGAGAAAGCCTTAGAGCTGAATCATCAGGGACGAGAGGTCTACCAAAATTGCTAAAAGAATTGTCGTACGTTAACATTTGACCTTTTCACGGCAAGGTCAAGTTTGCTTCCCTATGCATTTGTATGAGCCCAATACATTTGAATAGGAAAATAGTTGAGAATTTCAAAGGACTTCTTTGAAGCCACTGAGCCAAATTTGCTCAAATTTCATATTCAGCCTTCTTAGGTCGGGGGAACGAAAGATTGCAAAAATGGTCGCGGTTCATTGACCAAGATGGCCGCCATGCCCATATATGGTGAAACCTTTTGAAAATCTTCTTCTCCAGAACCGAGGATGCTTGTGGGCTAAAGCTGTGCACAAATCATCGGGGACAGGAGATCTACCAAATTTGCTAAAAAGATCATCGTACGTTGACATTTGACCTTTTTACGGCAAGGTCAAGTTTGCTTCCCTATGCATTTGTATGAGCCCCATAACATTTGTATGGGAAAATTGTTAAGAATTTCAGACGACTTCTCCTCTGAAGCCTCTGAGCCAAATTTGCTCAAAATTTTTAGCTCACCTGAGCACGAAGTGAGCTATTGTGGTCAGCCAATGTCCATCGTCGGTCGTGCGGCGTCAACAATTGCTTTAAAAGCCTACTCCTCCTACGCCCCTGGGCCAAAAGACTCTATACTTGGTAGGAAGCATCGGGGTGACTTGTAGATCTAAAATAGCTAAAATCGTTCCGATCGAAAATCCAAGATGGCCGCCATGGCCGCCATCTTGAAAATCTATTTTTCACTTCTTCTCCTGAACTGAAAGGCCAATTGACTCCAAACTTGCTAGAAAGCATTGGGATGACTTGTAGATCAAAAATAGCTAAAATCATGCCGATCGGAAATCCAAGATGGCCGCCATGGCAGCCATCTTGAAAATCTACTTTTCGCTTCTTCTTCTGAACCGAAAGGCCAGTTGACTCGAAACTTGGTAGGAAGCATTGGGGTGACTTGTAGATCTAAAATAGCTAAAACCGTGCCGATCGTAAATCCAAAATGGCCGCCATCGCGGCCATCTTGAAAATCTATTTTTTTTTACTTCTTCTCCTTAACCCAAAGTCGACTCGAAACTTAGTAGGAAGCATCAGGGTGAATTGTAGATCAAAAATAGCTAAAATCGTTCTGATCGGAAATCCAAGATGGCCGCCATGGCCGCCATCTTGAAAATCTATTTTTCGCTTCTTCTCCTGCATCGAAAGGCCAGTTGACTCGGAACTTAGTAGGAGGCATTAGGGTGATTTGTAGTTTCAAAATAGCTATAATCGTGCCATGGTGGCCATCTTGAAAATCTATTTTTTGCTTCTTCTCCTAAACCTAAATGCCAGTTGACTCGAAACTTGCTAGGAAGCATCGGGGTGACTTGTAGATCAAAATTAGCTAAAATCGTTTTGATCGGAAATCCAGGATGGCTGCCATGGCCGCCATCTTGAAAAGCTATTTTTCACTTCCTTTCCTGAGCCGGAAGGCCAATTGACTCCAGACTTGGTAGGAAGTATCAGGGTGACTTGTAGACCAAAAATAGCTAAAATCCTGCTGATCGAAAATCCACGATGGCCGCCATGACCGCCATCTTGAAAATCTATTTTTCGCTTCTTCTCCCGCATCGAAAGGCCAGTTGACTCGGAACTTGGTAGGAGGCATTAGGGTGACTTGTAGATCGAAAATAGCTAAAATCGTGCCATGGTGGCCATCTTGAAAATCTATTTTTTGCTTCTTCTCCTAAACCCAAATGCCAGTTGACTCGAAACTTGCTAGGAAGCATCGGGGTGACTTGTAGATAAAAATAGCTAAAATCGTTCCGATCGGAAATCCAGGATGGCTGCCATGGCCGCCATCTTGAAAATCTATTTTTCACTTCCTTTCCTGAGCCGGAAGGCCACTTGACCCTAGATTTGGTAGGAAGTATCAGGGTGACTTGTAGATCAAAAATAGCTAAAATCCTGCTGATCGGAAATCCAAGATGGCCGCCATGGTTGCCATCTTGAACATCTTTTTTTCGCTTTTTCTCCTAAACCCAAAAGCCAATTGACTTGAAACTTGGTAGGAAGCATCGGGATGACTTATAGATCAAAAATGGCTAAAATCGTTCCGATTGGAAATCCAAGATGGCCGGGCCATATTGAAAATCTATTCTTCTCCTGAACCGAAAGGCTTATTGACTTTAAACTAGGTAGGAAGCATCAGGATGACTTGTAGATCAAAAATAGCTAAAATCGTCCCTATCAGAAATCCAAGATGGCTGCCATGACAGCCATCTTGAAAATCTATTTTTCGCTTCTTCTGCTGAACTGAAAGGCCATTTGACTCGAAACTTGGTAGGAAGCATTGGGGTGACTTGTAGATCTAAAATAGCTTAAACTGTTTGGATCGGAAATCCAAGATGGCCGTCATGGTGGTCATCTTGAAACTCTTTTTTTCGCTTATTTTCCTGAACCAAAGGGCCAGTTGATTTGAAAATTGGTAGGAAGCATCGGGATGACTTGTAGATATAAAAATAGCTAAAATTGTTCCAATCGGAAATCCAAGATGGTGGCCATCTTGAAAATCTATTTTTCCCTTCTTCTTCTGAACTGAAAGGCCAGTTGACTCAAAACTTGGTAGGAAGCATCGGGGTGACTTGTAGATGAAACATAGCTCAAATCGTTGCGATAGGAAATCCCAAATTGCGTCCATGGCGTCCATCTTAAGAGTCTGTTTCGAACTTTTTCTCCTGAACCGAAAGGGCAATTGACTCAAAGTTCATTGGAAGTATCGAGGTGACTTGTAGATCAACAGTAGCTAAAACCATTCTGATTGGAAATCTAAGATGGCTGCCATCTTGTTCAAGATTATTATATTTCTCTGCCACTGAGCTGTTTACATATATAAAATCATGATTCTTCAGAAACCACAGCCATTTGTCACCAAATTTCACATTGATCCTACTGTTGAAATGTGACTGAGAGTTTGTTCAAATGATCACGCTCCATTGACTGTCATGCCATATATTCTTCTTCAAAATTAAGAACTGCTTAAGTGATGATCTTTTCATTACTTGCGATCACAGGACTGGAAAAATGTTGCATAACATCTGCATATCTGCAGTGGCTATGTCACTCAGGTGAGCGACTTGTGACCCGTGGGCCTCTTGTTAGTATGAATAGGCGTGTTCGTAATGTGATTAAGCGGGCGGTGGATACACGAGATATTGATACACCGCCGTTTCCCGAACAACAAGTTCATGACTAATGCTGTGGATTACTTTTTGAAAGTTTACAACTGCTTAGCTGGGCGATAGCGAGTTACATTGCTGAGTCACGAAAACTCATGATTTCAGTGGTGTCGAACAAAGTCGGATTATCACGTGTTTATTAAAAGATTCATTTAAATACTTATTCAGTGTTTCACAAGCTATATAGAATGTTGAATGTTTATGTTGAATAAAAGTTTGTTACGTTTCGCAGTAGATCCTTTCTTCAGGCCACCTTTGAAAATAGATTCAACAAAACAAATCCAGGTGGTGCTTAACTTTAGACACCGTGTATACATCTAATGAGACTCAATGACATGACAATAACATTATATAAACATTACGAAAACACGCCTATTCAAATATATAGAAAATTTCACCTCCAAAATTTGAAAATTTTCAGATAAAAAACGCGGATGTTTTTCATATTTCTGCTCAAAACATAGATTGTGGGTACTCGTTAGAACCGCCTCGCCGAGGCGGTTCTAACGAGTACCCACAATCTATGTTTTTGAGCAGAAACAAGAAAAATAATGTATACCCCTGTAAACCCCAGTTTTACTATATAAAAGTGGGGTTTAAGGGGGTCAAAATTGTACTGGTATGTTTTCGTGATGAGAAGTTATATTTACTCAATTATCTGTAGTCATGGTTTACCTGTATTTAGGTGACAGGGGTCTTAAACATGTGTACAAATATAAAATGTCTGTCTTTTTTAAATCTCCCCTACCCCCAATCCCCACCCCTTCCCCCGCCTTCCCCTCCCGTGAACGGAAAAGCCAGTATGATATATGTCGAAGCCAGTGAGATATAATATGTCTTTTATTAATAAAGACACATCCATAAAAACATTTGTTGGTAACTGCGGGAGGAATGATGTCTTAAAATACCTTTCCTCATTTCCATAGGCCTTAATACGAGTAGCAACTTTTCTTACCCATAAAGTGCGACGGAACATAAATAAATGAAAAAAGACGTTGCTAAATACGTGCTATTTACTGTAAGGAAAACCATCACGAAAACATACCTATATAATTTTGACCCCCTTAAACCCCACTTTTATATAGAAAAACTGGGGTTTTCAGGGGTATACATTATTTTCCTTATTTCTGCTTAAAAACATAGATTGTGGGTACTCGTTAGAACCGCCTTGATGAGGCGGTTCTAACGAGTACCCACAATCTTTGTTTTGAGCAGATACATGAAAAATATCAGAATTTTTTATCTGAAAATTTTCATTTTTTGGTGGTAAAAATTTCAGTATATTTGAATAGGCATGTTTTCGTAATGAAAATCCAATAGGTTGCGTTTGGAAACAAAGTACACACAAAAGAACGAAAGCACGAAGCTGGAGACTCGGCTCCATTAAGTCTTCTCACATGCAGCCATGTAGTTTGCGAAGCTGCACATGCCGTCATTTCTCTGTATAGCATTATCTACTATACTGCACAGAGAGAAACTTGACATAAAATATCTGTGCCCAATTGTTCAAAGCTCGTTAGCTTAACGAGCTCGTTAAGGGTCATTTCGTTAACTTTTTTAGAGGATTCAATATAAAATATTCTGATATTTTTTGCTGAAAAAATTTCAGCATATTTGCGTATCACTCGATGTAAATTTTAACGAATCGTTAACTAACGACACCGTTAACTTTGAACAACTGGGTCCTGTTATATACTCGAACGCAAAAATAACGCATATTTGTTCGGTTTGGTATTTTATGGTAAAATTGAAATATGCTGGTAATGACAAAATATGGAATGCATTGTTGATGCATTGAGTATGCTTTTGTTTCAAGATTGTTGAAATTGTGTCTGTTTATTCATTCTTTTCGTAACGAACGCGTAAAGGCCCAAGGGGTCAAAATCAAAAACCACATTTTCTTGTAGGTTAATTCACTTTCTTAATAAGAATTCTCACTGGCTCCAAAAGTATTGCAGACTTTAATAGCACCTTAAACAATGTTTCAGACACATCATCAGGGTTTTTCAGCATCTCACAAACTTAGTTATGTCCCTTTATACAAATGCCACAATGCAAGCTATGTTCTTGACAGATGGGATAATCTGCCATAAAAGGAATAGGAGCCAAACTCCAGTTTTGGCTCCGAGGTTATAAAACTTTTTTCATGCTCAACTCAGATGAGCATGAAATTTTCTCTGCTATCAAATATGAAAATGCCAACTATTGTTGGCATTTTCACATTCATAAGCAGATAAATTTGCATGCTCAGCTATGTTTATCAAGGAATAATTTGGCATTGTCAGTAATGTGAGATTTATTAGCATGAAAATTTCATACTCAGCTGAGTTGAGCATGAAAAAAGTTTTATAACCTCGGGGCCAAGTTGAATTCAAGGGTAAGTGGTCGCAATTAAATTGAGTAGGCTAATAAAGGAATGTAACTCTTTATGAGCTTAGAAATAATGCAAAAACGACATGAGCTTTGGGGTGCTGGATCTGTGAAGCCACTGGACAGAATTAAATGAAATTCATTTTCATCTTTATCCTAAAGTGCAGCCTACGTATAGTGTTTTGCAAGACAAGATTTTGCCATTAAAAGCTTTTTATCAGCCATTTCGCGAATACCAAAGCGGACATGAGCGAAACACAGACAAATTTAAACCAAAAAACTTGTTTCAACCGATTGGTTTATTCGCAACCTTACTTGTTATTATGCCCAAAGTACCATATCAGATCTAACAAGTGCCCACTGGGCACTTGACGTTTATACAACGTCGACTCAACGTCGATGCAATGTCATGGCGTTTAATCGACGTTGAGGCGACGTTGTATTAACGTCATGTGCCTGCTGGGTGATAAGTAGAACGATTTTCAAAAACTTTGAAAAACATCGGAAAATGCAAATCATCACGAAAACATACCTATATAATTTCAACCCTCTCAAACCCCATTTTTCTATAGTAAAACTGGGATTCACAGGGGTATACATTATTTTCCTTACTTCTGCTTAAAATATAGATTGTGGGTACTCGTTAGAACCCACAGTCTATGTTTTAAGTGGAGCGCTGTGGTGCAGTGGTAAAGCGTCGGACTCGAGATCGAGAGGTACCGGGTTCGATCCCCACTAACTGCAAGTGTTGTTTCCTTGAGCAAGAGACTTTATCCACATTGCTTAGTACTGGTTTCTACCCAGGAAAAAAGAGGGCCACATGGAAGATTAGTACTAAATTACTAAATGTGTTACCCTCTATAAATAAAGTCGATTATTATTATTATTATTATTATTATTATTAAGTAGAAATATGAAAAATATCTGGTTTTTTTTTATCTGAAAATTTTCAGTTTTTGGAGGTGAAATTTTCTATATATTTAAATAGGTGTGTTTTCGTAATGATAAGCAGTATAATGAAGTATAATGGTCCATCATTTCTCTGCATAGAATTATCTACTATATTGCACAGCCTAACAGAACTCTGTAGAATCAAGAATATGATAAGGTTATTATGGCTTTTACTTAAACAGCATCCAATAAAATATGAATAACTCAAAGCCCTTAACTTTTAGCATGCTAATGATAAAATCCGGAGACATCCAATGAACTGCAACGTCAGAGAATGTTCCTTCGGACATGTACACCTTACGAAGATTCAGATCAGCCTGGATATTTGCACAGTCTGAACAGAATCTTCTCTGGGCGCATTTTGGACAACCAAGGATGCAAAGTTTGTTCGTGCGGACAACGAATATTCTTGCAAACAAGATAAGGAAGTCCTGGATTTTACCCTAGAATAGAAATTCTTATCCTACTGAGGTTATGCTACCCAGGGTAAGATACGTAAAAATTGAGAATTCTCACGCGTTTAATATGCACTTGTTGTAATGGACGTCTCGTACGCCATCGGTAAGGTTTATGTCAGTGAACGTAATGACGTGATTAAACGCCACAGTAATGCCATCACAATTTGGCGGACGTCAGCGATCGAAATGACTGCATTATTTAAAAAATCTATGTTCAGAAGTGAAAGGTGTGCAAGAAAAAGAATATATCATAGATGCGAGTGGTAGATGGAAAAATCCGTCCCTCGCGATCACTGTCTGGCCAGACAGTGATCCTCGGGACGGATTTTTCTATCCTTTACGAAAACATCCAAATATATCCAAATATACTGAAATTTTACCACCAAAAAATGAAAATTTTCAGATAAAAAATTCTAATATTTTTCATGTTTCTGCTCAAAACATAGATTGTGGGTACTCGTTAGAACCGCCTCAGCGAGGCGGTTCTAACGAATACCCACAATCTATGTTTTTGAGCAAAAATAAGAAAAATAATGTATACCCCTGTAAGCCCCAGTTTTACTAAATAAAAGTAGGGTTTAAGGGGATCAAAATTATATAGAACAAACAATATTTTAAATCGTGAAAAAATATTTTTTTCCTGATTGCGAAATTTACATTTGAAATATTTCTGGTAATATATCAATAATTTTCTTGCAAAAAATACAAAAAACACGTGAATATTAGAAATGTATATTAACAAACACTTTCCTAATCGCTATAGTTTGGGCACGATCCCCTGTTTACAGTATGTTTGACTCATAAATACATGTATTATAGACTGTTTAAAGTGTATATAATATGCGTTTCGGGATCGATCCCAAAATATTGAAGTCTATTGAAATACCTTCCGATTAAAAGTTCATGTTTTGGGATCGATCCCAAATAGCAATTGTTTCAGCTTTTGATAAGGAATACATTTTATATTGTGTTAACCTTGCTTTTGGGCACGATCCCAAAAATCATTTGTCCAAGTTCCTGAGATTTTGTTTGGGCACAATCCCAAACGATCATTTGGGACCGATCCCGAGAATAATTCAAAGTTGCTTTCGGGCACGATCCCAAAACTTTCCTCGAGAACTTTTCAAACTAGTTTTGGGCATGATCCCCATTTTCGTTTTGTATCCATCCTGTGAAGTTTTCAAATTAGTTTTGGGCAGGATCCCAACACAACTTCTTCGGTCTGTTCCTTCAACTTTACAAACTAACTTTTGTGCACAGTCCCAAACATTTTCTTGGATAAGCACCAAAAACTTGAAGTTTTGGAACTAATTTTTGGACACTGTCGAAGGTCACTTCATCTTTTAATATAGGGAAATTGTGGGTTTGCATTAATATACATTATGTTTTGAGGATATATCCGTATTTTTGTTTCCGAACGATAACTTGAGTAAATATCAATGGATTTTCACCAAATTCGGTATGAACATTGATATTGTAAAGATCTGGTTTGGGAATTTTAATAGACAAATTTCGTTATTTTTTGACAGATTTATATGCAAGCAGTACGTCCGTATTTTCATTTCCGGATGATAACTTAAGTAAAATTCAATGAATTTTGGTGTGTGCATTGATATTGCGGAGGCCTGGTTTGGGGTTGCTGATGGGCAAATTTCGTCCATTTTTGACAGACTTATCTGCCCGAAACATGATAGTGGCGGAGTATTATTATTTCACGTTTTGTTGTTTATAAGTTCATCGCTATATAAATCGCTATATAAGTAGGTGCTGAATAAACGAGGGCATTTTGAAGTATGAAATCACTTATTTTTTTTAATAATCCCTGTTCCATGCCAGTCCATTACCGTTAAAATTGATGATCACTATAAACAATAAGCTAACAACATTCAGAAGTCGTTCCCCTTAAACTGCTCTAAGAAGGTTAATATGTTTTTTTGACTGCAGATTTTGCGGCTGCTTTCGACTAGCACTCGAAAAGCCTTTATTATTGGACGAGAGAATCCCAGTTCATTAGTTTTCAGGGGAATTTAAACCAGTTAAACCCATCACCACATTGTTGCAGCAATATGAATCGAAGTTTATTCAACGTAATGGCGTCAACGCCTATTCAATGTTGTCGACATTAATTCGAATTTGTTCATAAATGCGTATCCACTGTGACTAAAGTATTGAGCTATTAAAATAGCAAGAAATGCTCCTTCCTAGTACATTTTGCAAAGGTGTGTGTGTGTGTGTTTGTGTGTGTATGTGTGTGTGTGTGTGTGTGTGTTCAATTTTACACGTGTGTGTGTGTGTGTGTGTGTGTGTGTGTGTGTTCAATTTTACACATGTGTGTGTGTTCAATTTTATACGTGTGTGTGTGTGTGTGTTTGTGTGTGTGTGTGTGTGTACATGGTTAATGTAAATGAAGAATAACAAAACATGAAGTTATATGTGCTCTTATAACTTGATTATCAAGTCATCAACAGCATCGATAGTATTGTACAAACAGAGGGCAAACGAAATTTCAATGCAGATTTAACATCTGTGGGCGATATGTAGGGCCCAGGCGTTAAATGTATCGTTCTTTCATTACGGAACTACATGTAGCAGTACACGCTATTCTAATAGCGTGGATGGAACAAATACATGTATGAACCACAGTGAAAGTAAGGGTGACAACTGAGATATTTAATTTTCCTTTTATCTATGTTACCTTTATTCAGTTACATCCAGGTTCCTCACCTTCACTATGGTTCAAAACATGTATGTGTTCCGTCCATGTGGATATTTTGTAACACCAAATGAATAAACATTGGTAACCAGTTAATCACAGATAAAGCCATAATAAAGATAAAATGATTCAGAACCGCTGCCAGCTATGTCAGATATTACAAAACACGCTTATTCGATATCATAGGGTCTTTATGGCTGTAATTTTCTCATGAATAATAGCGATATCTTTCCTATTTCTGCTCAAAAGATACATTGTTGTTTCCAGGACCCACAATCTAAGTTTTAGAGCAGAATTAGAAGAATAACGTTTAAACCTTCTCACTTCAGTTTTACTATATAAAATTGTGCTGTGATGTCGCATAAGTGTGTTTTTGTGAAAACCCTGAATGCCCTTCTACAAATATGATGCAGACATTGAATTTGGATGATCTGCCACATAAACACTATGTCGTATCAAGTTCCAACGAATGTAAAAAGTCAGTATGTATGAAAATTTAAAACTGGACATCTGTGGACTAAAAGGCAATGTTATTAATTTAGCATATTAATAGAAGAACAACTTTAGTCCATCTTACTGCAGATAGTATAGAAGCCTCTGTGACATTGTGTTTTTTGTAATGATGTTTGGACTTTTGTGGCTTTAATTTGTGACTTGTGTATTTTGACATTTTAATTTTGCGTTCTGCGTGTAGAAGTATAGAATTTTGAAAAAAAAGCTTTAAGGTTATATTGGTTACAATGCGAAATAATCGAGAAATGCACATTTACTTTCAAAGAATTACCAAAAAAAAGTTGCTATAATATACCATTAGTACTAGCGTATAAGTATACAGTAGCTTCTTAATTATCTTTTCCTTTTTTTTCGAAAAACAAACCTAACATAAAACTGAAAACACAAATTTAAAGCTAAAGTCAAAATACCAAACAAAACCCAAACCCCAGATTATCTTTGTTCGATAGGCTAGTGCAATATGGTTCATACGCCAGGAGTATAAGTAGAAGACAAGTTATTCATATTATCAGCTAATTGTTCAAGCTAATAACAGTAACAGTAATGGTTCAGCTTTGGTGTGATGATTTACGGCGACGAGCAGATTACCTGAAAAACTTGGCTTCTATTTATACCCCTGACGTACAAACCATATTGCACTAGCCCATCGTACAAAGATAATTCAGATACCATGAGAGAAATAAACATTTCTGAATTTCATGATTTGTATTTTGAGTTTTGTGTTTTGTTTTTTTATATCTTTCTTTTATGTTTTTGGGTTCTGTGTTTCTCTTGTTCTTTTGTTTGAAACAAAATGCCAGTGAATAGTCGTGCGTCCTACTAATAATGAGACGTATGTCACGAGAGCCATTTTTGTTGCTCATTTTTTTTTTTTTTTTTTTTTTTTTTTTTGGAAATAAAAGCATGTGTCTGCAATATTTACTTTATAAGAAAGGTAAAATCAAGGCCAACATTTTTTTTTCAAAATCCAAAAGATTTATTCATAAATGCAGCGAAAACTCAAAACTCAATAGTCAAAACACACGAGTAACAAGTTATAGACGCAAAAGTCAACACAGCATTTCACATAACAGAAATGCCACATACAGGCGTCCATAAGATAGACGCCATCTTTTTTTATTTGGGTTTTTCGGCCTATTTCACTTATATCGAGCCGATCGTTCATCAAAGGTGGTTGAAAACCGGAGAACCCGGGGTAAAAACCACCTTACCATTCGGAAGCATAACTTGGCTTTCCCACGTGACCTGAGCGAGGCTCGAACCACAGCGGTGAGAAACCTAATGGATTAAGAGTCAACTCTCTTATCAACTAGGCTACGGGGCTCCACAGGTGGTTGAAAACCGGAGAACCCGGGGTAAAAACAACCTTACCATTCGGAAGCATAACTTGGCTTTCCCACGTGACCTGAGTGAGGCTCGAACCACAGCGGTGAGAAACCTAATGGATTAAGAGTCAACTCTCTTATCCACTAGGCTACGGGGCTCCACAAGATAGACGTCAAACTAAACTGAATATCTGATACTACAGATTCCAACTATCTAGTGGTGTGGTGAATGCCAGAATAGTTCCCGGCATTCAGCCGGGAAATACTTTGTGAAACCACTGCGACTCGGAAGTCGAGTCAAAACATATACACATTTCGACGCAGGAGTCATTGAACATATCTTTATCACTTGACATTTTTGCTAGCGCCGTCAGAGTGATTATACCTGTGCTGCAGAGGTATCTACTTTGTCGCGAACTAGAGGCTCTACCGACTGAGCTATTCAGGCGTCCCATTATGAGATCAAAACTATAGCATACCTTTTTACTATTTATTCTATAAATCAGATAGCTGATTTAATATACCATATATCAGATATCTTATACAATGTATAAGATATCTGATATAGTCTATCAGATATCTTATATAAATAAGATATATATTGACATTTAAGATATCTTATATGCTATATGAGATATCTGATAATGTATATAAGATACCTCATATAGGATATAAAATTATTATTTACCAAAGAAGATACTCATTTATTCCATTTAATAAGATGTCTTATTAAGTATATCAGATATCTTTATTAGTATATCAGACATCTATACAAAGATATGATATCTTATTTAACAAATAAGATATCTTATATGGTAAATAAGAGATCTTATTTGTAGAATTAAAATGATACCTAATAGCATTTATCTGATATCTTATATAGGATATAAGGTATCTAAAATAGGATATAAGATATCTGATATACTAATTCTGATATCTTATATCCTATATAAGATATCTGATATAATATATGATAAATGCTTAAACGGCTTACTAAAACGGCTTCCCAGAAAGCAGTTTTTCTATTTATTCTCTAAATCAGATATCTGATTTAATATATCAGATATGTAATATATCAGATATCTGATATATATTAGATATCTTATATGTTAGTTAAGATATCTTATATTCTATATAAGATATCTGAATATCTTAAATAGGATATAAGATATCTTATTTACTAAAGAAGATAGAAGATAAAGAAGATATATCTTATATCCTATATAAGTTATCTGATATAATATATATCTTCATAGCATAATAAATAGTAAAACAGCTTGCCATACAAAACGGTACAATTTCGCAAGCAGTAAAATGTTCATTTCATTTAGTTAGGTATCATGTTGACAGTCAAAAATGTGATTGTATGCTTTACAGGTAGTCCTTTTATTTACTTGAAGTACTAATCAAATGCAACGTTTATGTCTTTTAAAAACAAAATTCTGATCTAAATTTAGCAATGGTCAGTAGAAATTGAAGTTATGATATTTAATTGCGTCCATTAAATTCTACATGACATAGCCGTTTTACAAAATTATTTCCAGGTTTGTCAGTTTCGAGCCCACCTGTGGTGATGCAATGTCTTTCATCCATTATCATCCTTTGATACTTATTGGAATCTAGCACCATTTTACATATTAAAGAAGGCTTCGAATCTGGTCTTGTATTAAAGATGGCTTCTAAACCAAGTTCTTTACAAGCAATGTAGAGTCACAATGTGCTCCTTAAAACAATATACTACGTCGAGGACACACGGCATGTAATCAGATCATGGTAGCGTATGGATACTCATCAGCTAGGGGACATATATCGAAGCGTATTGGTATCCCCCATATATTTTTTTCTCGTGGCATTTTTTTTGTCATTAAAATGCAAAAGTATCGAGGTTTTACTTAATACTTTTTTCCATAAAAGTAAGATGAAAACAATGTTTTCACGTGTTCGTTATTTCATTTTAATTTTATTTCGTTATAGATATTCTCGTAATTAAATAAAAACGACAACATTATGTGGTAATCTGTATTGTTTGAATATTTTGTACTGCACATTACAACATATGTTTTACGAAACAACGCTATGTTTTTGCGGAACTGAAGTTAAAGATCTTGATATGCCATACGCACGATCAAAAATCAAAAGCAGAACACTGACATTGTTTGCCAATCAAAAGAGGCTACCAGGGGGACCGAATGCTTAGTGTAGGCGAGGAAATCCTGTAAGTGTCCCAGTACCCCAAGTAATTTAAGCGGTCTCATCTATTGCCGTATACATTTGTTGTGGCTCAGCTCTACTAAATGGTTTCTCTCTTCGTCAGTATCAAGTTTTAGCCGGTGTAACAGTTTATCTTGCCCAAGCCCCACACCAAACCCGGGCAGCTTATCTCCCGGGGGCAAGATAACCCGGGGTATCTTGCCCCCTTACCATGGGCAGCTTGCCCCGCCCCCTTCCCCCCCCCCCCACCCCACACACACACAAGAAAACCTCGCAAACTCAGTTCAAAACAATATTTATATTTCATAACATTTTTTTTATAACGCTCAATTATCAGAACAGTGCTAGTGTATGTTTTTCATTTTTTTTTATTTCTGCATTAAGATCTGTCAGGTGTTCTCGGGTGGGAACAAGCTCCTCAGGCCAGGGTAGCTTCACCCCTGGGGAGGGGTCAAGCTGCCCAGGGTGAGGGGCATACCCCGGGGTATCTTCACCCCGGAGGGAAGACAAACTGCACAAAGGCAGCTTCACTCCCCGTGTGGGGAGAGGGGAGGGGCAAGCTACCCAGGATTCAAGAGAAACCGGTACACCGGTTCGGTATGTTTATTTGTACACATTGTAGCTTGGTACACGCGAGGGTACATGTACATTTTTACATCTTAATTTTGAAAAAGGGATAATCATTCGGCCGACTTGTTCATAAAAATTGTGTATATGTATTTCAAAGCAAGGTTGAGCATGTGTGCCAGACATTTTTCTTTCCGTTATGGTGACTGAGTACCGATAAAAACCCCGTGTCTTTTAATTGCTTTTTAATCTATTTTGTTCGGCCAAGTTTTCCCTTCAGTGGCCTATGTGACATTACTTATTCCTGCCAATATATATTATGACGACAAAATGGTCTGCGATATTGAAATAACTCTTTGAAGTGCACGAAAAAACCTACTGGTATTGCGTATAAAAATACAGCTTGATAAACATTCTATGTAGTAAAGAAAATGTCATACACGATCAAATATTTCGTGAACAATATACAGATATGTAGCGAATACGATATGTTATAACATTATCATATTGACTTATCACGATTTGTCGACAATATTTTATCGCCATATCATGTTATTATTATGTTTCTCTACATAAATTTATGTTGTGAAAAAAATATAAGAGGGGTACTAATACGCTTCCATAGACATATTGTTTAAGTAGCATGCATAATAGACCCAAATATATGCAAAGAACGCAAAATCTTCCTCGAGAGAGCACAATGTAGACGGAGCACAATGTGGCTCTATTAGACACATAATTGGTAGATTGTTTGTATACTAGTCTAAGCCAAAGTAAACATCTTATGGCGGGGCAGCTGATGAATTTAACCACAATTTTCCTGGGCTAATTTAGGTTGTCTAAGCGGATAACCAGCACTCAGTACCCATCATTTCCCAAGCCACGAGCATCTGCCAGACTTGCTAGAAGGACGTATAATAATTCATGATTTCAAAGTAAGGAAGTTGCCGAACCAGATGATCGAACCACACATCGATTCGCAGAACGTACGTAGGTATGATAGGTAAAACAAGGATGCGTATCTGCCGCCTTTCTGAATATTCACTGAAAGATGTCACGGTATTTCAGTTTCTCTTCTTCAGTCGGATTTCGTTTGCCTTTCTTCCAAGGATATTTTTCTCCCACAAAACACGAAGGTCGCATGGTGAGCTGAAAAAAACGAATGACACAGTTTTAAAGTGTAGACTGAATTCAAAAGATACAAACAATAAACATTACTTGTAGCAATAAAAATTGAGCCGTGTCACAGGAAAACAGCCGTTATTGCATAAGCGTACAGCATAGGTTCTGGTGAGACGGCACTTCCGCGCCGTCTCGCCTGAATCTGCGCTATTCAGCAATATAAACTGCAGGCAAAGGGCACTATTCGCTCAAATAATCACAGTATTAGACTCACTAAGGGCCTGAGAATGTGCACTGAAACATTGGAAGATAGATGGCAATTATTTTACTGATCCTAGATAACTATATATTAAAGTAAATGTTTAATGTTGAAGCTCACAGAATTTTGCATAATTGAGTCAAATAATGTGCAGCTACTCTATAAAATGCTTTACGTATCTATTTGATTAGACAGTAGTTTCTACATTCGGCTAGTACAAACACCTTTTGTATGCCTTCGCACCGTATGACTTATTTTGAAATAGCCATGGCTTCTTTAAGTACTCAACACAAATAAACATCAAACTATTCATCTGTTTTAACACATAATTATTGATACGTGTTAAAACAACAACATTAATTAAGCTTTAAAATCGAAACCACTGTTTTAAAAATTACATTAATTTGATTTGTGCATAAATCATGCAAATTTGGTTAAGTTTAAAAGCTCCGTCTGCTAGCTATGGAAGCGTATTGGTACCCCCATATACTTTTTTCTCGTGGCAATATTTTTGTCATGAAAATGCAAAAATATCGAGTTTTCACGTGTTCATTATTTCATTTTAATTTCATTTCGTTATAGATATTCTCGTAATTTTATAAAAACGTCAACATTATGTGGTAATCTGTATTGTTTGAATATTTTGTAATGCATATTACAACATATATTTTACGAAACAATGCTATGTTTTTTGCGGAACTGAAGTTAAAGATCTTGATATCTGTATTGTTTTATCGCCATATGCACGATCAAAAATCAAAAGCGGAACACTGACGTCATTTGTCAATCAAAAGAGGCTACTAGGAGGACCGAATGCTTAGTGTCGGCGAGACAATCCTGCAAGTGTCCCAACACCCCAAGTAATTTGAGCGGTCTCATCTATTGCGGTACATTAGTTGCGGCTCAGCTCTGTTAAATGGCTTGTCTCTTCGTCAGTATCAAGTTTTAGCCGTTCTTGCCCCACCTCACACTACCCGGGCAGCGTGTCCCCCGGGGGTAAGATAACCCGGTGTATCTTGCCCCCTACCCTGGGCAGTTTCCCCCCCCCGCCCCCCAACACACACTCACACCAGGAAAACCTTGCAAACTCAGTACAAATTTATAACGCTCAATTATCAAAACAGTACTAGTTTTCATTATTTTTTTTCTTTCCGCATTAAGTTCTGTCAGGTGTTCTGGGATGGGGGCAAACTCCACAGGCCAGGGTATCTTCACCCCCTGGGCGGAGGGGTCAAGCTGCTCAGGGTGAGGGGCATACCCTGGGATATCTTCACCCCGGAGGGGAGACAAACTGCACAAAGGCAGCTTCACTCCCCCTGTGAGGAGGGGGAGGGGCAAGCTACCCAGGATTCAAGATAAATCGGTACACCGGTTCGGTATAATTATTTGTACACATTGTATCTTGTACACACGAGGGTACACGTACATTTTTACATCTTAGTTTTGAGAAAGGGATAATCATTCGGCCAACATTCATAAAAATTGTGTATATGTATTTCAAAGCAAGGTTTAGCATGTGTGCTAGACATTTTTCTTTCCGTTATGGTGACTGAGTACCGATGAAACCCCCGTTTCTTTTGACCTATTTTGTTCGGCCGTTTTCCCTCTAGTGGCCTATGTGACGTCACTTATTCCAGCCAATAGATATTATGACGACAAAATGGTCTGCGACAATGAAATAACTCTTTGAAGCGCACGAAAAAACCTACTGGTATCGCGTATAGAAATACAACGTGATAAAATTTCTATGTAGTAAAGAGAATGTCATACACGATCAAATATTCCGTGAACAATATACAGATATGTAGCGAATACGATATGTTATAACACTATAACATTAAAATTTGTCGATATATCATGATATTATTATGTTTCTTTACATAAATTTAAGTTGTGAAAAAAATATAAGTGGGGGGGGGGGGGGGGGGGCGGGGCGGGGGTACCATTACGCTTCCATATTTTACAACTCAAAGCTCGCTTTTCGTAACTGGAGTCTCGCTTTTTATAACTCGAAACTCGCTTTTTACAACTCGAAACTCGCTTTTCATAACTCGAAACTCGCTTTTCATAACTACTCGCTTTTCATAACTCGAAACTCGCTTTTCTCAACTCGAAACTCGCTTTTAACAACTCGAAAGTCGCTTTTCTCAACTCGAAACTCGCTTTTTCCAACTCGAAACTCGCTTTTTACAACTCGAAACTCGCTTTTCTCAACTCGAAACTGTAAAAAAAGAACTCATCATACTGACGATATTCCTAATGTATTGTACATATATAAGCAAAAGACCATATGTTCTATCAAGACATTTATATACGCATGTGTTTGCACAAATACTGATTAAAATGTACCAGTGCAAAGATACGTCATTTTTATTAGTCTGTTTTTCCGAGACACATTTAAATACCTGTGTGAAATTTCTTCCTTTGATAACTTGCTACAAGAAAGTTATGTATATATGTAATAGTTGTCTTCGTATTTGTTTTCTTTCTGTTTCTCACTCATATGCCATATAATATGCGACCTGAGATTGTAGAACAGAACATAATTTTATTACAAAATTCATGTCACATAATCATACGAGTATGCCATACAGCTATATTCTGTTCTGGCTATATAGAGTTTTCGTGTACATGAGAGGAAAATGAATTCTTCAAAAGACTGCTGATAAATGACGTATTAAGCGAATGCCTACCTAATTTAAAGTCAATAAGTCTTTCGGTTCTGGAGAAGAAGTGAAAAATAGATTTTCAAGATGGTCGCCATGGCGGCCATCTTGGCTTTCTAGTCAGAAGGATTTTAGCCATTTTTGATCTATAAGTCACCCCGATACTTCCTACCAAGTTTAAAGTCAATTGGCTTTGGGTTTAGGAGAAGCGAAAAATAGATTTTCAAGATGGCCATCTTGGATTTCCGATCAGCACTATTTTAGCTATTTTTGATCTACAAGTCACCCTGATGCTTTCTAACAAGTTTGGAGTCAACTGGCTTTTGGTTCAGGAGAAGAAGTGAAAATTATATTTCCATGGCGGCCATCTTGGATTTCCGATCGGAACGATTTTAGCTGTTTTTTATCTACAAGTCATACCGATGCTTCCTACTAAATTTCGAATCAATTGGCTTTTGGGTTTCGGAGAAGAAGTGAAAAATAGATTTTTAAGATGGCCTCCATGGCGGCCATCTTTGATTCCCGATTGGAACGATTTTAGCTATTTTTGATCCTCAAGTCACCTACCAAGTTTCGAGTCAATTGGCCTTTCGGTTCAGGAGAAGAAGCGAAAATTAGATTTTCAAGATGACGGCCATGGCGGCCATCTTGGATACCAATCGGAACGATTTTACAATTTTTGATCTACGTCACCCTGATGCTTCCTTCTAAGTTTCGAGTCAGTTGGCTTTTGGGTTAAGGAGAAGAAGCGAAAAATAAATGGCGGCCATCTTGGATTTCCTATCGGAACGATTTTCGCTAGTTTTGATCTACAAGTCACCCCAATGCTTCCTACCAAGTTTCAAGTCAATTGGCTTTCCGGTTTTAGAGAAGAAGCGAAAAATAGATTTTCAAGATGGCGGCCATGGCGGTCATCTTGGATTTCCGAACGGCACGATTTTAGCTATTTCTGATCTTCAAGTCACCCCGGTGCTTCCTACCAAGTTTGGAGTCAATTGGCCTTTTGATTGAGGAGAAGAAGCGAAAAATAGATTTTCAAGATGGCGGCCATGGACGCTATCGTGGATTTCCGATCGGAACCATTTTAGCTGTTTTTGACCTACAAGTCATCCCGATGCTTCCTACCAAGTATCGAGTCAACAGGCCCAGTGGTGTAGGAGAAGTAGGCTTTTAAAGCAATTGTTGACGCCGCACGACGTTTAACAATAATTCCAAAACCTATATTTGAGCTTAAAGAAAAAAAAAAAAAAAAAAAAAAAAAAGTTTGTTCCATGTGTTTTATTGTCACGTAACAAACCGGAGATTACAAATGAATGCTCCCAATGTCCAGGAGCTTTGTTTTCTCCCGCAGACATTCCCAGAAACAGTTGAAATCATTTGTTGAGAAAGAAAACTATATATATATATATTTTTTTTTTTTTTTTTTTTTTTTTTTTTTGGAGTGAACCCTCAAAACCTACCAGGCCTCGAACGCTAAACACAGAGAGAAAAAAAACAACAACAACAAAAAAAAAAAAAAAAAAAAAAAAAAAAAAAAAAACAAATGGCATGGCCTAATTATGGGTTCGAAGAAATTTTCTCATAATTAAATTGGTCTGAAATAGCAAACAGGTATGTAATATATCAATTAGATTGGCTCCAGTCGTTCTTGTTTTACATCTATTTCTTTCTTTATATTATTTTTTTTAACAAAATTTTAACTTCAAGTTACCTAAGACTGAAGAAAACGACTGGTCACAATTGTAGAAGCTCTGAAATTTAATCTAACTCCTATAAATTGAGATAACATCTGCAAGCAATTAGGATGCTATAAAACAACCATTTAGTAAACACAAGTCATTATCTCTAACAGTAAGTTCCTTAAAATCAATTTGTTCTGGTTACTTCAAATCCTTTTGCAGTTGTATTTACTGCCCCATAATAAGAACGTAATAATAGAGAGTGCATTTCTTTTTTTTTTTTTTTTTTCTTTTTTTTTTTTTTTCATTTTCATTTTTACCGTGAGTTTGCAGTCTTAAAATGTTTCTAGTTTTGTTGTCTGATAGTAGTATTCGGAATACAAAGGACATTTTGTTGTTGTTATTGTTCAGACATAGAACCCCTTGCATAGGTATAAGCAGATAAGGGATATCAACTACTCTCCAAAATTTACATTTTTTCCTTGTGTAGCTTCCTTAAAGTCTCCGTATACCTTATTATCGAAGATATATAGGTTCTTGCGTGTCTGGGAACAGCAGACAGCTCTTATGTACATGTTTTTGCCTGTTCAATATATTTTATCTAAATGAATTAAATTACCTTTTCTCATGTGTTGGCTTACAGTGGTATTCATAGTTATTTCATTCTCAAGCTTATTAATTGGACCAAAACGAGATTTAGCACTGCTCAGCCAGAATTTGCCTTTCAAGTGAACATTATATCTGGGTAAAATTTTCAGTAGACAATATAATGAAATATTTTTTCTTATTTTTCACTGTAATTAGGTTTTGACATTTCAGGCAAATTATCTCAAATGGAGAAAATATGCATGAAATGTCAGTCAACTCCTGTTTTCATCAAACAAATAAGAAAAAGCATGGTCAGTTTGTCGTCCGCTGAACTTACCAAGAGTGTGGTAAAGTTTAAGCACCAATAAAAACTGCAGCGGACGGCCTATTGAAATATTTCTTTTTTTCGAAGAAAACAAATCTTGATATTCCATTCGAATTGTTTGTGATGATTCACATGAAATATCAAGACTCGTTTTTTTTTTTTTTTTTTGTTTGTTTGTTTGTTTTAACAGGCTGTTCAGTTAGTTCGGACAATTGACCTGATAATTTACCTGATAATATATAATTGTCGTCTCCCGAGATTTCCAACAATGTGCCATGCTGAACAGTGTAAAGTCAGATCAGCTAATGCAGCCTCTCTTTAAGCTTAGCGACTCAGGTTCTTAATCTATGAGTAGCCGAAGATCTATAGAAGGTTCATGCGAACAGGTAAGGCTCTGATCAGACCGCGTGTATGCACAGGTTGATATGAGCTTTCGCTCGTCGCACATGCCACATACTTTGTCGGAACTCTCATGAGGAGGCTGAATTATTTGCAAAACAAAATGGCATTTCTTTTGTTAAGCACATCACATACTATCAGCTGACATGATCTAACTCTAAGCCCTCCAGGTAAAATATTCAGCAGACGTGAATTAGAACTATTGTTCTTTTCTTTTTTCTCATGAAATAAGATTCAAAAATGTCAAAACCCATTTTTTTTTACCCATTTTTTTTTTTTTTTTTTTTTTTGGGGGGGGGGGGGGGGGGGGGTGGGAGGGGGTGGGAGGGGGAAAGAAATATATCACTAATTTGTCGTCTGCTGAATTAACCCAGATATTGGTAAAAGTTAAACAATTTCATGATATTGCATGAGTGCGATAACTTTTAATAGATCGTTAAACATTGCTAAATGAAGGCAAGTGGTCTTATGTCCCACTTGATGAAGGGTGTTTTTTCTGTTAGAATATTATATCCACGTCTCATATCCAGTGGTAATAATTCAGTTATGCCAAGTGGACTCTTCTACCTCAAATCTGGTCCATTACGGATTTAAAGGGTGGCAGATTGTGTTTTAAGGGAGAAACTAGGAGTTTAATATTTTATCATTTACAACTTGATGTCGCTTATGTTTTCAGCAAGACTTTTTTCCCGATAAGCTTCAATAATTTAATAATTGATATACTACTTACGTTTGGAATCTTTGTCTTTCTGTTTTGTAATGCTGTCACTACACCAAGAGTTCCTGGATCGTAAACTGACTCGTGTTCTTTGTCTTTTAACACCAGGAAATTTGAATCTGATCCTTCGATCATCTTCATTTTGTAGTATGGATAATTTCTTCATGAATCAAAGTAGCAGAATACTCAGGGTTAATTAAAGAAGCTGTACTTGTTTTCATGGAATTCCTTCTCGCATTTCTGATCGGTGAAAAGCTGTCTGTTTCTTCACAAAATGAATGATTTGATTTATTTTTGGCATCCTCGTGGTGTATTGAACATAAACAGACTGTAAAATCATATTCACTTTGACCGTTTGAATCGTACGATTCATTCATTAAACTTTCTCCTAAATTAGGGCAACTGTGATCCCTACAAATGAAGTTTGAACTTCATATATACCATAAACTTGTAAGTAGTCAACCTGAAAGGAGAAATAACACAACAATCAACTTTCAGCATTAGTGCACGACCCGCCCAGAAACATACATTGACAGGTGCCCAAATGCCCTTAGTGTCTAGCTATGCAAATACGATGTGGTTTAAGTGTCATGACCATTTTCATATTTTTATAAGTTTGCCTCGGCGAGACCGTTCTAAAATATAATTGCATAAGTACGTACATTAGTAAGATATTGTCGGGATCTGTCAGTACAACAAAATTATCAAAATACTCACGAAGGTTTGAGTATTATGGCCATTTTCAATTTTACACCTTTTTTTGCCTCGGCAAGGGCTAACATTTTCCAAGGTCATTAGTTATGCACCAGTCATTTGTAGGCCCGGCCCTTACGGGGCCGGGGAATAGCAGGGTTTTTAACTTTCAGTGATAAAACCCTGGTAAATGCCCTGCACTGCGGAAAATAATTTATGGTAAACTCCCCCTTCCCCTACTCTCGGAGGTTGATAAAATTAATGAAGAACAACAATGACTTGGACCATTGGAAAAAAAAAAAAAAAAAAAAAAAAAAAAAAACTTTCTTCCCCTATCCCATGGAGGTTCCACATGAAATGTGGCTTCAGTTGACCAAGTGGTTTCACACACACACACACACACACACACACACACACACACACACACACACACACACACACATGAACCTTTAACCGGGAGCCTTTAAATAAACTGTACATGTATTAAAACTCTGGCACATCTTCGACACAGCCGGGACTCATCGTAGGTTAAATCCCGGCAACTAAGCCCCGCAATATCCCCGCTATCCGCGGCCCCGTAGGGACCGTGGTTTCAAATGACTGGTGCATTACACCTTGTCGGTGTTTTTTGAGTACGCCAAAATTATTCTGAATAGTTTAAGCGCCATGGCCATTTGTGCTATAGATAGATAGACGCCCTGATGGATGGACAGACACATGGGCATACCTCGTACATGGCCATAACAGGGTACTCTCCGAAAGCTTACGGACCTCAGTCAGTTAACTTTTCTACAGGTTGTGCGGGTCGTGCAATCATATGTTAACGGTCCATGTCGCCCATGCATTTTCTGTTGCACAACTGTCTATTTTAAAGGCGATAGAGTCCGAATTAACATGGTCATATGGAAAACAATCTTATACTCGTGGTCATTTCATATGAAATTAATGAATCTCGCTGTAGGCTTCTTTCATAAATTTCCTTTGAAATGACCACTCGTGTAAGATCCTCTATTCCTTGATATTGCGCACAGAACGGCGTGGTAACGTAACGCCAGATGTCCATTTTGACATTTAACTACAATCTCAACAATGAAAATTAATGTCATTTTTTCGACGGTAAAATACCTGAAACATAGATTGGGCGTACTTTTTAGAACCGCCTCTTACGAGTACGATATGTCCTTTCTAATTTTCAGCAGAAACTAGAATAATGTCGCATTCTTTCGTCTGAAGCACATGAGGTAATGATACTTATCGCATGTATGCGAACAGCGATGGCTCGGGCGTGACTACGCATCCGCGCAATTCAGCCTGTACCTTTGCTGTTCTCACATATGTTGTATTGGTTTAGCACAAGAATCAGACATATAGCCCCACTAGATGGCCACGCATGCGCCTTTGACGAATGTATTTAGTATCATTATCAAATTGTAAAATATTAAACCTTATGGAAAATTGACAAATATTCAATTTTGTATATGAGAGTTTTGCAAAATGGAATAGTAATAAAAATAATAATAATAAAACAAGAAAAAAAATGTTTGTGAAACTTGGATCTTAATTCGTGATATAAGATAGTACCCATCCCCCAATATACAAGTCTTTTTAATAATACCAAGTGGCATAATGCCACTTGTAATACTTATTTTTTAGGTCTACACTGTTTGCCAATACCTTTTGTAATGAATGCAAGACAGTAGCGTTTAGTACGCTCTTTAAGTTACATGTATACGTATACACTGCTGTTTACAATTGTTGCATTTTTTTTTTTTTTTTTTTTTTTTTTTGGTGAATAGACGAGCAACATTTTATGGGTTTGTATCATGGTTTATGGTATTTGTAAAATAATAGTCAAAATTAAGCACTTACCGATTTCTTCTTTTTGCAGGAGACGTCCATATTCAACGTCTGAATATTTATTTACACCTATGTCGTTTTATCAATTCGTATTTACACGTATTTCCACTTTGTCGACATTTGAAAATATCCAAAATACTCTAAATCAAGCTGCTTCTATCCGCTCAAAGTGCAAAAGCAATACGATGAATGATTCTTTTATTTGGAGGTCATGACCTTTTTATTTGGCCCAAGAAGTGTAGTAATGTATCTGGCGGATTGGATAAGCATATCAGGCTTATACATTACATTTGAACCATTTATAAATCAGAAAAAAAGACATATGGACCACTCATTAACACCAGCAGCTAACCGTGTGTTTATTTGTTTCATCGCAGAATGGTTCAAACCATATGACTGAATTTTATCGAGTTCGTTTGTGAGACTTTTTTTTTTGTAAAAAATATGGATAAAAGGTGGCTTATTTGTGCAAAAGAAGACGTGTTTGTCTTTGTAGAAGAAGAAAAAGAACTGGCGAAGATCTAAGCAATTATACCGGGGAGTGAGAGAAGACAGTTGAAGGTAAGAGTAAATTAATTCTGTCCACAATGCCAAGTTGTCGTGCATCACGATTTCTATGCGATACGACTTGTTTTTTTTTTGTTTGTTTTTTTTTTTTTGTTTTTTTTTTTTAAATTTCATTATTATTGATTGTGACAAGACTTTATATATACCTCCAGGGCGGGAACTCCATCTATTTGCTTATTACATAGACTGAGATTTTTAAAGGGGGCTGGGATGGGATGGGGTTGGTGGGGTCATGGGGGGGGGGGGGGGTTAAAATTTTACTATTTTGTGGGGACAAAAGTTTTTGTTTTTCTTTTCTTTCTTTTTTTTTTTTTCTTTTTTTTTGTTACTTGTGTGTGTGTGTGTGTGTGTGTGTGTGTGCCATTTAGCAAATTTTTCTTGGGGCTCACTTCAAAAACTGACTATTTGGGGCAACCAGAATCTTCTGTATATTTTTTATACACAGGGTATAATTGAGTTTATTAAATAAACGTCGCTGTAATACATTAGAAAATATTCGCCTGCCACTTTCAATACGTCAGCATCACTATCAAAATACGATTATCTTTAAACATTGGAGTGTAAGCAACAGTTTTCTTGTCTCAATAAATATGTTCCTTTTAATAGAAAATATACGTCAATTTGTTGTTGTCTATCTCGTATATACATTAGCTATATATGTCTTTAACATACATTAGCGTTGCAATGCACATGTATGTCTTAAATTATACATTATGCCTTACGGCACACTGAGGCAATCCGGATGCTCAAAGATGTGAAAAGTTGCATTATCTGTAAATGAAGACGGATACGCTCTTTCGAAAATGTGAAAGGGCAAAGTAATAAAAGAAATCAGTTTTTTTTTTTTTCAGTTTGCATGTAGGGCAAAGTAATAAAAGAAATCAGTTTTTTTTTTTTTTTTTTTTTTTTTTTTTTTCAGTTTGCATGTCTGTGTTTGATGGAAGAATCTGGCGCCAAAATTTATTTATTTCTTTTACATCGCAATAGGTGGGTTAATTATCGCTAACACGTATTTGATGGCACTACGAAAGCGTTATTTATTGCCCTATAATGTTCCCATTAGCCGCACGATAACTTCATTAGCCCTCATCTCATGGTTGATTCAAACTTAGGCAAATCGAAGCAAAATGTCTTAACAGGTACCTCATAGAACAGGAAATATCTGTGTTATAATACAAACCCGGACAAGAAAACGTTCTTATTTTGAAACATGAAACCTTTCTGCATTATCGCTATTTTTTACCTGTCGTCTATACCCATGTTTCTCTCAGAGAGGCCCTGTCTTATAAGTTATGGCCGAACTCCGCAAGTAATACAATTAACAGATGTTGATACAATTACTAACACTTACCATGCAATGGGCATTTTTAGCAAACGACAAAGTGATAATATTTTACTTATTTTTTTTTTTTCTTTTCAGAAAACAGATTTTGTCATTACATGCAAATTTGTCTCCGCTGGAGACAATTTGCATGAAATATCAAAATCTGTTTTCTGGGAAAATAAGTAAAATATTTCTTCTTGTTGTCTGCTGATTTTTCCCAGCATGCTAAGCAATGAATAAACAATTCCAAATGAAATGTCAAAATCTGTTTTCTGGAAAAATATATTCCTAAGTGTTATCTGCTGAAACTTTTTCCCAGCATCCTAAGCGATGAATGAATTATTTCAACATCTTAATTTTCCAGAAAATAGGATTTGACTTTTCATGCAAACTTTCTCCTTTGGAGACAATTTGCACGTCAGAAACAAGCTACATGAAATGTCACATTCTATTTTCTGTGAAAACTAAGAAAAATATCATCAATATTTCGTAAGCTGAATTTTCCCCTAGATTGGTAAAGGTTAAGTAACCTGGTCATTTTATAGTGTCAACTGCTAAATTGAAATTTAGAATTCTGTTACAGAAAAAATAGACAAAACGGAAGAAATAATAAAGAAACAGATAAAGAGATAAGTCGGTTTCTTTTAAATAATAGCAGTGTAACCAAATGCACAGTCCATTATATATATATATATATATTATATATATATATATATATATATATATATATATATATATATATATATATATATATATGAACTCGCAATTATTATAAATTTAACTCTCAACGTATTTATCTGCTAATATCAGTGCAAAAAAAAAAAAAAAAAAAAAAAAAAAAGAAAAAAAAAAAAAAAAAGATCTGCAGGTTTTGTTTTGTGTTGAGGTTTTACGGCCCAGTCAACCCAATGGGCTAATCTCGCGCGCGGTCAGTTTACCTAACCACACGTTTACTGGGCAGGCTTAGTCCTCTAAGCGGTTACCCAGTATTGTGCACATTCTTTCGCCAAAAACTAACAACTTCTCTTCTTGAATCAGCGGGAGGGAGAGAATGACCGCAGAAAATATTTCATGATCAGTCTCCACGAAAGAATGTCGGTTGGGGTTGAACCCGCGACCTCCTGGTCTCCAGTCGGACGGCGCATCCAACTGAGCCAACGAGGACGACTAAGATCTGCACGTATATAGGTCCATGTATATTTTATTTCGCAGATAATATTTTGAAATGTTTTTTTTTTTTTGTTGTTTTTTTTTTTTTCTTTTTTCTGTAAATAGGGTCTGAGGTTTTACACATTTTGAAACTAATTTCATGGGCTGTAAATTTGTGGGGAGGGGGCGGGAATTGCGGGCGAGGGAAGGAAGCTATCACAGTTTGACATCCACCGAATCGGCCCAGAGATTGCAATATTTAAGGGAACTGAAAACAAACTTTCTGCCATCACTGAAAGGGAGGCAACTTTTGTGACTCCCCGTTTGCTTTTCTGAAACCAAGCTTCTTCTGAAAGTATAACGCTGGAGAAAAAGCATTTACAACCAAAAAGCATCTATAATTTCATCTCAGCTGAGTCGGTCGGAGGATGAGCTTGCCGTCCGTCGTTTGTTCGTCCATGCATTTGAAGGACTTCTCCTCTGAAACCCCTGTGTCAATTTTCTTCAAACTTCATGTGGAATCTTCTGTTAAAAAGGGGGCTGTAAAATTATACAAACGGTCGCTGTCCATTATCTCGTAAGAAGGCCGCCATGCCAAAATATGGTAAAAACTATACCTAAAACTTTTCTCCAGAACCAAGTAAGCCTTGGGACTGAGCCTTTGTATAAAGCATTTAGGGCACAGCGTCAACTGATGACCATAGGGTGACCTTTGAGGTATAATTTGTGTGCCCATATATTTGTACGAGGAAAATGTTGAAAAATTATTTTTTTTCAAAATAAATTGAAAACTTAAGGCTGAAGTTTACAATGTATCACAAGAGTTGTTGTTACAATCAAAATTTTGTCCCCTGGGGGGCTATCGGCCCTTGCCCCCGGGCTGTTTACATGTATAAAATTTGCAGTCCTTAAATGACTTCTTCTCTGAAACCGCATTTGTAATTCTCACCAGATTTTACATGGGACCTACTGGTGACAAATATTTTAATTTGTTCGAATGGTTCTGAACCATTGAACGAGATGGCCTCCATGCCCACATATGGTAAACACTCTTCTCCAAAGTCAAGAAAGCTTTGAGCTAAATCTTTTGTATACAGCATCGGGGACTCTTGGTCAACCAAGTTTGTTCAAATGATGATCGTAGGTTGACCTTTGATTTTTTTACAGCAAGGTCAAATTTTCATCCCTAAAATACATTTGTATGGGGATATAGCTGAAAAATCAGTTTTGCAATACATGTTCAAAGGTAAGAGAAAAGCCAAGGGATAGCCACAATCACAATAAAAGTCAAAAAGGATTGTCTCTGGAAACAAAGAGCACACAAAATCACAAAAATCGGAGACTCAGTTTGTTTGAGTCTCTTCATATGCAACACTGTAGTTTGCACGGCTGCATACGCCACCCCTCACCCCCACGCCCCCACCCCCGCGACACACAAACACACAGCGCCGGCTTAAGTGATATTCGATTTTCATTCAAAATAACCAGGACTCAATGATGTCAAAGGAAATAGAATATAACCTGCACTATGATGATTAGACTGGCTCCAGTCGTTTTTGTTTTATGTCAAATTCTCTCTTTCTCTACATTATTTTTTTTATCATAATCCTCTTTAATCCAACTAAGCTCAAAAAAAAAAAAAAAAAAAAAAAAAAAAAACATTAAGAAGAAAAAGGAAGAAAAGAAAAATAAAGTAAGGGTCTGGAGCCAGACTATATGATGATGTATGGACAGACTTTTTACGGCCACCACATGGTACAACAGCTCGAGTAAAAGCCCCAGCCCATCCCAGCCATAAAAATGAAGAGGAAACAGACAAAACCAAACAAGCGCCAATCGAACAAACGTACGAAAAGCACAAAGATTAGCTCTCTCGTTCCCAAACGAGGTATTCGCAATGCTAAAAGGACTGGAAGATGCAACAATAAAATAGCACAAGGCAAGACTAAAAGCAAATCGCCTCGTAGAATATACCACAGAGCAGAGAGTAAGACGAACACCGGGGAAACTATTAACTATAATTGCTTACACTCCAATTTTCAGGGCTAATGACTGAAACTGACATTTGTATGATTTTAAAGTAGTGAAACGTTCTAGGATCTGTCAAAATTTTGTCTCACGGGGGTTAAATGCCCTTATCTCTGGGCTATATACATCTATCAAATTGTGTAATTTTAAATGCCTTCTTCTCTGAAACTGCCTGTGCAATTTACGTAACATTTCACATGTGGCCTCCACTATCTCTTAGCCGATTCTATGGGGAGGGGGAGGGGCAAGGCACAGGGGGCTTCACTATACTTTTAGCCGATTCTAGTGGGGGAATGGGGGGGGGGGAGAGACATTTGCTGCCCTGAAAACTAGCCCTGTTATTTGAAAAGCCTCAATGAAACTGAGACTCATTTTTGTATTCCTTGTTTCAAATGGTAATGGAGAGACTGCGTTGCAGGTTGCAAGGAAAACTCGTATTTTAATAATAATAATAATAATAATAATAATAATCGACTTTATTTATAGAGGGTAACACATTTAGTAATCTAGTACTAATCTTCCATGTGGCCCTCTTTTTTCCTGGGTAGAAACCAGTACTAAGCAATGTGGATAAAGTCTCTTGCTCAAGGAAACAACACTTGCAGTTAGTGGGGATCGAACCCGGTACCTCTCGATCTCGAGTCCGACGCTTTACCACTGCACCACAGCGCTCCACTTTTTTTTTATGACATGGTCTGTATGTATGAACAAGTGGCACATAAGAAGTATGCAAGTGGTATGAAATGTTCAACACAGACTTTTTAAAAGCAGAATATGAACTAACCTTTACCACTTCCTTGTTAATTCAGCGGATGACATATTGCTGATAGTTCTCTTATTTTTTTTTCCGGGAAACAAGATTTGACAGTTATTGTCTGAAATGTCAAATCCTGTTTTCTAGGAAAATATTTCAAAATGTCATCTGAAAATTTTGGCCAAAGTGCTAAGCAGTAATAAAGACAGTCCACTGTTAATAAGTTATTGTGGCAATATTGGAAAATGTTGCGTGTTATTGGCAGATAAGCAATGGCTGTTTCACTCAGGTGACTGAGCGTATTGTGGCCCATGGGTCTCTTGTTCTTATTTCTCAACGAAAACATATAATGTGGGTACTCATTAGAAGCACCATAGGGCGTTTCTCATAAGTACCCAAAACATATGTTTAAGTAAAAAATTAAAGAGAGGTCTCATTCTTCTAGGGTTCTTTCATCAAACTAACCTGTCAGATAACCAGGAGTGAAGTCGAAATTAACAGTCAATGATGGTGTCCAGTTTGTAGCCACAGATTGGCTAAATTAAAGATGGCCCATTAGCTATTACATGCCAGTTTTAACACAAAGGTGTTCTCCAGTACTGGGGTTTATTCTTTGTAATATATGTCTTAAATTGATCATTTTAGAATTTAATTCGGTAACTTTTGTAAATGACTTCATTATAATTTATTTATCCAATTATGTTTAGATGGTATACTTGACAATTTAGCCGATAACCAATCTTACCTAGACTTATTGAATAGTCAGTCTACTCTACAAGACAATACGTTGATATTTGAGCATATCAGCTTTTACAAGGGAGACAAAAATTGTGACAGAGTTGTTTTCCCTAAAAGTGTACTCATTCACCTTAACCCATTGTAGACTGAAAAGGCTCCCCCACGCTATACAGTGGAAGAGTCCAGTTTCAATTACAGGTACGTCTAGCTATAAGATTTAGATTAGATATCCACAGAGCCAAATAGCTAAACTATTTTAAAACAGTTGCGACCCCGATCAGACGCCGCGTTTTTGCAGCGTCTGATCTGGTTCTGCACTGTTTGCCAATCACTCTTTGGAGGTCTCCAGACTACAATGTGTTAAGACCCCATTAGAACACGGTCTCATTATTCGAACCAAATATCATAGCATCAGATAATCAACGTCAGAAATGCACTCTTGTACCATATGCGAGCAGCAAAGATCCAGCTAACCTTGCACATCCACACAGTATCAGCTTGACCATCTTCTTACAATCTAGTCTTACGATTCTACACTACCGTATTGACCGAGTATTCAAATATTTTAACTCCTCTGTAAGCTGTTCTAAACTTTAAATAAGACCACTTGTATCTACAAATATACTAGATTGGTGCAAACAATGTAAACCCTGATCAGACGCCGCATTAACCCCCACTGTAGACGGGGGACCTGTAAAAGGGTAACTGGCAAACAGAGCAGACCCTGATAAAACGCCACAGAACGCGGAGCCTGATCAGGGTATCCACTTTTTGCTAATAGTATAGTCATTTGTCCCTAGGAATATATAACTCACACAGCCTGACATACCTAAAATAAAATTGGACTCTTCCAATTTATAGTGTTGGAGTGTCTTATCGGTACAAAGTGGATTAAAGGGCCTATAACAACTGCTACAGACATTTTGAGTTTTGTTTTATTTTTATGTCTTCTATAAATTTTGCTTGGCGCTTTAAGGGTTGAGCTGCTTTGTGTCAAAACGTGTCTTCCAAACATTTGCAGACGATGTCCCGACCAGTCTGTGCAGTTTGATCAGGGCCTTCGCTGTCCTCTTACTAAAGCAACAAATTTGAAGGGGCTATGGAAATACCATGCCTTACTTGTCATCCCAACCACGCCTCTCCTACACACACACGTCCCTCAGCAGGGTTTTCCCTGACTCACAATTTGGCAATTGTTAGCGTCAAACCCTTGTTCCGGACCTTTAAAAATTAAGGGTAAGGTTCCTGAGTGAGTCACACAAAATTTCAGATCCAAAATACATTGCAAAGGAACAGTAATCATAAAAAAAAAAAAAAAATTAAATTAATCCTAAAACTATCAATCAGGACATTTGCAAACGTCTTTTCTCAACATGTTTCTCGGTCTTGTTTTTTTTTTTTTTTTTTTTTTTTTTTTTTGTCCGAGAGAATAAGGCTTGACATGACGTGAATCGTCTACCAGAAATGGCAAGCCTTATTTCCTTGAAAATATATATTTTTTTTTAATATTGCTGTTCACCTGTTCACTCTATACATCTAAACATTTACATGTGCTTTACGGGTTAAGATGGGTTTATGTGATAAAGTTGCATTTGACATGATGGGTGTGTGTGTGTGTGTGTGTGTGTGTGTGTGTAAAAACTGTTTATACCCATTACCCATTTCTGAATGTCATTATTTTTATTCGTTTCTTGAATGAATGAATTATTTGAGAGTCACCACTGTTAACGATACAAACAGCATTTGAAAGTTTATGAGACACTAAACATTGAATATACAGGTTTAAGTCAGCAAGGCGGTATTGCTCACCCATTATCCTTTTCAGTGTAACGGATATCACCTCGAGGAGCAATGAATCTCCTGGCGAGCCAGCGCATCTGTGTAGTCCCACCAGGGCACCCGCTGTCAACTCTCTCAGGCGCTCAAAGTGTACATATCATCTCGAGGAGCTAGCTCGCTCAGGTGCTTATTGGACACCCAACACAAATACATGCCTATTCAATACAATGGACCCTCCCATGGCTGCGAAAATGAAAATTTTCAGGTGAAAATTGTGATATTTTTTGTTATTTCTGCGTGAAACAGAGATCGCGGGCACCCGCTAGAACCGCCACACTGAGGCGGCCCCAACGAGCTCACATAAGCCCCGTCCCGTGCAGAAACAACAACAACAATAATGTATATACCCCTGAAAACCCCACATTTTATATTAAATACGGTTCTAGGGGACCAAAATCACACAGAAATGCTTCCTTGAGGTAAAAACTAGAGATGCATCGAATGTTCGGGCAAATCTGCGCATCTGCACAGTCTGCGACAGTATTCTAATTTATTTCTTCAGTGTTCTGGTACTTTTTTTCGGTTGCTGCAATTATAAAGTTTGCTACCAAATTAGCCACGGATATTTCAGATAACAGTAAGCGAAGTTTTTCAGGTAAAGTTATAATTTGAAAAATAACCCAGCGTGGAATCATAGAGTTTCGATTATGTTTCGAAATGGAGCCCTTGACTATTAATGTACAAAAATGTTAGTGCACCCAGTGCTCGGCTCCAAGCATAACGTAGTACCTGTGCACTGTACTAACCGAACGTTTTGAGTTCTAACCCTAGGTCTGTACGTGTTCACTATTTCTGTGTGGTTTTTGCCAAGCTTAAAGTTAAATATTGTACATGCACGGATCTTAGGCACTTTCTGGAAGTGTACTACTTTCAACTTGTCAGTATTGACCTGAGTCTGTCTTAAGTGAAGAATAATGCACTGTGTTGTATTGTAACAGATAAGCGACATTTGTCTGAGCATCTGTGCAGAGATTCTAACTGTTTCCATAATTCGTCAGGAGATCAGATATTAAACAAATGTCATCAGCATACATTAGCAAGCTTACTCAGTTGGAACAGGAGCAATGTTTGTTGAAAGAATTTATGATTTTACAAAGGTGGTTTAGCATACATAGTGTTAAGTAACACGTGATAATCAGGGTCTTGACTGTTTGTTGCAGTCCCTTTATGAGACTACAGGCACAAATGGATTAACACACTTTATGCAAAAAAAAAAAAAAAAAAAAAAAAAACTCAGGTAACATGCCAAACATAATCTCCTATCTCAGTTTAAGGAACAGCCATAGATTCTTGGCTCTTTCTGATTTATCATTAAATTGTAGTTAGCTAGGCTACTAATGAAGCTGAAACCATTAAACAGCAGGGAGCAACTGCTAGCCCTTTCTTAATTAGTTGAGTTCCCCGAAATTCAGTCAGATAAATTCCAACACATTGCAGTTTGTAAATCATACACAGAATAAACAGAATAAAAGGGTTCTCTATACAGTTTTTGGTTATTTTGTTAAGAAAGTCTTGTTATTAGCCATGAAGTAAAAGTATATACAGAGCAGAAGACCATGTGTCAAAGGCTAGCTGATATTTTTTCTACTATTATCCCATTATTGTTCTATATAGTCACCCATTTATGCCAAATGAATTCTTCTTCCTAACTGTCTGCGCAGGCCCATTTCCAGTTTAAGGGGAATCTGACAGCAGTAATACTTTTCAACTTTTATATCACAAATTCATACATTGTAGACTCTCTCAAATACTGCATTTAGCAACTATCGACCTGGGTTGACACTGTTAGCCAAGGTTACATAAAAAAGAATAAGCAGAAAAATATGCTACATTACAAGCAAAAATAAGCCGGGACATAGCAAAGTGCATATACAATATTGCAAGTTTGTTCAGTAAAAACTCAGATCAGCTTGTACATTGGCACAGTCCAGTCAGGGTATTCATTGTCAGCATGAAGAAGTCAAGTGTATTTTTTTATTTGAACGTATGCATATGCAGGCTAGTCTCAATATTCACTGTGCACATGGAGTCGTGTAGGTGATTGTGGGATGGTGGGGGTGGGGGAGCGGGAGGGGGACGTACTGTTTTCGGTGCATATATCATTATCATTTAAAGTTGATGTTGTTGTTAGTGTTGGCTTTGACATCAACGTCGGCGTCGGCATGGAGTTTTTTAGCTTATAGGATGGCAGCCTCCATCGTCGTCCGTCATGCACACTTTCAAAATGCAATATCTCTGCAGCCTGCTGGCAGATCTCAACTGAATTTTATCTGTAGCATGTCTTTTGTAGAGGATTGCTTGCATAATTATGCATTCTAGGAAAATTGCTTCAGAACTTTGGTTGCTATGGCAACTGATAGATCCCATAGACTTACTATAGGAAAATGCTTGTGAACAGTGTGGCTCCTTTATTTTTTGTTGGCTCTTCATGAAACTTGCAGACAACTACGACATGCATAAAATTTCGGAACAGTTCGATAATGAGTCAGATGGGACCGGCGATAGCAGAGTTACGTCCCCTTGATTATAAAAAAAAAAAAAAAAAAAAAAAAAAAAACGGCCATAATCACCCTTGTGATCAGTGTAGCTTCATTTTTGTTGGATCTTCATGAAACTTGCAGATAACAATGACATGCATAAAATCTCAGACAAGTTTGAAAATGCATCAGATCAGACCATCCGTCACATCTTATAGGATGTATCATATCTAAGGCACCATATATGCTGGGGTTCTGAAATTTCATATGTGGATTGCTTATGAAAAAATAGCAAATTTGTATTGTTTTTTGGTCAGACCTCTCGATGCAGAGAAATGGCCCTTTGCGGACTTAGGCAATTCTGCATAGGAAATGTAAGCAAAATATTTCAAAAACTGCTTGGGCTAGGCTCTTTAATTTTTTTTCAGGCAGTTTGGGACCAGTGTGTTCCTGACCTGATTAAATTTTTATATAATTTTATGAAAAACTGACCAAATTATGGCCACTTGTGGACTTTGGCATTTAAGCATAGGCAAAGCTTGTAAGCAAAATATCTTAAAAACTGCTCAGGTTAGGCTCTTCAATTTTGGTATAATTTTATGAAAATTTGATCAAATTATGTCCCTTTGTGGACAGGCAGTTTAGCATAGGAAAAGCTTGTAAGCAATTTGTACTAGGCACTTGAGATTTTGAAGGCAGTTTGGAACCACAGTGTAGTTGACCTGGTTAAATTTTGATATAGTTTTTATAAATATTTGACCAAATTATGCCCCTTTGTGGACTCAGGTATTCTATCATAGGAAGAGCTTGTAAGCAAAATATCTCAAGAACTGCTAGGCTAGTCTCTTGAAATTTTGCAGGCTGTTTTGGACCAATGTAAGAAGACGATTAAATTTTGGTGCATTGATCAAATTATGCCACTTTATGGACTAAGGTATTTTAGCATAGGAAATGCTTGTGAGCAAAATATCTAAAGAATGGCTTAGGCTAGGCTTATGAAATTTTTCAGGTAGTTTAGGACCAACGTGAAGATGCTCTGTATTAATTTTGGTATAATTTTATGAAAATTTGACCAAATTATGCGCCTTTGTGGACTTAATTTTGCAGCAGACCCTTACATTTCCAGTTTTAGCTTTACAGTGTTGTGGAAAAAAAAACTAACAAAAAACAAACAAAAAAAAACAAACAAAAAAAAAAACAACAAAAAACAAACAAAACACACACAAAAAAACAAAAAAAAAAAACACAAAAAAAAAAACAACAACAACAACAACAAAAAAACAAAAAAAAATAAATTTTTTTTTTTTTTATTAAATTAGCCAAAAGTTTCTTTGAGTTTTGTTTCTGTGGCAATATTTAACTCAGTATTGACAAATTCATTCAAATTGGTAATGTTGATGATTGTCAAATTTCGATAATTTGTTAGACATGACAAGCTTTTAAATGTCAAACAAATATTTTTTGGGCGAATTGTGATAATTTGTGAGTTATGACACTTTTTAGCTCACATGTACGAAGTGCATGAAGAGTTATTGTACTACCCCCAGCATCAGCGGCGGTGTTGTCGGCGTTGAACCAATGCGTCCACAAAATGTTTAAAGTTTTATGGTAAAGTTTCTTTTTATATGATGACAAGCGCGTTCAGGCGGGCTACCCTGTCCGGTGACAGGTTTTGTTAAATGTCTAACAAAAAAAAAAAAAAAAAAAAAAATAATAATAATAACCGCAGGCTTGTAGTGCTTGGATTTCCATTGGCTCAATAAAGCATAATGCCAAAGTTCTTAGCAAACAGTGTATACCCAGATCAGATGTGGCAGAAGGCTCATGTAAAATTGCTATTTCTGAAAAAAAAAAAAAAACAAAAAAAAAAACATCCCTGTAGTAGTAAATGGACATGCCTGCTGTGTAAGATGAGATAAGTAAACAAAAGCATCTGATTGTCTGAAATGCTGGTAAGAATAAATGCTGGCTGAATATAGTCTGCATCTGCTGTTCAACACAATGTTAATAGACTATCCGTTCTCTCCTGTGTAGGAAAATCTACAGGTGCCTTTGGGTCAGCTTCAGATTATGATGTTGGAGTTTTATTGCTTCTTAATGGCTCTTATCAATTCATGAAATAATCATTATCAATTAGAGTGAGAAATGCTCTTCCACAGAGAATCTATCGCTGTTCCCTAACCTGATCTGGTGATATAAGAAAGTCTGTGGTTTCTATCACTTGCAAACAATTTCCATCTTTATAGCAGAAAACTAAGTATAGGGGGCTAGCTAGACTGGCTCCAGTCTCTAGTGACTAAATATTTATTCTTTTAAGCCTGTTTGATACATCCACTAAAATAGAATCAATATAATATCATGATTATAGAGGCTGGTCACAAATATGTAAGGAAATTTTCTTATTTTATCATGGAACTGTATGTTGTGTGTAGTCATTAGAATCGCCTCGTCGAGGCGATTCTAATGAGTACACTCAACATAACATTATTTAAAAGAAGATTGAAAAAACTTCCCAAAATTATCCCCATTTAATTCCTGACCTGGCACCATGATTAACATTCGACGGCTCGAAATACCCATGTGTCGAATAAGTTTCCACGGTCCAAAAGATGTTCGAGCCATTGAAGTTCGACTGTATGTCTTGGCATGCACAGTTTGTTTATTCCGAACCAGGATAAAGACATGATGCTACACATATGTATTTAATTTATTAAGGCCATATGTTTATGAGTGTAAGTTCACATTATGTTTATGTCACTATATATGCACTTTTCATTGTTTCAGCGGAAAACAATGTCCAGTAACAAAACGTCCCGCATTCAGGCCATCATATGGTAAACTAGGTGAGCTACGTTCTCTCGCTGGTCCAACAGTTCCAGTCATTGCATTGACAGCTACAGCCTCATTTGACACACAGGAGATAATAAAAAAGGATTAAGTAACTGTGCTGAAGTAAACATCAGTCCAAACAAGCCTAATATCAGATATGATCTGGTGGATATGAACAGTGCTGATACAAGAGAAAATTTTGAATGGCTGGTTGATCTTTTGTTAATTTGAATTTGAACATTACAAATTTGTCACATTATTTATGTAAAAGCACTGATTATTCTTTTGGGTGAAAATATTAATTTTCCACAAAACAGCTCTCATGTTTAAATTTGTGTGAGTTCAATAAAATTATTATTCTAATCACTGCAATACAAGTATATATTAACCATCTATGTTAACGCTTAATGCTTAGCACTCTTGGTAAAATTATCAGCAGAAGACATCCTAAAATATTTTTCTTATTTTTCCCAGAAAACAGATTTTGACATTTCATGCAAATTTTCTCCAGCACAGACAATTTGCATGGAAGGTGCAGCCCTGTTTTCTGGGAAAAATAAGAAAAAATGTCATCAATTTGTCGTCTGCTGAACTGAGTGGTAAAGGTTAAAGCGCCAAGCAAAATTTGAAACAGATGGCATTCTAAATGATTTTTCATTTTAGAAAATAGGTCTTCAACATTTTATATGATTCATATTGCTTTGCTGACGTTCACACAAAATGTCAAAGACTATATATATAGTCATTCAGCTAAATAATGAATTTGCAACTTTTCTTTATAAACATGTTATAAGCTCCATTTTAATTGTCTCTATAACTAGCAACTCCAGATATTCCTTCTGAAATAAATGAATACACATCAGCTGACCTTTAACTACAGCTGACCAAAGGTTAATTGATGTAAAGACATAAATCTAATTTTTCACAGACAATTAAGAGTTTGCTGCTGGGGTTAAATAAACATTACCGTGTGGCTGAACCGTTAAGTGCTTTAGCCAATTTCATGCATTACATAAGGACTCAGTGGAACTCACCAGTCTATTGATTTGAGAAATCAGGAAAGAAAAAATTTAGGTTCATTTGATTCTATAAGTACAATAAATGTATTTTTATGCAGTTATTGCTTAAATCAATAGACTGAAGCCAGTCTAGGGGCTAGCAGACGGAACTTATGCACAAATCTAGTCTGGCCCCAGACCCTTTCTTTATTTTTCTTTTCTTTTTCTTTCTTTTTTTTTTTTTTTTTTTTTTTTTTTTTTTTTGAGGGGACACAACACTTGTATAGCTTGTAGAATTTTTGTTTACTTCAGTCCCTTGGCTAGGTAACTTGAAGTTGGATTAAAGAGGATCATGATAAAAAAAATAATGTAGAGAAAGAGAGAAATAGATATAAAACAAAAACGACTGGAGCCAGTCTAGCACAAATCAAATGAATGTAATTTTTAAAACAGTGGTTTCGATTTTAAAGCTTAATTGATGTTGTTGTTTTAACACGTATCAATAATTATGTGTTAAAACAGATGAATAGTTTGATGTTTATTTGTGTTCAGTGCTCTCTAGGCAGGTGCAGACGCTCAAAGATCTTTTATGACACGGTTATAAAAGAAACTTTTAAAACTTGTAAAACATTATGAACATAATTTATTCACACACACACACACACACACACACACACACACACACACACACACACACACAAATATATTTTGTAAATATTTAGATTATTTGTGTGTTGCTATTACTCACACAAAAATATATATTAGTTCAAAGATGATAGCCTTGATAAGGAGGAAACCCTGAAACAATATGTTAGTTACTTCAAGATGGAAAGATGTTCATGTAAACTAAAGCCAGCGGCCAGTCAGCTGGACAGATCAGCCACATGTGGCTTCTCAGTGAAGTATTTATCACCCTCACAAGTATTTAATGCCTATCACTGGGAAGTTTTCCAGAACTACCAAGTTCGGCCGGCCATTGCAAAATAATTCATACGGTGCGAAGGCACACAAAAGGTGTTTGTACTAGCCTAATGTAGAAATTACTATCTAATCAGATAGATACGTAAAGCATTTTATACAGTAGCTGCACATTATTTGACTCAATTATGCAAAAGTCTGTGAGCTTCAACATTAAACATTTACTTTAATATATAGTTATCTAGGATCAATAAACCAATTGCCATCTATCTGTATTTCTTTTTTTTTTTTTTTTTATATATATAATTTTTGGCTTGATATGATGCCGGTAATTATTACACAGATTGGTATGTAGTTAAACATAACAAAGAGGGAAAATAATACGAGCCCGACGTAGGAAAAGTGTAATTCAGACAGTCAGTATCTCCAATGTTTCAGTGCACATTCTCAGGCCCTTAGTGAGTCTAATACTGTGATTATTTCAGTGAATAGTGCCCTTTGCCTGCAGTTTATATTGGTGAATAGCGAAGGTTCAGGCGAGACGGCGTGGATGCGCAGTCTCGCTAGAACCTATGCTGTACGCTTATGCAATAACGGCTGTTTTCCTGTGGCACGGCTCAATTTTTATTGCTACAAGTAATGTTTATTGTTTGTATCTTTTGAATTCAATCTACACTTTAAAACTGTGTCATTCTTTTTTTTCAGCTCACCATGCGACCTTCGTGTTTTGTGGGGGAAAAATACCCTTGGAAGAAAGACATACGAGATCCTACTGAAGAAGAGAAACTGAAATACCGTGACATCTTTCAGTGACTATTCAGAAAGGCGGCAGATACGCATCCTTGTTTTAAGTGTCATACCTACGTACGTTCTGCAAATCGATGTGTGGTTCGATCATCTGGTTCGGCAACTTCCTTACTTTGAAATCATGAATTATTATACGTCCTTCTAGCAAGTCTGGCAGATGCTCGTGGCTTGGGAAATGATGGGGACTGAGTGCTGGTTATCCGCTTAGACATCCTAAATTAGCCCAGGAAAAATGTGGTTAAATTCATTAGCTGCCTCGCCATAAGATGTTTACTTTGGCTTAGACTAGTATACAAACAATATACAAATATGTGTATAATAGAGCCACATTGTGCTCCGTCTACATTGTGCTCTCTCGAGGAACATTTTGCGTTCTTTGCATATATTTGGGCCTATTATGCATGCTACTTAAACAATATGTCCCTTAGCTGATGAGTTTCCATACGCTACCATAATATGATTATATGCCGTGTCTCCTCGACGTAGTATATTGTTTTATGGAGCACATTGTGGCTCTACATTGCTTGTATAGAACTTGGTTTCGAAGCCATCTTTAATACAAGACCAGATTCGAAGCCTTCTTAAATATGTAAAATGGTGCTAGATTCCAATAAATATCAAAGGATGATAATGGATGAAAGACATTTTGTCACCACAGGTGGGCACGAAACTGTGACAAACGTGGAAATAATTTTGTAAAACGGCTATGTCATGTAGAATTTAATAGACGCAGTTAAATAACATAACTTCAATTTCTACTGACCATTGCTATATTAAGATCAGAATTTTGTTTTTAAAAGACATAAACGTTGCATTTGATTAGTACTTCAAGTATATAAAAGGACTACCTGTAAAGCATACAATCACATTTTGACTGTCAGCATGATACCTAACTACATGAAATGAACATTTTACTGCTTGCGAAATTGTATTGTATGGCAAACTGTTTTGCTATTTATTATGCAATGTAGATATATATTATATCAAATATCTTATATAGGATATAAGATATTTCTTCTTTATCTTCCATCTTCTTTAGTAAATAAGATATCTTATATCCTATTTAAGATATTCAGATATCTTATATAGCATATAAGATATCTTTTTTAACATATAAGATATCTAATTTATATTAGATATCTGATATATTACATATCTGATATATTAAATCAGATATCCGATTTAGAGAATAAATAGAAAAACTGTTTGCTGGGAAGCCGTTTTAGTAAGCCGTTCAAGTATTTATCATACATTATATCAGATATCTTATATCCTATATTAGATACCTTATATACTATATAAGATATCTGATAAATGATATTAGATATCATTTTAATTCTACAAATAAGATCTCTTATTTACCATATAAGACATCTTATTTGTTAAATAAGATACCATATCTTTATATAGATATCTGATTATACTAATAAAGATATCTGATATACTTAATTAGATATCTTATTCAATTGAATAAATGAGATATCTTCTTTGGTAAATAAGATATCTTATATCCTATATGAGGTATCTTATATACTTTATCAGATATCTCATACAGCATATATCTTAAATGTCAATTATGATATATATATATATATATATATATATATATATATATATATATATATATATATATATATATATATATATATATATATAAGATATCTGATATATGATATATTAAATCAGCTATCTGATTTATAGAATAAATAGTAAAAAGGTTTGATATAGTTTTGATCTCATAATGGGACGCCCGAATAGCTCAGTCAGTAGCGCCTCTAATTCACGACAGTGTAGATACCTCTGCAGCACAGGTTATAATCATTCTGACGGCGCTAGCAAAAATGTCGAGTGATAAAGATATGTTCAATTACTCCTGCGTCGAAATGAGTATATGTTTTGACTCTCGACTTCCGAGTCGCAGTGGTTTCATAGGGTATTTCCCGGCTGAATGCCGGGAACTATTCTGGCATTCACCCCACCATTAGATAATTGAATCTGTAGTATCAGATATTCAGTTTAGTTTGACGTCTATCTTGCGGAGCCCCGTAGTCTAGTGGATAAGAGAGTTGACTCTTAATCTATATGGTTTCTCACCGCTGTGGTTCGAGCCTCGCTCAGCTCATACGTGGGAAAGCCAAGTTATGCTTCCGAATGGTCAGGTGGTTTTTACCCTGGGTTCCCCGGTTTTCGACCACCTTTGATGAACGATCGGCTCGACATAAGTGAAATAGCCTTGAAAGGGCCGAAAAACCCAAATCAAAAAAAAATCTTACGGACGCCTATATGTGGCATTACTGTTATGTGAAATGCTGTGTTTACTTTTGCGTCTATAACTTGTTACTTGTGTGTTTTTTGACTAATGAGTTTTGAGTTTTCGCTGCATGTACGAGTAAATCTTTAGGATTTTGAAAACAATGTTGGCTTTGATTTTACCTTTCTTATAAAGTAAATATTGCAGACACACGCTTTTAGTTTCAAAAAAAAAAAAAAAAAAAAAAAAAAAAAAAAAAAAAAATGAACAACAAATATGGCTCTCGTGACATACGTCACATTACTACTAGGACGCACGACTATTCACTGGCATTTTGTTTCACACAAAAGAACAAGAGAAACACATAACCCTAAACATAAAAGAAAGAAATCAAAATACAAAACACAAAACTCAAAATACAAAACATGAAATTCAGAAATGTTTATTTCTGTCATGGTATCTGAATTATCTTTGTACGATGGGCCAGTGCAATATGGTTTTTAATGTCAGGGGTATAAATAGAAGCCAAGTTTTTCAGGTAATCTGCTCGTCGCCGTAACTCATCACACCAAAGCTGAACCATTACATGTACAGTTATTAGCTTGAATAATTAGCTGATAATATGAATAACTTGTCATCTACTTATACTCCTGGCATATGAACCATATTGCACTAGCCTATCGTACAAAGATAATTTGAGGTTTGGGTTTCGTTTGGTAGTTTGACTTTAGCTTTAAATTTGTGATTTCACTTTTATGTTAAGTTTGTTTTTCGAAAAAAAAAAAAAAAAAAAAAAAGGAAAAGATAACTAAGAAGCTACTGTATACTTATACGCTAGTACTAATGGTACATTATAGCAACGTTTTTTTTTAGTAATTCTTTGAAAGTAAATGTGCATTTCTCGATTGTTTCGCATTGTAATCAAGATAACCTTAAAGCTGTTTTTTTTTTCAAAATTCTATACTTCTACACGCAGAATGCAAAATTAAAATGTCAAAATACACAAGTCACAAATTAAGGCCACAAAAGTCCAAACACCATTACAAAAACACAATGTCACAGAGGCTTCTATATTATCTGCAGTAAGATGGACTAAAGTTGTTCTTCTATTAATATGCTAAATTAATAACATTGCCTTTTAGTCCACAGATGTCCAGTTTTAAATTTTCATACATACTGACTTTTTACATTCGTTGGAACTTGATACGACATATTGTTTATGTGGCAGATCATCAAAATTCAAAGTCTGTATCATGTGTGTAGAAGGGCATTCAGGGTCTTCACAAAAACACACTTATCCGACTTTGTGCCCATCACAGCACAATTTTATATAGTAAAACTGAAGTGAGAAGGGGTAAACGTTATTCTACTATTTCTGTTCTAAAACTTAGATTGTGGGTCATGGAAACAACAATGTATCTTTTGAGCAGAAATAGGAAAGATATCGTTATTATTCATGAGAAAATTACAACCATAAAGACCCTATGATATCGAATTAGCGTGTTTTGTAATATTTGACATAACTGGCAGTGGTTCTGAATCATTTTATCTTTATTCTGGCTTTATCTGTGATTAACTGGTTATTAATGTTTATTCATTTGGTGTTACAAAATGTGACATGGACGGAACACATACATGTTTTGAACCATAGTGAAGGTGAGGAACCTGAACGTAACTGAATAAAAGTTACATAGATAAAAGGAAAATTAAACATCTCAGTTGTCACCCTTACTTTCACTGTGTTTCATACATGTATTTGTTCCATCCACACTATTAGAATAGCGTGTACTGCTAGTTCCGTAATGAAAGAACGATACATTTAACGCCTGGGCCCTACATATCGCCCAGAGACGTTAAATCTGCATTGAAATTTCGTTTGCCCTCTGTTTGTACAATACTATCGATGCTATCGATGACTTGATAATCAAGTTATAAGAGCACATATAACTTCATGTTTTCTTATTCTTCATTTACATTAACCATGTACACACACACACACACACACAAATATGTATATAATTTAACACACACAAACACACACACACACACACGTGTAAAATTGAACACACACACACACACACACACACACACTAACACATGTGTAAAACACACACACACACACACACACACACACACACACACACACACACACACACACACACCTTTGCAAAATATACTAGGAAGGAGCATTTCTTGCTATTTTAATAACTCAATACTTTTAGTTACAGTGGATACGCATTTACGAACAAATTCGAATTAATGTCGACAACATTGAATAGACTTTGACGCCATTACGCTGAATAAACTTCGATTCATATTGCTGCAACAATGTGGTGATGGGTTTAACTGGTTTAAATTCCCCTTAAACCTAATGAACTGGGATTCTCTCGTCCAATAATAACGGCTTTTCCGAGTGCTAGTCGAGAGCAGCCGCAAAATCTGCAGTCAAAAAACATATTAACCTTCGTAGAGCAGTTTAAGGGGAACGACTTCTGAATGTTGTTAGCTTATTGTTTATAGTGATCATCAATTTTAACGGTAATGGACTGGCATGGAACAGGGATTATTAAAAAAAATAAGTGATTTCATACTTCAAAATGCCCTCGCTTATTCCGTTCCTACTTATATAGCGATGAACTTATAAACAATAAAACGTGAAACGATAATACCCCGCCACTATCATGTTTCGGGTAGATAAGTCTGTCAAAAATGGACGAAATTTGCCCATCAGCAACCCCAAACCAGGCCTCCGCAATATCAATGCACATACCAAAATTCATTGAATTTTACTGAAGTTACATGTATCGTCCGGAAATGAAAATACGGACGTACTGCTTGCATATAAATCTGTCAAAAAAATAACGAAATTTGTCTATTAAAATTCCCAAACCAGATCTTTACAATATCAATGTTCAGACCGAATTTGGTGAAAATCCATTGATATTTACTCAAGTTATCGTTCGGAAACAAAAATACGGATATATCCTCAAAACATAATGTTTATTAATGCAAACCCACAATTTCCCTATATTAAAAGATGAAGTGACCTTCGACAGTGTACAAAAATTTGTTCCAAAACTTCAAGTTTTTGGTGCTTATCCAAGAAAATGTTTGGGACTGTGCACAAAAGTTAGTTTGTAAAGTTAAAGGAACAGACCGAAGAAGTTGTGTTGGGATCCTGGCCAAAACTAATTTGAAAACTTCACAGGATGGATACAAAACGAAAATGGGGATCATGCCCAAAACTAGTTTGAAAAGTTCTCGAGGAAAGTTTTGGGATCGTGCCCGAAAGCAACTTTGAATTATTCTCGGGATCGGTCCCAAATGATCGTTTGGGATTGTGCCCAAACAAAATCTCAGGAACTTGGACAAATGATTTTTGGGATCGTGCCCAAAAGCAAGGTTAACACAATATAAAATGTATTCCTTATCAAAAGCTGAAACAATTGCTATTTGGGATCGATCCCAAAACATGAACTTTTAATCGGAAGGTATTTCAATAGACTTCAATATTTTGGGATCGATCCCGAAACGCATATTATATACACTTTAAACAGTCTATAATACATTTATTTATGATTCAAACATACTGTAAACAAGGGATCGTGCCCAAACTATAGCGATTAGGAAAGTGTTTGTTAATATACATTTCTAATATTCACGTGTTTTTGTATTTTTTTGCAAGAAAATTATTGATATATTACCAGAAATATTTCAAATGTAAATTTCGCAATCAGGAAAAAAATATTTTTTCACGATTTAAAATATTGTTTGTTATAGGTATGTTTTCGTGATGCACCCCTCTCACCAATGGTAGCTCCTTATACTCTGATCAGACTGCGCGAATACACAAACTGCATTGAGACTTTGTTAGGTGCACACGTCAGAAGGTACGTTTCTAACGTTGCGGCTCAAATGACTGGTATATTTTTCATTTTCCCCAGAAATTAAAATTTGTTGTTTTATGCAATTCGTTTTTTTTTAAATACTGTGTCCTTTGTTTTCCTTGGAGAAAAAATGCAACTAAAAATGTCAGTAAGCAAAGCTTATTAGATACCCCCGCTCATAAACCAAAACGTAACGGATGGACGGACATACGGACAGACGTAAAACAGTATACACCCCCTCCCACAAACACAAATTGCTTAGGGTATAAAATATTGATGTGTAATAGTTCCAACTAAGATCTGGTCAACTTCAGTGCACCTGCAAAACTTGGTCGAATTCCATTAGTTTGTTTCCAAGATATTTAGCGGTACGAAACTGACAATATCCAAGGGCCATAACTGTGTTGTATTTTAGCGAAATTGAAGTGTAACAATCCAAACCTAGATCTGGTCAACGTTAAGGCATATGCAACTTTTGGACAACTCATTCTCAAGACAGTGAGCGGAAACAAAATTCTGACGATAATCAAGAGCCATAAGCAAGCATCACGAAAATATACCTATATAATTTTGACCCCCTTAAACCGCACTTTTATATAGTAAAACTGGGGTTTGGAGGGGTATATATTATTTTTCGTATTGCTGCTCAAAAACATAGATTGTGTGTACTCGTTAGAACCGCCTCGCTGAGACTGTTCTAACATGTACTCACAATCTATGTTTTGAGCAGAAATATGAAAAATATCAGAAATTATATCTGAAAATTTTCATTTTCTGGTGGTAAAATTTTCAGTATATTTGAATAGGCGTGTTTTTGTAATGAGGGCCGTAAATGTGAGAAAATTGATGGGTAATAATCAGGGCCCGAGGTTATAAAACTTTTTTCAAGCTCAACTCAGCTGAGCATGAACTTTGTCCTGCTAATAAATATCAAATTGCTAATAATTGCTAATTCTTTCTTGCGAAACATTGCTGAGCATGAAAATTTCTCTATTAATAAATATGAAAATGCCAACTATTGTTGAGCATGAAAAAGTTTTATAACCTTGACCTCCGAACCTAGATGTAGCAAGGTCAATGCATATGTATATGCAAACTTTGATCAGATTCAATCGATTCGTCACAAGATATTGAGTGGAAACGAAATTTTTACAATATTCAAGGGCCACAACTGTGTTGTTTAATTGCGAAAATTGACCCGTAACAATCTCAACCTAGACCTGGCCAATATGAATGCATATGAAAAATTTGGTCTAATTCCATCGATTTGTAACAATCCCAACCTAATCTGGTCAAGGTCAATGAATATGCAAAATTTGATCAAATTCATTCGATTCGTTTGCAAGATATTGAGCAGAAACGAAACTTTGACAATAATCAAGGGCCACAACTGTATTGTATATTTACGAAAATAAACGCGTAACAATCCCAACCTAGACCTAGTCAGCATCAATGCATCTGCAAAATTTGGTTTAATTTCGTTATTGTTCTTAAGATATTGAGCGAAAACGAAATTCTGACGATAATCTAGGGCCATAACTCTGCTGTTAACGCGCGAAAATGGACACGTAACAATCCTAACCTAGATCTTATCAACGTCAATGCATACGCAACCTTTGGTCTAATTCCATCACTTTGTTCTCAATATCATCACGGTTGAGCGGAAATGAAATTTCTGACGACAGTCAAGGGCCATAACACTTTTAAATTTACAAAAAAAAAAAAAAAAAAAAAATGATGCGTAGCAATCACAATTTAGAGCTGGTTAAGATAAATGCACATGCAAAATCTAATCAAATTCCATTGATTCGTTGACAAGATATTCAGCGGAAGCGACATGTTGAACTAACGAAGGGCCATTTCTGTTTTGAATATTTGCGGAAACTGACGCGTAACAATCCCAACCTAGACCTCGTCAACATTAATGCATATGCAAAATTTGGTGTAATTCCATCAATCCGTTCCTAAGATATTGAGCGGAAACGAAGTCGGAATGTCGAAATCACGGAATCACGGACAAGTATTAAAACAGTATAACCCCACACGCATTCTTCGTTTGCAGTAGTTATAATAATAGGAGATGCAATTACCTAGCACATGCTGCCGTTTAAAGGATTGAAAAGGAATAACACCCTGAATTATGAAATATTTAGAGATGTAATCTGCTAGTACTTGTTACCGTATAAAACCTTTAACACCCTTAATCAAAAAATGTTTAGAGATGCCACCTGCTAATATTTGTTATCGTATAAAATGTTAAAGGTAGATAATACCTTTAATTATAAAATACTTTAGAGATTTATCCTGCTAGTATTTGTTATTGTATAAAATTTAAAAGTGGATAACACCTTTAATGATAACATATTTAGAGATGCAAACTGCTATATTTGTAAACGTATAATAAATTCTAAGCAGATAACACCTTTAATTATAAAATGTTTAGAGATGTTACCCGCTAGTATTCGTTATCGCATTTAGAGATACAATCTGCTAGTATTTGTTAACCAATGGATATTCTATTGTCTCTATGTAAACAAAACTAAGGTTAATTCTCAATAACCGAAAATTATACCACAGCTGGACCATGGGATAATTTTCTGTTTCAGTTTTGAAAATTAGCCCATGGTTTTATTTATAGATCTCACAGGTGTACTTTAGAATGACTGTCAACTCATCAGCGCGTCTTAACCTTTTTCACTCTCTGGGCTAATTCCGCAGGCGACGACAAGTTGATATTTTCCTCCCCAAAACAGGTTTTTGTTTTCTGGGAAAAATAAGAAAAATATTTCAAAATGTTGTATGTTGAATTTTGTTTCAGCAGACATTTTGAAACATTTTCATATTTTTCCTAGAAAACAGAATTTGACATTTCATGCAAATCGTCTCCAAATGTCTAATGTTTATTGGAAAAATAAACGTATCATTAATATATTGTCTGCCGAAAATGCCCAGAGTGCTAACCATCAATTTTCAGCAGATGACATTTTTTTAAGTAGTTTTCTTATTTTTTTCTAAGGAAACCGGATTTGACATTTCATGTACATTGTCTCAACTGGAGACAGTTTGCATGAAATGCCAAATTCTGTTGGCTGGAAAAGCTAAGAAAGTATAATCAAATATATTGTCTGCTGATATTGTCCAGAGAGTGGTAAAGGTTAGAGGAACTTCAAATTTACTTCTGCACTGAGCAACTTTCTATTTAAAAATGACATTTTGTGTTGAATAAAACACATGAAACCAGACAGTCTGTCTGGAGTATATTATTATGACCATAGCTACAGCTGACCAACCAGATTGCACCACAGTTTGACCAAATTAAGATGCTGATGTAATTTCTTTTGATTGACAAGGTTGCAACCAATCAGATTTTAGCAGTAGTGCCTCAGTTAGTTTAATTCAAAAAAGGTGGGGTGTTGCATCCTTTTAGTATACAAGGTCAATAGGTCCAGCATTACATCAGACTGCCTGTTACCACTTTATCATAAAAATATATAAAAAGAGAAATAAAAGTAAAAAAGTAGAAAAAGATATACAAAATAAAAGTATAGTTTTGTAAGGAAAAAAAACAACAGTCCCATACATTGGTTAAAACAGATAAACCATGTTATTGTCTCGGGTTTGGGAATACTGTAAATTATATCATAATTTGGTGACCTTTCACTGTCTGACCCAAACTGGGCTCCGCCTCGTTTGGGGTCACATAGTGAAAGGTCACCAAACTATGGTATAATTTACAGTATACCCAAAACCTCGACAATAACCATGGTTTATCTATAACTTACCGTATAAAAAGTTCGAAGTAGATAATAGTATTTACTTTTAATTATAAAATATTTAGAGATGTAACCTGCTAGTATTTGTTATTGTATAACAAGTTAAAGCAGCTAACACCTTTAATCATAAAATATATAGAGATGCATCCTGCTAGTATTTGTAGTTTTTGTAATCGTATAAAATGTTTAAGGTGGATAACAATTTTAATCATAAAATATTTAGAGATGTAACCTACCAGTATTTGTTACCGTCTAAAAATTAAACGTGGATAACACCTTTGATTATAAAATATTCAGAGATGTAATCAGCTAGTATTTATCTTATAAAAAGTTAAAAGTGGACAACAGATTTTAGCATAAATATTTAGAAATGAAGCCTGATAGTATTTGTAATCGCATGAAAAGATAAAAGTGAAAAACACCTTTAATTGTCTAATATCTAGAGATGCAATCTGCTAGTAACTGTTACCGTTTAAAAAAGTAAAAGTGGAGAACACTTTAATTATAAAAATATGTAGAGATGTAACCTGCTATTATTTGTTAACGTATAACAAGTTTAAAAGCTAAAAGTGTATAATGCCGTTAATTATAAAATATTAAGAAATGTAAATGCTCTTCTAGTATTTGTTACCGTATACCAAGTTATAAGTGGATAACACCTTTAGTTAAAAATATTTAGAAATGTAATCTACTAGTACCTGTTACCATAAAATTTTAAGAGGATTAACACATTTAATTATAAAGTATTTAGAAACGTAATCTGCTGGTATCTGTTAGCATACAAAAAGTTTAAAGTGGATAACACCTTCAATCATTAAATATTTAGAGATGTAATCTGCTGGTATTTGTTACCGTATAAAAAGCTGAAAGCGGATAACACCTTTAACTTTAACGGTTAAATCATTGAAATTCAGTAAATACCACTTATCTAACTTATAATTCTTTATCCATGACTTTTTTTTTTAAATTAACAAACCATGAAAACATAAAATGTTACCAGACTATGACTGACAGTGACTGTTGTGCCCATACTACGAAAATAATATACACTTGATTTTACCGTACATATTTGAGTCTATTTAGGTCGGCGAGCGGATTAGGTGGGGACTCAAGTTCTATACATAAAGAAACCTAGCCTCAAGTAAGCTAGGCGTTGCACAGAACTTCGTAGTATGTTACCGCCGGACTTCGGAAAGAGAAAGTAGTGAAATCGATTAAATAAGGGTTTATACCATGTTACAGTAGCGTTCAACATCGTATCATGTTTTGCTTATTTGGCCTCTCTTTCCATCAGGCAGTCAACATTGTTTACAAAGTATTTGATTTAATATTGTTCTAGAGCGATGGGCTGGATGATACATGTATGATTATTTCTAGACAAACATGAAACCCGATATCCTGCCCGCCAACACTCCTCCGACTCTCTTAGTTCTACAAGGGATAGAGGTTTGCCAGATATTTCTACCTTATATACTGGTTCTGTTTGTTTATTGCTCATGCATTTTTGTGCTTGTTTGTTTTGATTAAACATGTTTTATTTCAAATGTGGCATAAACGTGCAAAAAATCACAACATTTTCATCTGGATTAGATCGAAAGGTGAAAGCTTATTTAGTTCTTTTCCTGATATTAACACATATTTACACATAATGGGAAGGTAAAAATAAAGCATATAGGAAACATTAAGGTAATATAGCAAATATATCAAACAGACATAATGATCAAGTGATTTGATGTGAAATACTAAAATAGGATAACGTACGCATATTAGATAGAAGTGCAATTTCATTTGGAGCATGGTTATGTGTGTATTGGAAAATGTAGGGACACCGATACGAATCAGTATGCATCACTTTTAATGTGTTTCATGTGTTTTGTATCGCTGAACCGTTTCAATATTACCACAGCAACAGAGAGGTAGATCAGAAGAAAATATGTAAACAGGTCGTTGTTTAAAGCTCTGTACTATGTTTGTAAGCGAACATGAAGAATTTGAAAGCGTGCTGTACATCTTATGAAATATTACGAGCTCATGTTTTCTGCGTCTGGTTTATTTCCGTTTTCTTTATATATTAGCATATTAGTATTCTGTGACGTTGTCAATCATTTTTATGCTTGTACATTTAGTTTAAACATATTGTATTCAGAAATAAAGACACATAAAACACATGTAACAACATACAAACTACTAGGATTTGAGCGAAAGCAAAATACTTTATGAAGTTCCTCTCCTCAGACGAACAATTAAATTTAGCTGATAACGACATAAGGTTGTAAATACGTAAACGCATTCATGTGACATATCTACCAATATATATGTTAATTTTAATATTAGATTACTATATTGCGAAAATAGAAAGTTATATGTTCAAACATAACAAGTATGAGGGAGAGAAGAAAAAAAAACAAGATCTACTTATGCAATGATAAGAAAGAAACAACTGAAAGAAGTATCATGAGGTGGAGCGAAAGGGCTAATAAAAATGATAGAAAATAACTGTTGGAACAGTAGGGACCGCCATCTGCACTGCGAGAACCAAAATGCCAAATACACTAACCTTTTGTACTACTGGATATTAAATATATTTTTGCTTCCTTTGATCTATCTCACCGATATCATAGTACATGTACTCACTTAATACGAGCGGATAGGATTTTACAAATAAATGAGGAAAACTATGCGGTGAAAAGGTCAGATTAAAAACGCTTACTTTATTTAATATAATTATAAACTGCCTCGATAATGTGCGTTATTTTCATAACTTACAGTTCTGCTGCCTAACAAGAGAACATAAACAGAAATAAGGCTAATAAGTGGAACTGTCCTCAAAAATTCTTGTCTTTGCCCATAGTAAAGGGGACATGCTAGCAGAAAGTGACCAGTAGTTTCGTATGCAACAACTGCAGACGTCTGTCGCCAATATAAAAGTTTTTTGGTATTCATGGAACAATTATGTTTTGGTCAATTGAAATTGTCCGCAAAATTTCTTGTCTTTGCCCATAGTAAAGGGGACATGCTAGCAGAAAGTGATCAGCGGTTGCCGTACTGCCACAAGTGCGCTGGGGAAGTATCAGAAATATTTTTATGAATCAGATCCTGACTTAAGAAACTACAGTTTGTTCGAAGATTGTATGCAACATCTGCAGAACTCTGTCGCCAGTTTAAAAGTATTTCTAGAACAATTATGTTTTGGTCAAGGTGCAATCCGAAGGCATTGACTGAACTAGCGTTTCTTTTTTCTTCCGACAAACTATTCCATTCTCTAATCACAATAGGGAGAAAAACATATAATATTGACTTGTTCGTGTTTCAATTATTTGTAAATTATTTGATTTTTTTAATTACGTAAAGAAATCTCTCTGATACAAGAGAGTAAAGATAACTAGGACTTATATCTGAATACATTTTGTAAAAAATAGATAATTTTTGTTTTCGTCTTCTGGTACCTAGGGTTTTCTATCCTATTTCCGAATAAAGTGTTTAAACAGATATTAATTTTGTTGTTCCCGTGGCAATTTGTGGAGCCTCATTTTGATTTTTTTTTTCTATTTCTTCTTTTTTGTACTGGGTATAGTTATCTACAATTTCATTTCCGTATTCTAGGATTGGTCTAATTAACGTGGTATATATAATTTTGAGAGATCTGCGGTCAAGTAGAAATTTAAGCTTACGCATAATGTTTATTCTAGCCTACGCTTTGGTTTTTATACAATCAATATGTTTATGCCACGTACCATCGTTTAAAAAATGAAAAAAAAAAAAAAAAAAAAAAAAAAAAAAAAAAGCCAAGAGGTTAATGAGAATCTACTTCTGTAATTGGTTGTTCTGACATAAAGATAGGAGGGTGATTTGGTTAGTTTTTCGCCCTTGCTATTAAAAAGAATTCAGTTTTAAAATGTTTAAAAGACATCAGCCATTTTTTTGCCCATTGTGCCACTTTTTCCAAATTAGAATTAGGAAGTTCAGCTGCAAGTACTGGATCTTCAACAGCTATATATAGGCGTGTGTCGTTAGCAAAGTAGGGAATATTTGAGCCGATATCCCTCACAATGTCATTTATGTACAATAAAAATAATAAAGTCCCAACAATAGATCAGTGTGGGACACCGACTTTTAGAGAGTTCCAGTCAGTATGATATAACACGTGAGAAAAGTCACCCGTGGTTTCCTTAGATAATCAATGAACCAATTCAGAAGACTTTCTGCTATGCCAGCTGCTTTCAGTTTTTGCATGAGACAGCAGACCAAACATGATCAAATGCCTTGTTAATGTCACAAAACACAACTCTTACCTTTTTATCCACATCAAGAGCATGACAGAAAGTATCACAAAGATAAGTTAATTAATTAACAGTAGAATCACCAAGTATAAATCCAGATCGTAAGGGTGAAAGAATATCATTATCACGAAAATGATTGTAAATGTGTTTAAAAATGCATCTCTCAAAGGTTTTATCCAGGGTATTTAGCAAGGAAACAGGCCTGTACTTCAAAGCTAATACAGGATCACCACCCTTGTGAATCGGACAGACGTGTACCTTTTTCCAGTCGTGTGAAATTTTGCTATTTTGAAGCGAAAGGTTATAGAACAAGAATAATGGATCTGCAAGTTCATTTGCCAGTTCACGAAGAATTCTATTATTTATACCATCAGGCCGAAAGGCCTTTCCCAAGGGAAATGTTACATAACCGATTTCACTTCTAAAGCCGTAAGGTTAAGTGATGGCAGTTTATGTTCTTCACTAACGTATAAAGGAACTTTAGGAACATCTGCATTTTCATCGTCTAACAGTGTCTTATCTCTGAAGACGTCATTAAGAATATTTGCTTTGTCTTGATCTTCAGTATATGTACAACCTTCATATTCAAATGATGGGATAGAAAAATAAGAGGAGATATATAAACAATTTTAAAGTTGATCACCAGTCTTTAGAGGTAAGAGTACCAATTTGATTTGAGATATTTTCGGTGTATAATTTTTTTGAGTTACGAATCGTTTTTGTCGCTTTATCTCTTATAAGTCTAAACCTTTCCCAATTTACAGGTATATTTAAATGTTTGGCCTTTCTGGATGCCCTTTTACGTATCTTGATATATCTTTGAATAGTGAGCCAATGTGGGTCAGCCGGACAGTTTCTTATATTTCTATTATGGATACAATCATTGGATAGAGCAATAACCTTTTCAATTATAATTTTAGCGTAAATATTTTTATCCCTATTGTACAGTCCTCCCAGTCCGTTGATGATGTTTTTAGTCATAAAAGGTTGGAGTCACCTTCTTCATACATCTAAATCGGGCGCATGTATGATTTTCGGTTTGGTTTTACAAATCGTAAAATACCATAAGTAGTAGAGTGATAGCGCCGGTCTTCTTTTAAGCAATGGTCTCCTACACCACTCATGACTAAATCGTCATTATTTTTGTTAGAAAGGTATCTAGTAATGAGGAAGGATGTTCAGGTTAATGAGTTGGTTCCTCGATAACTTAGTATAAAGAATATTGCTCAAATATTGCTTTGACTTTACGAGATGAGATAGAACTAAACATGTTAAAATTGAAATCTCCTGCTATAATAATATCAATTATTCTTGTATCACAGCCAGAGAGATAGAATTCTCGAGAAATGCACAGTAATTAGCATCGAAATTGGATGATCTGTAGAATAAACCGAAAATTTTCTTATGTTTAATAATAATCTCTAGCCACAGGCATTCAATTCCTCATGGCCCAATGTCATTCCTGCATCTATAGAAGAATCTTTTACATATATAATCACACCACCACGATTATCGCCGACCCTGTCTTACGTTCATGGGAGTGATAAAATTAAAAATACAGGTGATATATCAGAATGAAGCCAGGTTTCTGAAAATGCTAAAATGTCAAAGTTAGAAAGTTCAGCAAACAATACATCAAGTTCGTTAAAAATACTCTGCACATTATTACGAGTAAATGATAAATGGGAAGAAAGAAACAAAGTACCAAAATAGAACCGTTTCCTGATGAAGAGCTGATGGAACTATCCGAAAGAGGTGATAACGAACCGGGAGCAGAACGTAGAACTATATAATTAAAATTAATGATAGTGCCAAAAATAATGAATAAGTGAAATCAACATTTAATCTTTGTTTATTGCCTACTAACAGCTTCTTTGAGAGATTCCGAAAATAGAGATTCTAGGTACGACTGGAGTCATCAAGAATAGTTTTTATAAAATGAATAAGTATAGTCGACCTTCGTTATCTCGACCTCGCTTATCTCGAATAACCGCTTATATTGAAGAGAAATTCTGGTCCCTGTTTTAACATGGAAATCTAAGAACAGGTAACAAAATATTTTAATATTTTAAACACAATATTTTAAATATATATATCTTTAACTTCAGGAGTCAAATTACATATTCATTTGTTAAATGTGGCTGTTCGATTTATTTTCTTACCTCACTTCCGCAACTCTGATATGTCGAGGTACGGATACCTCGAAGTGTCTCAGAGAGTCCCTTGGAATTCGAGATAACGAGAGTCGACTGTATACATAATATCCATGCATAGCAAACATAGGACAACAAAGTGAAATACAATAGCTTAATTATAAAAGAATTTGTACGTATGTATGGTGCTGGCCGTGTCCTCCCGTTTCAGTTATACGTAATCAGTCAACAAAAGATACAAGAATAACTCAACCAGCAACCTTCACAAGACTACATTTATAATTTGATCAAGTATGGACCGGTAAGTTCTGGCAGCACAGTCCCGGTACACACTCTTTAGTGACGCTCCGAAAATATAGACAGTAAAAGTATGCATAAAGCAAAATATTGGCATATACATTCATGTCAACATATAAAAAATACGTTTTAAAGGTTTTGAGATACATGTATGCTTATAACAAAAAATCATTTTGAAATTATTATTATTATTACTGTTTTTGTTTATTTCATTATTATTATTATTATTTGATTTCATTGCATTTCGAATATAAGACACAAGTTGATAGAAACCACAAATTAAATATTATATAGTGTGTGTCACTTAGCATAAGTGCATCCTAATGGGTTTCTTATACAAAAATAACAATATTGAACATAGAATAGTTTGGAAATTGCATCGGCAGCTCACTCTTGCAGAGAGAGAGAGAGAGAGAGAGAGAGAGAGAGAGAGAGAGAGTGAGAGAGAGAGAGAGCCTTTCTACTACAGCTGAAATCAACATTAAGATAATCAATTTATAGATGTATTCTTGAAACAAGACTATTCAAGGATATACAATACGCGAAATACACTGTTCACAAGTTGATTTAAACATCCAGAAATGAACTATGAAACAGTAAAGTACAGGACTCAGTTGTTCAAAGCGTCGTTAGCTTAACTAGCTCGTTAAGAGTCATTTTGTTAACTGTTTTAGCAGATTCAATATACAATATTCTGATATTTTTTGCTGAAAAAATGTGAGTAGCTACTCACATTTTTTCAGCAAAAAATTTCAACATGTTTGCGTATCACTCGATGTAAATTTTAACGAATCGTTAACTAACGACGTCGTTAGCTTTGAACAACTGGGCCCAGAAATGAACTATGAAACAGTAAAGTACTGTAATACAAGTGATCAGCAGACATACCAGTTTAGTGCAGGTTATATTATATTTCCTTTGGGATCATTGAGCCCATCCTGGTTATTTTGAAAATTGAATACCGCTTAAGCCGGCGCTAAGGGGGGACGTATGCAGCCTCGCAAACTACAGTGTTGCATATGAAGAGACTCAACCAAACCGAGTCTCCGATTTTCGTGATTTGGTGTGTTCTTTGTTTCAAAGGCAATGCTTTTGACTTTTATTTTACTCTTCTGTAGCTGGTGTTGTGCCGTGTGGCGGCCGTAAAATGTTTCCCCGTACACACAGTTATATTTTTTTTCCTTTGGGATCGTTGAGCTTATCCTGGTTATTTTGAAAATCAAATACCGCTTAAGGTGGCACCTGGGGAGGGGGGTGGCCTCGCAGGCTACAGTGATGCATATGAAGAGACAATCAAATTGTGTCTCCGATTTTCGTGATTTCGTGTGTTCTTTGCTTCCAAACGCAATCTTTTTTTTTTACTTTTATCACTGCACATTGCATCAGCCTAACCACTCAAACAATCTCCATTTAAGGTTAACTATCCCAACTGGTCTCAGAAAACAATCTTGTGGAAATAACAGTGACCCGATCGACTATAAATCTCCCTCGGTTACCAGATGAGTGCTTACTGACCCCTACGTCACTCGTGGAGCACTGATATATCAATGCGAAACACGAGACGTCTTCTGCCGATTCGATGCGGACCACTGAACGATACTGATAGTCAACTTAACACAGGTATGGTACAGTTTTCAGGAATGCTGAGCATTCGGACAAAAAAAAAAAGTGCAGACCCGGTAAGCATTCTTTATAAATCTATAGCGGGCCGTTATCGGCCCGTCAGGGTAGCTGACGGGCCGATAGCGGCCCACTATAAATTTATAAAGAATGCTAGCTGGGGACTCGTAGCAAATGTTTCCCAAGAGAAACAGTTTTATCAGGGTCCAGACTATTTGTCATCTCGTCAGTGATAATACCAATGCATGGTCGGATTGGCTTGTTATTTATTTACTTTTGATTTTTTAAGTGTGACAAGGAATTTATGTGTCCGACAGCTGAGTAACTATGGCTCTTATAAAAAAAAATCCAGCATAACAGAATACAAGAAGAACCCCTGCATATCATTTTTGTGACATTTTTACGAAATTGCACCGCTGAGACATGGTTTTCAGGAATTCACGATCAGAGAGAATAGTGGTAGTCTATATTTATAAACCTACAATTCATAGTTGTGATACAGTATACGCAGTTATATTCTAATTTGGTACATCCCGCCACATTCTAAATATTCCGACAGGCATGTCCAGTGAGGCAGAGTAGACCCAGATCAAACTCCTCCGACGAGAGCAGCTTGATCAATGCCTAGTCTGTTCGTATTTCAGCCAGTACTCATTAGTCCAAATAATTAGGATAATTACAATAAATCTAGGCAAACAACAGATACTCTGCCTAGTTACACCATCACATAAAATGTCAGCCTCATTTTCTCTGAACAAAAAAATACAAGAAAGAAAGACACAAGCCAAAATGTCATCTACTGCAGTTGTGATTAGCGCCGTAAGGTTAACAGCTCATTTTCAGCCTTTAGACTTTAGACTCTCTATTAGCTAACTTAGCAGACGAACAATCGATGACACCTCTCCTACTCCTCCCAGAAAACAAGTCCAGCACCCCTCGCAAACCGTTTCCAGTGGAGACAATTTGCCATTGTCTCTAGTGGAGACGACCTTCACAAAATGCCAGAACCCGCCTTCTTGGAGATATACCAAAAACTAAATATATACTTTAACCCTTAAAACGCCAAGAAAACCTGCATCTGAAAATGTCGTCTGTTTATGTCGTCTGCTGAATATTCTTGCAAACTTTTCAAACCTATTTTCGCATACAGGCAAACAGTGTGGACCTTAGAGGAGCAGTCTGATCTGGGTCCACGTTGTTTGCAAAAATGACTTTTAAAATCACAAACAGATGACAAAGCAGACGACAATTGTTGTGATTGGCAGTTTAAGGGTTAGTATATGCTGTCCGCTGAAAGATTTACCAAGAATACTAAGCGTTAATAATAAGAGTTGACTATGAAAGGATGGATAGATCCCGTCAGAATTGTTAGGGCATGGAAGATGATGTTAATCACCTCGGCCCAGTTGTTCAAAGCGTCGTTAGCTTAACGAGCTCGTTAGTTGTCAAAATGTTAACTGTTCTAGTAAGTACAATATCTAATTCACAGGTATATTTTTTTCAGCAAAAATATTACCGTATATGCCATATTTAATGATTAAAGTTTTAACGATACGTTAACTAACGACATGGTTAGTTTTGAACAAATGGGCCCACGTTTGTACTTTATGCCACATTAACAAAACTAGTGATTAACCCTTACCACTCTCTTGGCTAGTTCAGCAAACGCCTCCTCCTTCCGCCCCCACACCATTTCCCTCCACCACCACACAGAGAAAACAAGACCCGATACCTCATGCAAATTGTCTTCAGTGGAGACAATTTGAATGAAATGCCAAATCCCACCCTCCAGGGAAAACAAGAAACATACTCCAGCATGTCACCTGCTAAAGATTGTAACGAGAGCACCAAGAGTTACGTAAAACTAGTGGTTAAAACAGTTATTTTCTTAAATACCATATTTAATCTGACCAGCGAGACACTCACATGAGCAAACAGTGCAGTCCCAGATCAGATGCTGCATTCTGCAGCCTGTGATCAGGGTCTATACTGTTTGCCAATTATCCAGCAGTTCAAGAAATGTAGGAAGTTGGGGACCAGACGATAGTATATTTCAGTAAAACATCCCAGCTAGCATTCTTTATAAATCTATAGCGGGCCGTTAGCGGCCCGTCAGACCCTGACGGGCCGCTAAACGGCCCGCTATAGATTTAGAAAGAATGTTTACTGGGATGGACAAGTAGCTAACGACAATATCACAGATTAAAGGACTCGACATTTCGTTCAAAGATGTTTGACAGTTTTCTAAGAACATACTACTACAGGGCTAAATAAATAAAGCACACACACTCGTGTTTACCAGCTGACACAGTTTTTGTTTTCTTTAGTACATGGACCTCGAATTTAACCCATATACCAGTTGTATAGATAAAGAAAATCCGACATAGCCGCCGATCATTCCGGTTAATTATCACATTATACAGTTTCGGTGAATCTACAAACAGTAAACTCCCAGATTAGCCTGCGCATCCCACAGACGGATCTGAGATCCACGTCCGCCATTATAGATTTAGTTCAGCTGGGCCGCTGCCATGAAAATCAGTCACGGCGTCATATATGGACAGAAAAGGCACCGATCAGTCTGTACGCACAGTCTGATCAGCACACACGATCAGTCTGTACGCACAGTCTGATCAGCATACACACTGTCCACCCACAGAACCCTTAGACAGGAAACAAAAATACTTAAATTTAGATTAGACATCAGTGTTGTTAGAGGAACTAGGTATAGGAAAAGTAAAGTTGACTCTCGTTATCTCGAACTCGCTTATCTCGAATAACCGCTTATCTCGAAGTGAAAATCTGGTTCCTGCCCAAAACATGAACATCTAACAACAGGTTAAAAAAATATTGTGGAAAAGAGGAGAAATTGCTCCTAATGATATTTTAAGCAGTTTCAGATAGAATAAGTATCAGCAATGATATTTTCAGCAGTTTCAGATAGAATAAGTATCAGCGGTGATATCTTCAGCAGTTTCAGATAGAATAAGTATCAGCAGTGATATTTTCAGCAGTTTCAGATAGAATAAGTATCAGCAATGATATTTTCAGCAGTTTGAAATAGAATAAGTATCAGCAGTGATATGTTCAGCAGTTTCAGATAGAATAAGTATCAGTAGTGATATTTTCAGCAGTTTCAGATAGAATAAGTATCAGCAGTGATATTTTCAGCGAAGTTTCAGATTAGTTTCAGATTAGAGGAGTGAGCAGAAATGATATTTGCGGAGTTGTTTGAAGAGGTAATAGCAATGATGTTTTCAGCTGGGTTTCGGATTTGAAGAGGTATCAGCAGTGATTGTCTTCACTATTTTTATCTGTTCTCCTTAAAGAGGGCAGGTAGAAATATATTAGTAGCATTAGTAGAGCGAAGTAGAATAGATGGTTTCAATAATAGTGGATGTCTAGATGTCTGGTAGGTAATTAGAAGAACAGTTGATTGCGTGAATGATAGTTGTTACTTTGGTAGAGGAAATTAAAATTTTAGTAATAGAAGTCAAGGTGTCTGTAAATGTAATTACAAAGGCAACAGAAGCAATTATCATTATTGGGGGCTGTATTATCAAAAATGTAGGTATTTTCATTGCTAGCTGAATTAAGCAGATATAGCAACAGCGACAGTACTAGTAGTAGAATGGGTGCAGTAGTAGTCTTCTGAGCAGATTAGGCTCATATGTGAGTTTATAGTACAGGCATGTATCCGTCGTCCGTCGTCCGTCAACATTTTCAAATGCCTTTTTATCCGAAGCCTTGAAGCCAATTCTTACCATATTTCACATACAGTATCTATAGGCTATAATTCAACCGAGCCTTCCATTTTCGTTCTCTTATGTATTCCTTGTTTCCAGCTGGAAACAAAGAACACATAAGAGAACGAAAATCGGAGGCTCGGTTTCATTTAGATAATGGTAAGGTTTCGGTTGAGGCAAACCAGGCCTCGAGGTTGTAAAACGTTTTTCGTACTCAACTCAGCTGAGAATGAAATTTGTCATGCTAATAAATCTCGAATTGCTGACAATTGCAAATTCTTTCTTGCTAAACATAGCTGAGTGTGAAAATTTCTCGGCTTATAGATATGAAAATGCCAACTATTGTTGGCATTTTCATATTTATCAGCAGAGAAAATTTCATTTTCAGTTGAGCTGCGTACGAAAAAAGTTAAATAAACTCGGGGCCAGCTTAAGCCACCTCAGTAGTTGTTTCAAGGCGGTTCCTGTGTAACACCCACAGTCGAATTTCAATTTCTTGAACACCACTGGGACCATGGGAATTTGTTCGAGACATGGGTAGTTCGAGCCACTGAGATTAAACAATGATGCCAGGTCAGAAAGCAAATAACGATAATTCTGGGAAGTATTCTCGATCTTCTATACAATAATGGTTGATGAGGCGATTCTAATGAGTACACACAGCATACCATTTCATGATAAAATAAGAAAACTTCCTTAAATATCTGTTTTGTGGAGCTATCGGAAGAATTACGTAGGGACTCAAAAACAAGTTCGAATGAGCCATGATAAACGAGTAATCAGGGTTCGAGTGATTGAGGTTCGACTGTATTTTGTTTGTGTGTCGTTTGTGTTTTTTATTAGCTCACCTGGCTTATACCGTGGCCTGTTGTCCGTCGTCCGCCGTCCGCCGTCAGCTTTTCACATTTTTGACATCTCCTCAAGAACCATAAGTTGGATTGAGCTGAAACTTAGTGGGAGGCAATGTGGCAACATGGACATGGAAATTCAGAATTGCTAAAATCGTTCCGTTCCGATATCCAAGATGGCTGCCAGGGCGGCCATCTTGAAATTCTTCAAACGACATCTCCCCCAAAAAAGTCGGATTGAACCGAAACTTGACAAGAGGCATCGGAGCGACATAGAGATTCAGAATTGCTAAAATCGTTCTGTTCCGATATCCAAGATGGCCGCCATAGTGGCCATCTTGAAATTCTTCAAACGACATCTCCTCCTAAACCCTGAGCGGATTGAGTCGAAACTTGATGGGAGGCATTGTAGCGACACTGAGATTCAGAATTGCTAAATTGTTCCGTTCGGATACCCAAGTTGGCTGCCAGGCGGCCTCTTGAAATTCTTCAAACAACATCTCCTCCCAAACCGTAAGTCGAATTGAGCCGAAACTTGACGAGAGGCATCGGAGCGACATACAGATTCAGAATTGCTAAAATCGTTACGTTCCGATATCCAAGATGGCCTGGATATCATTTAGCCCTAACTGGTATCATTTAGCCCCTACTGGTATCTTTGAAAATCGAGTTCCACTTTAGGCAAGGGCTACGGACCCTTTACAGCCCGATAAACCGCGTTGCCGATAAAACGGAGACTCAGAATTTCCATTACGAAAACATGCCTATTCAAATATACGAAAACTTTTATCACCAAAAAAAAAAAAAAAAAAAAAAAAAAAAAAAAAAAAAAAAAAAATGAAAATTTTCAGATTAAAAAAATCTAATATTTTTCGTATTTCTGTTCAAAACATAGATTTTTGGTATTCGTTAGAACCGCCTTGACGAGGCGGTTCTAACGAGTACCAACAATGTATGTTTTTGAGCAGAAATAAGAACACTAATGTATACCCCTGTAAACCCCATTTTTACTGTATAAAAGTTGGGTTTAAGGGGGTCAAAACTATATGGGCGTTTTTCATGATGCATTCTTTTATGCGTTTTCTTTGCTTCCAAGGCAAAACTTATAACAAAATAACAAATCGCCTCGTAGAATAAACCACAAAGCAACAAAGAGTAACACCGGGACCACCACCTTACAACGGTTAGCAGAATAAACAACCGGGTATGTGTGTTTGTGTGGTGGGGGGGAGGGGGAGGGGGTGTTAAAGCAATTTTACAGCCGGCCAACTTCACCCTGGGTCCCGATGCTACTCTTAATACAGAAACCCTTAAAAATTCGGTTCGCATAAAGGCTCCAAACTCAGTCAATGCATCAAAGCGAAAACATAAAAATCAAATTAATCACTATGATAAACAAAGACGAGTCCTCATGGCTAATTCTACTGTGTGCCAGAGTAAATGAAAACCAATAGTTGAACCATTGCAGCTCAAGCCAAAGACACAAAGCGAAAGTTTCGGGCTATTGAACAAAGATATAAGGAACAAAAAAATGTCAAGACAATAGCACAGTTGTAAATGCATCCAATGCATCCAACCAAGTTTGGACTCAATCCAACATAACATTCGGTAGCAGGCGTGGTTTGAAGATTTTCAAGATGGCCACTGTGGCGGCCATCTTAGATAGCGGAATGGAATGATTTTAGCAATTCTGAATCTATACGTTATTATGATGCCTCCCATCAAGTTACAGCTCAACCCGACTTACAGTTTGGGAGGAGATGTCGTTTGAAGATTTTCAAGATGACTGACATGGCATCCATCTTGGATATTGGAACGGAATGATTGTAGCATTTCTAAATCTCCATGTGGCCCCAATGCCTCCTACCAAGTTTGGGCTCAATTTGACAGAGTTCGGGAGTAGATGTGGTTTCAAGATTTTCTTGGATAGCCAAACAGAAGCTTTTGACAATTCTGAATCTCTATGCCGCTCCAATGCTTCCGATCAAGTTTGGCTTAATCCATTTTATGTTTTGGGAGGAGTTGTCATATAAAGAATTTCAAGATAGCCGCCATGGCAGCCATCTTGGATATCAGAACAGAACGATTTTAGCAATTCTGATTCACTATGTCGCTCCGATGCCTCCCATCATGTTTCAGCTGAATCCGACTTACAGTTTGGACGGAGATGTCGTTTGAAGAATTTCAGGATGGCCGTCCTGGCAGCCATCTTGGATATCGGAACGGAACGATTTTAGCAATTCTGAATCTCCATATTGCCACATTGCCTCCCACTAAGTTTCAGTTCAATCCAACTTATGGTTCTGGAGGAGAAGTCGTTTTGGAATTGACTTTGAATCAACATGGTGTCCCTTTTCAGAAAGGAGACGAAAATAATATGACAGAGTTGCCTCTCCCAAAATGTATTTCCATTTACCCTTAAAGTGAAACAGAATGGTATAGTTAATATCCCGGAACTATCAAATTATATGAATTAGTTACAATGCTCTGTCCTGGATCCTTGACGTGTTGCGAACAAAGCTGATATTCCAAAGTCTGATTGCTTGAAAACATTACAGACAGCTAGTAAGACAGATTCACTGGACAGTTCATGATTCAAGGCGGGATCTGGCATTTGCAATGACAGCGGCGAATGCTTAGTTAGCTTTGATGGCAGATCTCACCAAAGCTACAGCTTGTAAAGTGAAACATACTATTCCCATATCTCAACCACAAGATATCCATAATTCTTTTTTTTTTTTTTTTTTTTTTTTTTTTTTTTAATTATCTTGTTTACTCACGTATCAGGGGAAAAAACATAATCGTAAAATAAGCAGAGGTGCACAAATGCTTTGACTGACTAGTTTTAGTTGCCCAGTTGCTTGGCATGCCAGTAAGATTAAGGGATGGTGAGATTAACAGTATCTACGTATGCTTTAAGGGAACGTGATATACTTGGTAGACCTGCCTTGTCCTGCAATAAAGGAGAAGGAGGTCACCATTACAAAAACACGCCTATTTAAATATATTGAAAATTTCACTTCCAAAAACTGCAAATTTTCGGATAAAAAAACTGATATTTTTAGCTCACCTAAGCCAACGGCTCATTGGTAGGCTTATAGTATGACTATCCTCTGTTGTCGTCGTCTGTCGTCTGTAGTCTGTCAACATTTACAAACATCTTATCCTCTGAAACCACTAAGCCGATTGAAGTCAAATTTCATGTGGAGCAGCCATGGGATAGGGGAACGAAAGTTTGTTCGCAGGGTCCAGTTCACTGACCTAGATGGCCGCCATGCCCATATAAGGTAAAAAAACCTTCAAAAATCTTCTTCTCCGGAACCAGTGGGCCGATTGGCATGAAACTTGGTATGTAGCATTGGGGACTCAAGCCAATTATAGTTTGTTCAAATGATAACACTTGGGTGACTTTGACCTAGTATAGACCAAGGTCAAATTTGTTCGCATAGACTTTTGTATGGGGAAAAAGTCAAAACGTTGTATTTTTCAGAAAATATTGCAGCCTGTGGTCTAAAAATTAGTAGATGCAGTGAACAAAATGAAGAAATAAAACTGCATGAGTATTCAAGGTCATTCCTTGACCTTGGTTCAAGTTCATTCAGATATGAAAATTAAAACTTGTTTTACTCAAAAAACTACTGGGCCATTTGCAACCAAATTCCATATGACTTTTTTAGAAAAAAAAAGTAATAAAAATGTGAGTTTTGTCACATGACCAATACGACCGTCATGCCATATAAGGTAAAAAAAAACCCTTTAAAATCTTCTTCTCTCGAACCAGTAGGCCGATTGTCATAAAACTTGATATGTAGCATTGGGGACTCAAGCCAATAATAGTTTGTTCAAATGATGACACTAAGATGACCTGGACCTTTTTGGCCAAGGTCAAATTTGATCGCATAGACTTTTGTATGGGAAAATGTCAAAACCATGTATTTTTCAGAAACTGTTAGTAGATGCAGTGAGCTAAATGAGTTAATGAAACTACATGAGTATTCAAGGTCAAGGTCATTCTTTGACCTTGGCCCGTTCATTCAGATATAGAAATTAAAACTTGTTTTTCTCAGAAACTACCGGGCCATTCATAACCAAATTGCACATGAAATTTAATTAGGAAGAAGAAAATGAAAATTAATCAATATGAGTTTGGTCAAATTACCAATATGGCCGCTATGCACAGCGAGCACCGTAGCCTAGTGGATAAGAGAGCTGACGCTTAATCCATTACGTTTCTTACTGCTGTGGTTCGAGCCTCGCTCGGGTCAAATGTGGGAAATCCAAGTTCTGCTTACGGACGATCAGGTGGTTTTTCCCCGGCTCCTCGGGTTTTCACTCATCTTTGATGAACGATCGGCTCGATATAAATTAAATATTCTTGAAAAGGCCCTAAAATCAAAATAAAATAAAATAAAAAAAAATGGCCGCCATGCCTATATAAGATCAAAACCCTTTAAAAATCTTCTTAGGAACCGGTCGACTTCTTATAATAAAACTTGGTATATAGCATTGGGGACTCAAGCCAATCATAGTTTATTCAAATGATGTCCCCTTGGTGGCCTTAACCTTTTGTAGGCCAAGGTCAACTTTGGTCTCATAGGCTTTTGTATGTGCATTTTTAAGAAACTATTCCAGGTAAGAATTTGTAGATGCAAGTAGCTAATAAGTAAATGAAACTACATGAGTATTCAAGGTCAAGGTCATTCCTTGACCTTGGCCTATGGTCATTCAGATATGAAAATTAGAACTTGTTTTTCTCAGAAACCACTGGGCCATTTGTAACCAAATTTCAAAGGAAAGCTTTTAGGAACAAGGAAATGAAAATTAATAAATATAAGTTTGATGACATGACAAATATGGCTGCCATGCCCGTATATGGTAAAATCATTTAAAAAAAACCCTTCTTCTCCGTAACCAGTGGACTGATTACCTTGAAACCTGGTATGTAGTATTGGGGTCTCGGGGCACATTATAGTTTATTCAAATGATGACTGGCTTGGCCTCGATCTAATTTACATCAAGGTCAAATTTGGTTGCATATGCTTTTTTATGGGAAAAAGTGAAAAGTGTAAATTTGTAAGTTTTTGGAAATTTTTGTTTCCTGTGAACTTTAATTTTGTATTTGCAATCACTTAAATGAGTAAATGAAGCTACATGAGTATCATAAAATGGGGTTTAAGGAGGTCAATATTATGTTGGCATATTTCATAATGCAAAATTTCTCTGCCTTGTAAAGATGTGGAAAAAGTATGAGTTTTATCCAGTCCCTTTAAGAACATTTAGTCTAGCTTTATCCGTATTTAGCCTTATATATAAATAAGAAATCTAATGCAAAACTATTCATGTAGACCTTGGTGAAAATTGCTATCAGTAGCTTTGTTGTTAATTTTCTGCACTGTTTGTCATTCCGTCGGCACTTTTCGACATGTATTTCCAAGCAAAATTCAAACACAACTTTAAAATTTACCTACATACCGTATACGTATTAGCCAAAGACAAATAATACTCGTAAAAACACGGTACACAATTACATTTTGTGTCACACTTGTTTTGCACACAAAACGCGTGTTGACAAAAGTAATTACGCCACATATAATATTGCAATTATATTGCTAAAAGGCACGTGTCGCAGTTTCTGAAAGCCGTCATACATTTTGAAAGCATACCATCCAGTCCTAACAGCTCACAAACGTTAATATCGTTGGCCGTATCAGCCGGAAGATTCTTTCCTTAGCATCAATCGTTGTGATTAATAGATTGAACTATCGTTTTCTAATACTAATTCGACCATATTACTGACAGCACCACAAATCATATTCAAATTACATCATAATAATTATCATTATTTGCGTCTTTTGACTTTTCCACCGCTCATGTCAGTAGACAAGGGACTGTAAGAAACCAGTCTTTACTGACAGAAAATCTGATGATAGGTCGAGTAAGCGTAACCTCGGAGTGTCTGTTACATAAATGGAACAGCATTTATTTACTTGCTTCTAAGGAATAAAACAAAGATTTCTGCAATATTTAATCCATCACGAAAACATGCCTATATAATTTTGACCCCCTTCAACCCCACTTTTATATTGTAAAACTGGGGTTTACAGGGGTATACATTATTTTTCTTATTTCTGCTCACTATGTTTTGAGCAGAAATATGAATAATATCAAATTTTTTATCGGAAAATTTCCCTTTTTTGGTTGTAAAGTTTTCAGTATATTTGAACAGGCGTGTTTTCGTAATGTATGTTTACTCTGTGTCTATAGCTCAGTAGGTTTTAGGTCTCAGCTGCAGATGTAGCGTAGTGGCTTAGAATCTGCTGTTGGTGCAGTTCTTCTTATGATACATTACGAAAACACGCCTATACAAATATATAGAAAATGTCACCTCCAAAAACTGAAACTTTTCAGGTAAAAAACTCTGAGGCGGTTCTAACGAGTACCCACAATCTATGCTTTTGAGCAGAAATAAGGAAAATTATGTATACGCCTGTAAACCCGAGTTTTACTATACAAAAGTGGGGTTTAAGGGGGTCAAAATTATATAGGTATGTTTTCGTGATGTGGAGTTTTGAGCAGTCAGAAGAGTTGTGAATTGCTAGATAGAGCAGGGTATCATCTGAAAAAAGTCTTACATTGCTGTTGGTGACATACACTGGAAGGTCATTCATGTAAATGAGCAATAAAACTGGGCCAGAACCGAACCCTGAGGGACGCCAGAAAGTACAGGCACAGAAGAGGATGATTTTCCTTTAAGGACAACTCTTTGAGATCTACCACTAAGAAAAGAACCTATCCAGCCTAATGTGTTTCCCTTGACCCCATATGAAGAAGGTTTATAGAACAGTCTGTTGTGAGCTACTTTATCGAAAGCTTTTGCAAAGTCCATCACCACAACATCATTTGGATCCCCTTCTGCATATTGAATGCAATGTCATGAACATACTATATCAACTATGTGTCACAACTACGTTTCTTCTCGGGAACCATGTTGTAGAGGATAGAGAATGTTGTTCCTATTAGATGCTGCATGAGGTTGCTTCAGATAATGTGCTCAAGAAGTTTACAACAAATACATGTCAAGTATAAAAGGCGAAAATTGCTGGGCTTGTCTTGTCTCCTTGTAAATCGGCGTCACATTGGCTTGTTTCCAGATGTCTGGGAGGCACTGTAGGTGGAGAGAGTCTTTGAAAAGTAAAGTAAAAAAAACAAAAAAAAAAAAACTTAGCTGATCGCTATGGGTTTTTTTTACATGACCTGTGCGGTGTCTTCTTGTTGTTTTTGATGGCTCCAGTCTAGCATTGTGATCACCTTGTTGGGAAGGAGGGAGCTGGATTGTGATCACCTTGTTGGGACGGAGGGAGCTGGATTGTGATCACCTTGCTGGGCAGGAGGGTGCTGGGTTGTGATCACCTAGTTGGGAAGGAGGGAGCTGGATTGTGATCACCTTGCTAGGCAGGAGGGAGCTGGATATGATCACCTTGCTGGGCAGGAGGGACCTGGATTGTGATCACCTTGCTGGGCAGGAGGGAGCTGGATTGTGATCACCTTGTTGGGCAGGAGGGAGCTGGATTGTGATCACCTTGTTTGGAAGGAGGGAGCTGGATTGTGATCACCTTGTTGGGAAGGAGGGAGCTGGATTGTGATCACCTTGCTGGGCAGGAGGGAGCTGGATTGTGATCACCTTGCTGGGCAGGAGGGAGCTGGATTGTGATCACCTTGCTGGGCAGGAGGGAGCTGGATTGTGATCACCTTGCTGGGCAGGAGGGAGCTGGATTGTTATCACTTTTGTTGGGAAGGAGGGAGCTGGATTGTGATCACCTTGTTGGGAAGGAGGTAGCTGGATTGTGATCGCCTTTTGGGAATGAGGGAGCTGGATTGTGATCACCTTGTTGGGAAGGAGTGAGCTGGATTGTGATCACCTTGTTGGGAAGGAGGGAGCTGGTTGCTTTGCTTTTCTTTGATTTGAGGAATGTGTACTGTCAGTCGTGGTTTGTATATTCTTCCTCTTGGCGTCATTGATAGGCTATGTAGCTTTTCCTGGACAACACCACGAAAGCATGCCTATATAATTTTGATCCCCTTAAACCCCACTTTTATAAAGTAAAACTGGTGTTTACAGGGGTATACATTATTTTTTCTTATTTCTGCTCAAAAACATAGATTGTGGGTACTCGTTAGAACCGCCTCGATGAGGCGGTTCTAACGAGTATCACAATCTATGTTTTGAGACAGGTATACGAAAAATATCAGAATTTTTTATCAAAAAATTGTCTTTTTTTTTGGTTGAAACTTTCAATATATTTGAATAGGCGTGTTTTTTCGGTTACGAGGGTCATGCAAAAAGTTCTGTCACTAATAGGCTTCCTTGGTTTTATCCCAGGTATATTTTAAAATGCTTTACTGCACTTAAAGGTGTGTTCAATAGCTAACGATACCCGTTTATTTCGTTCAAATTGCTTTCCAACTGACCGAGTTATTTTAAATTGAAATAGATGCAGTCATATACACTGACCAATTTATTTGTTACAATAAGAAACGACCAAGCAAAGGATGGTCAGGAGTCTACCTTTTACATGACAACGCCTGCTCTCATAAGTGTGAGGTTGTTAAGTCTTTTTTGGCTTCTGAAAAGGTGAAAGTTTTAAACCATCCCCCTTATTCACCTGACCCGAGTCACTGTGACTTCTTTTTATGTCCAAGGCTTAAGAAAATGCTTTCTGGAAATAAGTATACGTCTAGAAGGTCTCTTGGCAGCGCTATTCATCAGTGTCTCCAACAGATACCAAAAGAAGACTATTTATCTGCTTTTGGCGACTAGGTAAAAAGGTTACAAAAATGTGTTTCAGTTAAGGGGGAATACTTTGAAAGTTTGTAATAAAAATATGTTTGATAAAACGTAGCACTGAAGTAATCCGAACCCAGTGACAAAACTTTTTGCAGGACCCTCGTACCTAACTTGGGGAAGAGAGAGTTAATCTTAGTGCTTTTCGTACGTTTGTTCGATTTGTGCTTGTTTGGATTTGTCGGTTTCTCCTTCCTGTTGGTGTCTGGGAAGGGCTGCAGTTTATGATTGTGGAACTCCATGGACTTTTCTTTTACCTTTTTTCGTAATGGCTTCTATACTATTTTTGCTTTGGAAGTAAAAAACAAGCAGCCATTTAATTGAGAGTTAAAGGAAATTGGAAGTCAGTAGCGTGTCATATTCATAATACTGCGGGATTCATTTTAATATGAGAAGCCAAATATTAGCCACTATTGTAAGGAAATGCAAGTCATTCTGAAGCAATTGAAAAGAAGTTTCTCTATAAATCTAACTCTTTGCCCGCTAGTGGCGACTATTGTCGTCTGTTGATAATTTTTGCAAACAGTTTGGATCCAGATCAGGTCCAATAAAACGTCGGGCCTGATCTGGATCCAAACTGTTTGACACTCTGAGGGTCTTCCTGAAAGATTTTTTCACAACGTTTATTAAAAAAAAATCCACTGACGACAAAAAAGCATGCAGAATTATCTAGCACACAAGGAGTTAAGAATATCTAATAACATTTTAAACCTTACTCGTATAGTGCTTAGCAGAATTGTAGAAGACGACATTCTGTTTTTATTTTTATTTATTTCTTTTTCAGAGAAAATAAGACTTGGCATTTCAGTTTTTTTTGTTTGCTAGGCAGACGATTCACATGAATCGTTATCTCGAAGTCCAAGGGACTCTATGAAACACTTCGAGATATCCGTACTTCCATATATCAGATTTGCGGAACTGAGGAAAACAATTAATCGAACAACCACCTTTAACAGAATGAATCTTTAATTTGACTCCTAAGTAAGAGATATATTGAAAATATTGCGGAAAAGAGGAGAAATTGCTCCTTAGGAGCAATTTCTCCTCTTTTCCACAATATTTTGTTGCCTGTTGGTAGATCTCTGTGTTAAAACAGGGACCAGATTTTCACTTCGAGATAAGCGGTTATTATAGATAAGCAAGTTCGAGATAACGAGAGTCGACTGTATAAAAACGCTTTAAACCATTACCACACTCTGGGGTAATTCAGCATACGACAGAGTTATGATAATCTTATTTTTCCCAGAAAATGGGCTCTGACATTTCCCGCAAATTGTCTGCTGAGGAGACAATTTGCATGAAATGTCAAAGCCTATATTCTGGTATAAACTATTCTAAATTATCATCTGCTAGATTGTTTTGCACAGCATGTTGAGCATTTAACATAATACTTGTATATTTTGTGACGAATATAGAAAAACAACAACAGGGTTCAAGTATCATGATATCTATAGCTATGTTTAACTCTTTCGGTGCCAAATTTCAGACGTCATTTTTTTTTTTTTTTTTTTTTTTTTTTTTTTTTTTTTAATTTTAACAAAGTATCGTTCGGAAAGACGTTTATATGTAAAAATGTTGAAAGACAGAATATCAAACAGCGTAGATCCAGATGAGACGGCTCATTGAGCCGTCTCATCTGGACCTATGCTGTTTGCAAAAACCTGTTATCATTGCCTGTGGCAGTGAAAGAGTTAAGAAATATATGTTCACATAGGGTTGTTATATGTAACGTAATGAGACAACGTGGGTGTATATATCACAGACTTTTGTTAACGCTAAGCACTTGAGGTAAAATTTTCAGCAGACAGCACATTGGGGAATATTTTTCTTATTTACCCAGAAAACAGGATTTGACATTTCATGCAAATTGTCTCAAATGAAAACAATTCGCATGAAATGCTGAATCCTGTTTTCTGGAATATATATATATATATATATATATATATATATATATATATATATATATATATATATATATATATATATATATATATATATATATATATATAATCCCCTATTTGTCATCTGCTGAATTCGCCCAGAGCGTAGCAAAGATTAAAGTAATGTGTTGTCCATCAAAAGAATAAATAAAATGATTAAGACCCTCAAGGAACGATGACAGACAAGATTCTTCGTTCGAAATCAATACAGATGACAATTTATCACATTGTCTTCTACGAGGGCATTCACTAATTGGTCATAGTCTCAACGATATTGGACATCGTCTCAAAAATGACAATGTGACGGTAGTATTTTTCTTGGGCGCCTGCGAGACTTAGAGCGGAGTGTTTCCAGAAATTGAATTACATTTAAAACTGGAAGCGTAGCTGAGAATATAATAATGAACGCTTAAAGGCTTCTAAAAATTACATACCTGGGGTACGTCTCTCTGTGAATGGTAAATATTTTTAGGCTTAGAAATCGCTACCTAATCGTTGTTTTCAGAATGTTTTATTCGACTGCCTCGTGTATTACACGAGATAAGGAAATCCTGGATTTTACCTTGAGATAGAAATTCTTGTCCTATCCAGATTATCCTTCCAAGGGCAAGATAAAAATCGAGACCGCTCTCGTGTTTGATATGCACTGGTTCTAATGGACATCAAGAACGCCATCCTTATGGTTTACGTCACTGATCGTAATAACCTCATTTAAGCCACAGTAATGTAATCATAATATGGCAGACGTCAACAACCGAAGTTACTGCATTATTAAAACATCAACGTTCAGAAATGAAAGGTGTGCCAGGAAAAGAATCTGTCATGGGTCACACCTGGTTATCTCGTAAGGGGTAGCTGATGATTATGCACTCAAAAAGTTCTCCTGAATTACTGTTTTTTTTTGTTTTTTTTTTTTGTTTTTTTTTTTTTGTTTTTGTTTTTTTTGTCAATTTCAGAGACATACTTTGAAAAATCGGACAATGCTATTCCCTAAAACTTTCATTTCTGCATCGGAAAAGATAAGCGTGGGCTTAAAAAATTAAAAAAAGCTGCTCATTTTTAATTTAATTTCATCCGGAGAATAGTAGTCCGATTTTCCTGTTTTGCCTTTTTTACCAGTGCAAACTGAATGTATTTTCAGCTATCTAGGCTATGAAATACTTTTTTTTTTACATATCAAATAAGACATACTGCAATCTACGTCTATTTTGAAATTACATGAGATGCTAAATTTCCCAAGCATTTGATACGGGGGACTGAAATATTTGTGCCGAATATGAATTACAAGGCTGACTAGTCACTACGGGGACATTAACCCTTACGGGGACAAAAAAGCCTATACATCACAAAGCGATTTTTACGTTAGTAAAATCATACTTCTATATGAATTTGCTCAATTGAGAGCTTCAAATGTATGCAAACGTGCCATATCAGAATCCTGTTGACACATGCTGTCTCATTTGCAAAACCTTTCATGGTGTTTGATTGTTTATACGTAAAACATAAAATGGAATATTTTGAAACTGGTTTGGTCTAAAATCTGCATGTTTTTTTTTTTTATTATTTTTTTTTAACGCGGGACATTCTCTGATAATGGCTAATGTTCCCATAAGGGATAATCAGGCCTTGTAATCAGCCACCTGACAGTTAGCTTTTCTGTCCCCGTAAGGGTTAATGGACCCGTAAGGGGTAATCGGCTTCGTAAGTCATATGCGGCACACTTATTTCAGTTTCCGGAACTAATGCTCAACGTAGACGTAGGTTGTGATAATAAAATAAGTATGTCATAGCTTAGATAGCTGAAAACGCGTTCATCTTGCACGGGAAAAAAGTCAAAACAGATGTATCGGAGTACCCTTCTCCGGGTGAAATCAAATTAAAATTAAGTCGCTAGTTTTCTTGTTGTTTTTTTTTTCAAGCCAACGCCTATCTTATCCAGCGCAGAAAAAAGCTGTTGGGAATAGCATTGTCCGATTTTTCAAAGTATGTCTCTATAATTGACTTAAAGTCAGTAAATCAGGACATTTGGATGTCTCGTAAGTCATGGCCGGAAGTTCGCATAAAGATTTTGAGTGCATAACTGCTGGCTACCCTTTACGAGATTACTAGTAGTGTGGGTGTGAGGGGTAGATATAAAAATCATAGCCTCGTGATGCCAGACAGTGATCCTCGGGACAGATTTTTCTATCTATCCCTTACACCCATGACAGATCCTTACATTAAAGTATTTGATACAGTGGTATTCCCCATTTATGGATTGGTTGCAAAGTCTAGGGATTCCATGAAGTATCAGCTATCGAACGAGTTCATCAGAGTGCTTCCAATGGAAAGTGTATGCTGGATACGATTAGAATCATTACTTAACAGTAAACATGCCGCATAGTCCACTTGCATTCTGCCTGAATACGTATCGCACCGTTATCGATCCAAAAGTAGTCATGTCGCGCCGATAACGGTCCGATATGGATTTAAGCAGAATGCTAGGTGGGAGATTGTTTTCCTAAAGTATACTGTCATATACATTAAGTGCTAAATTTAAGCAGAATGTTAACTGGGCAATTCTTTTCCTAACGCATACTGTTATATACATAAATTGTGCAATATCCTTTGGAAGTTCACATTTACCACACCTGATGGTTTTTTGAGTGTGTGCTTGCAATGGAACCACTATGCTGGGCACGCTGGTACGAGTGTGTGGAATAAATAGGCATCTCCCAGAGATGCAACATCGTATAGGTAGACCAAACTGACCTGGAGATTTAATCTTTTGATTTACCTGTAAAGGTCAGCGATCAGCGGTCTTACAAGGAGCGCAGGGTTTTCTGATTGCTATATCTAAATTGTACAGTGGACATTTCCTTACGAATATTAAATGTAAAGGTCAATTTGGTCAATTATACCGACAACAACAGCAAAACGAAACTATAATTTGCAGACACATAACGCTGTCTAGTGACCAAAAGCTAATAGGTTCAAGCTGCATTTTGTAAATAAACGTCAAAAAGATTGCCTTTGGAAACAAAGAACACACTACGGATTAGAAAATGTGAGTCTCGGTTTTATTGAGACTCTTCTTAAATGGAGTTTGCAACACCGCTTATGCCCGCTAGCGTATATATGAACAGAACTCCATTTTCAAATATACCACAATGGGCCAAATGATCCCAAGGAAATGAAATATAATCTCATCACGAAACCATGCCTATATAATTTTGATCCCCTTAAACCCCACTTTTATATAGTAAAACTGGGGTTTAGTGGGGTATACATTATTTTTCTTATTTCTGCTCAAAACATAAATTGTGGATACTCGTTAGAACCGCCTCGGCGAGGCGGTTCTAACGAGTACCCACAATCTATGTTTTGAGCAGAAATATGAAAAATATGAGAGATTTTTATCTGAAAATTTTCAGTTTTTGGAGGTGAAATTTTCTATATATTTGAATAGGCGTGTTTTCGTAATGGGACTACGGTGATGTACGGGGAGACGTTCTACCGCCGCTACACGGCACTAAAGTCCGTTGCAGTGTTGCAAGCTGAAAGTTGAAACCAGAAGTCACATTGAAGTGTTTACCTGTACAACTGAACGAGGACCTGTCTCACGTGAAATGCAGGATTGGAAATGCTGCCACTGTCTAAATTGTACAGTGTACGTATCATATAAAGGACAAAGAGAGAGGTCAATTTGGTCTGTGTATAGTGGTACAAAATTCAATAGTCTATGTTCATATATTGTCCACAATGCATATAGCAAGGCAAAATTAAAACTGAGACAAATAGTTTACGCCAGCGTCTTCGTAAGTTCCCGTTATAAACGGCGATCGGATTCTACTTTTAGCAGAAAATATATATGATTGTTATTGCAGTTAATCAAGCGAGTCTATGGTATAATATTGGACCTGTCGTTTTGTAAATTTTTCTAAATCCGTGGATCGAAATGCGATTTTTTATTTGTTTTTACTTTTTCTTTCTTTATCTTTATTGCATACATTTTAAAACAGTTGATATTTCAAATACTACAATCGATTCAGCTAAACGCCCCTTATTCCATTATGTGCCAGTGCTTCTGCCCTCTTCAGCTGTGTTAGTGCTGCTGTCATAAGAGCCCGTCACGTAGATCACAAAACGTTCACCTTGCTTCCGAGTGTAGAGATCCGTGGCTTTAATCAGACATATCATCTTTCCACATAATCGCAGGATCGACTCCATCTGTCCTAAAAAATCTCCACAAAGGCTTTAAAAGTAATTTCTATCACGTTATTAAATATGATGATGGTCATCATCATCAGCATCATCATCATGATAATGATTACGATGGTGATGATGATGATATTGATGATGATTTCAGGTTTAACAACGCGTCAACCCATGAGGGCCATTTGCGTCAAAATGCTATATTAATTTGGTTTGATATTGAAACGGCTAAAAAGATAAATCATATCACTGACTTTGACATAGCATAATAGGGGTTTAAGAGCAAAATCAACTTCTATTTCGGAATTTTTTAAGTTAATTAAGCTTGTACAAAGACCTTTTGGAGTCTGCAGTTTCCTACGTAAAAAAAAAAAAAAAAAAAAAAAAAAAAAATCCACAGAATTTAAAGCTTGTTTAAAGTGTATCTGTTTAGATCGGTTTTACTTGGTAGATTCCGATCTCAGGAAGAAAGACATAAAGTCTTCAGATCACATAATAAGGCAATAAAGAATGTTCGCCAGCTTCGGCTGAGGGTCGAAACCACGACCCTTTGATTGGAGATTTAGTGCCTTTCCGTTTTATCCATCAGACTAAACGGGTAACTGTTACTTAACACAGTCATATCTATTGGTGTACCGCAATGTACGGCTAACTTTGTTATTCGGAAATCGAGGATTACCGCATTGAGTTCGCGCAATATGCAAAGGTCTTATTTTTTTTTGCGTACAAGTCGCAAACAGGAAGGAACAGGACGCTAATGGAGCAATAAATGAAGGTACTACAATGATAGCGATAGAACAAAAAAGACATGACACATGAAAACAAAACAAAAAGTAATTCTGTCAAAATGTTTTTGCATCCCTTCTGAAAAAAGGGTTTCTCCACATTTCCTTGCAGTGAAGACTCCTTTCAGCAGGGACCGAGTTTGCAATAAAGCAAACAGGAAGTAACAAAGGTTGTCTCCCTTATACATAAAAGCCATGCAAGCACTGCACCATGTCCGGCCAGATGTCAGGGAAGTACCATAACTCTGTCAAAAAAAATGAAATCAAGGGAAGGTGCATTAGTTTTTTCCCTTGACATGGATATATGACTGAGATGAGTATTTTCAATGTATAAAGGGCCATAACTCAAAACGTATGTAGACTAGATTTACAATTCTTGTTTTCTGCGGGTCCCTTCATGGTGCTTCACATTCGTGTAAAGTTTACAAGTATATTTTAGAAATGTTATTTTCAGTGTTCAAAGAGCCATAACTCAAAAAGTAATTTAGCCAGATTTATAATTTTTATGTTCTACATGTCATCTTATGTTGCTTTACATTTTCGCAAAGCTTCAAGAAAATCCCAATTTTAGAAAGGGCACACGAATATGACTCTAATCGCTATCTACAGTGTCCAAAGGGCAGTAACTCCAAAAGCTATGGCCCTTGTGTTATGGCATCATATCATGATTATAAACATTTACATAAACTTTCAAGCAATTATCTCAAACGGTTTTCAAGTTACAGAAATCACTATTTTCATTGTTCAAAGGACTATAACTCCAAAAGTAGGTTGAGCAGAGTCAGGGTTCTTATGTTCTGCACCTCCTCTTATGGTGTTTTACATTTGTAAGAAGTTTTATCAAAATAATCTGAAACGGTTTCTAACTTACAGAGCTGACACGAGTACAAATGGAAATGGCCATTTTCAATAATTGCTATGTTCAAATTAGATTAACCAGAGCTATGGTCTTTATGTTTTGCACATTCTCTCATAGCGCTTTACATCTGCGAGAAATTTCATGAAAAATCTCGAAATGTTTTCAACTTACAGAGCGAACACAAATACATAATAGAAATGGCTATTTTCAATATTCAAAGGATAATAAGTCCAAAAATAGACAAACCAGAGTTATGATTCACAACTTCTGCACGTTGTCTTATAGGGCTTTAAATACGTGTGAAATTTCGTCAAATTGTCTGAAACGGTTTCTACTTATACACTAAATTACTAGTCACTAGTACATGGTAGAAATTGCTTTTTTTTTAATATTTACGCTGTTCAGAGTGCCGTAACTCCAAAGGTAGGTTAATCAGAGTTATTTTTCTTGTGTTCTGTACGTTTTCTTATGATGCTTTACATTTGTATGAGATTTCATGAAAATATCTCAAACGGTATTCACCTGTCAGAGCGGACATGAGTTCATGGTGGAATGGTTATGTTCAATGTTCAAAGTGCAGTAACTACAAAAGTAGGCAAACCAGAGTAACGGTTCATGTGGTCTACATGTCGTCTTATGGCGCTTTTTATTTTTGTGAAGTTTCGTGAAAAATCTCAAACGGTATCGGAGTTATGGAGCAGACACGAGTACATGGTAGAAATTGCTATAGTCAATGTTCAAAGGGTAATAACTCCATAAGACGGCAAAGCAGAGTTATGGTTCATGTGTTCTGCACATTGTCTCCTGCTGCTTCGTATTGGTATGAAGTTTCGTGAAAATATCTCAAACGAGATGTGGAGCGGACAAGATATTATGAAGTGGTGACGGATGGACGGACGCATGGACGTCCGGACGGACGGACGGCCACTCAAAATTTCGGACGATATAACATAATACCACGCCACTTTTTGTTGCGAGCATAGAAATGGCAGAAACTCTGCCAAGCATACCCAGTCCCCTAAAAACATTGTTGACGTTGCCAGGCAACACTAGAACAAGGCGGCTACGATAGTTTTACTGCTGGTTCTTTGCACATTAATCAGTTCACCAGACCCTCGCCAAGATATGTGCTAGGTCAGCAGTCTGTAAGTTACGAAACCATGAGAACCGTCAAAGTAATGAGATTATATATTATGTACTTATGCACTGTATTTACTCTGTATTCGGACAAACATGCCCGGACAAACTCTCTAGACCCGAGTTCTGCGGCGACTGATAAGGGCCAACACTGTTTGTCACGTATTCATCAAGATGCAGATATCACAACGGGTAGTTACCCATGTCCTGCTGAATAAATTAAGATGCCACGCCCACTTTTAATTTTCAGCCAATCAGATAACTTGATCCAGATTGTTGCTATAAATTTGCATACTTAATGACAAACAGTGCAGATCCAAATAAGTTGGCTTCTTTAGAAGCCAACTGATCTGGATCTACACTGTTCGCACAGGCAGGATATATCCGGGTTCAGCAGGACTAGGGTTAAAATGGAAATATTAAAATGGTAGGAAAATCAAGGAAGGGAGTATTGGTGCTCGAGTACTTTAATAGGGTTGCTAGATTTAATACGGTACAGACTTGCTCGACGTGACCCAGGTTATTGTAAAGGCAGTCATTACTTTGGGGTTTGCCAGGCAAAAAGATGCCTTTGAGCCCGCTCGAAATGCACAGATTCGGACCGTATTGCGCAGTGGCATATTCTGGTCAGAGTCAATTCTGTTCGCTCATAAAATCTACATTAACAATTTATTTTATTGGCACAGCAAAATTCCAATTCAATCTAATCAGTCTATGCAAATGCGCTGGCTAATCTGCGTCTTCGCTATTTCGCTTGTTGCTTGTTGTGGGCCAGCTTTTCACTCTAATAGAATTATCAATGTGAAAGTATGAAATCAGATTTATTCAACATCACGCCACTGTATCGGCAATACAATTTCTTTTTATACTGAAAGGAAAAAGAAACGCAGGGTAAATTTTATTCCTAAATTTCATTCAAGTTTGAAAAAGTTTGTTAAATATTTTACTATGATTACAAAACGGTACATGTATGGAACAAAAGTTCTAAATTTCATTGGTTTGTGATCAACAAGTCTCGAGTTATTGAAGTTCATTGGTAGCTACCCCCCAAATCTTGAAATCAAAATCAAACTGAAAATCAATATCGGGTGTGCCCCCCTCTTGCTGCCGTTGCTGCCCTAATTCTCCTTTGGATAGAGTTAACCAAAGCATTGACAGTTCGCATCGGGATGTTATTCCATTCATCGATCAACGCATTCCTTAGTTGTGCGAGAGTTGCGGGGGGATTTCGGCGCTTCCTAACCCTTCTGTCCAGCTCATCCAACATGTGCTCTATTGGGGTCAAATCTGGACTGTACGGTGGTCATGCTAGTGGTGCGATGTTTATGTTTGCCAGGAAATCCTGCCAAACTCGGGCAACATGTGGTCGGGCATCGTCCTGCTGCAGAATCAGATTACGTTGTTGCACAAGCGGGACTGCAACAGGACGCAAGATCTCATCCCTATACCTTACTGCGGTCATATTGCCCGCAACAATAATCAACTGCTAGTTTATCCCGTGAGCAATGCCTCCCCAGACCATAACGGAGCCACCCCCAAACCGATCCCATTCGACAACACAGGTGTCGGCAAAGCGTTCTCCGCGACGTCGGTACACACGACGTCGACCATCTGCGCGATAGAGAGTGAACCTAGACTCGTCCGTAAAAAGAACTCGTCTCCACTGCCTCATCGGAAATAGCCTGGGCGCATGTGCCGTCAACCACGCCATACGACGCAACCTACGTGCCTGGGTCAGAGGCAGACCAACGTATGGACGACGAGCTCGAAGACAATCTCACGCAATCGACTTCCAACAGTCTTCGGAGAAATTTGTCGATTATGCGTACCTACTGTATTAAGGGCAGTTTCGGTAGCAGTGAGATGACGATTCCGCAAATGTGCCAGACGGATTGTCCTGTCTTGACGTCGCGACGTCACGCGTGGACGCCCAGACCGCGGTCGGTCTGCTAAATGCCCTGTCTGCCTTAAACGTGTAACAAGACGTACAATTGTTGAGACGTTAACCCCAAAATGATTGGCAACTTGCTGTTGCCTCTGACCCTGCATCAGCAACACAATTGCCCTACCCCTCTGAACATCAGTCAATCGTACCATGACTGAAAAAAAGTTCAAAGTAGCGTAAAAATGAAAAGAAAAATCGGTAAAAGAATCGAAGAGCGTTGTGAATCGTTGAAGTGTACCAAATGGTGTGAGGAAATCTTGTGCTGAAGGTTTAAACATGCTTGTTTTGCACGAAATTTTGGCTTTCCGTATTGTCCGTGCAATGCACTGTGTAGTGCACGGTTGAATGATTTCACACACTGGGTAGATAGCACATCGACCAAAGACTCGTGTACCCGCGATTCACATTCACTGGACAATCTGTAAAAGTGTATGGCTATAGTAAACACCGTAAAAAATGGTTAAAATAAGAAGGAAAAAACTCTACCCTGTGTTTCTTTTTCCTTTCAGTATATATGCTATTCATAATTGCACTGAGAACTCAGCCTACTTTTTTCCATCAGTCAAAGGCCTTGTTTTTACTTCAAAATAAACTGTAATTAACCCTTGTCCTGCTGAACCCAGATTTACTCTGCCTTAAAAACAGTGTAGACCCAGATCCGTTGACTTCTGAAGAAGCCAACTGATCTGGATCTGCACTGTTTGTCATTCTGTAAGTAAATTTGTATCAACATTCTGGATTAAGTAAATTGACTGACTGACAATTAGAAAGCGGTGTGGCATGTTAAATTTATTTGACAAGGGTTAAAAAGGCGGCAGTAATAGACCCTGTTTTTTTTTTTTTTTTTTTCTGAACGATGGTAAGGCGCGGTTCGGTCTACATCACGAAAACATGCCTATATAATTTTGACCCCCTTCAACCCCACTTTTATATAGTAAAACTGGGGTTTACAGGGGTATACATTATTTTTCTTATTTCTGCTCATAAACATAGATTGTGGGTACTCGTTAGAACCGCCTCGGCGAGGCGGTTCTAACGAGTACCCACAATCTATGTTTTGAGCAGAAATATGAAAAATATCAGAATTTTTTATCGGAAAATTTCCCTTTTTTGGTTGTAAAGTTTTTAGTATATTTGAATAGGCGTGTTTTCGTAATGAGATTATTACTGAAAAATTTTAAATGGCTGAAAATATGAACTTTGATGGTTAGTACGATTGTAAATCAAAAAAATAAAAACTAAAAGAGAAAAAAGTCTCGGGAAATGTATACATTACGGAAATATACCTATATAATTTTGACCCCTTTACATCCCACTTTTATATAGTAAAAATGGGGTTTATAGGGGTATACATTATTTTTCTTATTTCTGTTCAAAAACATAGATTGTGGATACTCGTTAGAACCACCTCGCCGAGGCGGTTCTAGCGAGTACCCATAATCTATTTTTTTGAGAAGAAATATGAAAACTATCAGCGTTTTTATTTGAAAACTTTCAGTTTTGGTGGTGACATTTTCAATATATTTGAATAGGCATGTTTTCGTAATGTGAAAAGGCTAAGAAACTGTTTACATAAAAGCCGACTGAGCTTTCTTCAGCTGGAGATTGTTAAAGTACCTTGTATATGAAACATAACCTTATATGCCTTCGGTAATGAAAAAAAAAAAAAAAAAATCTGCCTAAACTTTCTGCTTTACCAGATGTATTGATTCTGCCATACATCAGATAACACAGAAAATACGGTAATCTGATCTACGCATATAATAGAATCAACAGGAAGTGCGCTGCAAATTCTGATTAATATAAGGAAGCTTATGAGGTTTTCAAAAACTGCAGTTCTGAAGATTTGGCAAAAACAAGAGCTCCGCAAGTGGGGAAATATACACCCGTTAACAGGAAAGACAATGTTTGCAAAAAAATTAAAAGGGGCATACCTCCATTAATATTTGGTGGACTGTAACCTCGCAACACTATGCGCAGCTCCACATCATGTAGCCGGAAACCAAATGGTTAGAAAAAAGTTAAAAGGGGCATAACTCTGTTAATATTTGGTGAACTGTAACCTTGAAACAATATGCGCTGCTCCACATCATATTTAACTATATATCAAGTTTCAGCTTGATCGGATGTAAATTGTAGAAGGAGTTAGTCCGAAATGAAACTTTATAGACGGACAGATGGACGGACGGACGTCAAAGGGCATGACATAATACGACCGTTTTCAAATGGGCGTATAATAATGTAGACATATGCATGGCCCTGTTTTAATTATATGCGTATATAGCTTTAGCTAAAGGAAATGTGTTCTGATTTCTTCACGAAAATATATACAGTCGACTCTCGTTATCTCGAATTCCAAGGGACTCTCTGAAATACTTCGAGATATCCGTACTTCGACATATCAGATATGCAGAATTGAGGAAAAACTAATTCGTATAACTACATTTAACAAATATATATGTAATTGGACTCATGAAGTTAGAGATATATTGAAAATATTGTGGAAAAGAGGAGAAATTGCTCCTTAGGAGCAATTTCTCCTCTTTTCCACAATATTTTTTTACCTGTTGTTAGATTTTCATGTTTAGGCAGGGACCAGACTTTCACTTCGAGATAAGCGGTTATTCGAGATAAGCGAGTTCGAGATAACGAGAGTCAACTGTATTCTCGGTGCTCATTAGAGTAGATATAAGACATATTTATTTTGATAACTCTCTTACTTAGAGGATACCCAGAAAGCATTCTTTATAAATCCTTAGCGGACCGTTATCGGCCCGTCAGGATAGCTGACGGGACAATAACGGCCAGCTATAGATTTAAAAAGAATGCTAGCTGGGTAACTCTCTTACTTAGAGCAATATTCGCCACACAATACAGGACTGGGGATGAAATGGTTGACCATACATAAAACTAAATATAGGAAAGTATGGTATTACCTCTTTAACACCGGATTTAACACCACAACCACAAGTCCGATCTTATATGGCTTGCGCATTGACAGGCAAGTCAAAACAGAAAACCAGCCCAGAAAATAGCCGCTGCTTTGATCTTAGTGTTGTAGGTGCCGTACAGTCTGTCAAACTATTTGGTCACATGATAATTAGTGAATATTGAGACAGATAACTGTCTTAATATTCACTAATTATCATGTGACCAAATAATGGTGTAAGTTTATCGTTTTAAATACATTTATTGTATATATAAGAGAGAGTTATATTGTGAAAAGTATACCAAGAATATACTTTGAGGGTCTGGATACATCTGGTAGACAATTCGCCAGTTTTACAAGGAATACAACTGGTGCCGGTTTGCTGTTCTGCACGTCTCAAAAGGGTGGTCTATTCTAAAAGTAAATGATTTGCTCCCAAGTGGGCGGGGGAGAAAATCCTTTGTATTTAGAGTAGACCCTTTTTCAGAAGAAAGCAAAAACAAAATTGATATAGATGTATCCTTTGACAGTGCACCAGTTTCCCTAAATGAAATAAACTGCTCTATTGCGACAAAGCAAAGCGCATGATCAATTTATCTCCCCTTAGCGTATATTACAGGAGAAGCGTATATTACAGGAGAACATCACGAAAACATGCCTATATAATTTTGACCCCCTTAAACCCCACTTTTATATAGAAAACTGGGATTCCCAGGGGTATACATTATTTTTTTTATTTCTGCTCAAAACATAGATTGTGGGTACTCGTTAGAACCGCCTCGATGAGGCGGTTCTAACGAGTACCCACAATCTATGTTTTGAGCAGAAACATGAAAAATATCAGAATTTTTTATCTGAAAATTTTCATTTTCTGGTGGTAAAATTTTCAGTACATTTGAATAGGCATGTTTTCGTAATGCGTATATTACAGGAGACGTGCTTCCGCCTCCTGTGACACAGAAATTCGGAAACTGTGACTGCCAAACTTCTACAACATGGGTATCGATATCAAAGCCTTCGAAAATCTTTTTTCTAAGTTTATCGTCGACATTGCGTACTGGTCTCTAAATACGATACTGGGCAAAAAACACTTCTGCTAAAAAGCCTGTCTAGATCTGAATTTTATGGTGACAGAGTATAATCTAGATCTGAATTTTATGGTGACTTAGAGTATAAGTTTAGAACACTGAAATTTAGGTAAACCTGACAGCTACTATTAGTGGCGTGTGGTGTGGCGGCGGTGGAACGTCTCCCCGTACATCACCATAGTGCAAATTATGTTTTATTTCCTTTGAGATCAATGGACCATTATGGTATATTTGAAAATGGAGTTCTGCTCATGTATACGCTAAAGTGCGTAAGCAGTGTTGCAAACTTCATTATTGCTTATGAAGAATGTTAATATAACCGAGACTCCCATTTTCTAATCCGTAGTGTGTTCTTTGTTTCCAAAGGCAATCTTTCTGACGTTTATTTTACTACACTGCAGCCAGTGTTAGTGCCATGTGGCACGGTAGAACCTCTCCGCGTATATCACTATAGTGCAGATTATATTTCATTTCCTTTGGGACCATCGGGCCCATTATGGTATATGCCACCCTATACTACTGGTATATTTGAAAATGGAGTTCTGCTCATGTATACGCTAGAGGGCGTGGGCAGTGCTGCAAACTTCATTCACTACTAATGAAGAGTCTCAATAAACCATAAAACCGCGACCCCCATTTTCTAATCCGTAATGTTTTTTTTTTTTCCCAAAGGCAATCTTTTTGACATTATTTATCTGTGAATTATTCGTTGACCTTAAGTAATGATTCATTGATGAGTTAGAAGACTTCCACGCGGACCCAACAAATATATGCTTTTTTACAACTATGGGAGCTGAGGGCGACGGTTGAGATCCCGAAAAGCTAGCTTAAGCCCCCAGTTATTTATTACTGACCGCTCCTAGGAGTTACTTTCATTGTAGTTTTTTTTGTTAAATGTCCCGTGTTATTTCACTATACAATGTTTTTCGTTTTTTCTATTATGTAAGTTAAAGATATATTCAGTAAAGTTTTGGTAATCGGATTGTCAACTTCTTCACGAAAACACGCCAATATAGTTTTGATCCCCTTAAACTCCACCTTTATACAGTAAAACTGCGGTTTAATGGGGTAGACATTATTTTTGCCATATTTGTTCAAAAACATAGATTGTTTTGAGCACTAACAAGTACCCACAATCTATGTTTTGAGCAGAAATATGAAAACTACCAGAATGTTTTTCATGTGAAAGTTTTCATTTTTTTTTTCTTTTTTGAGTGGTAAAATTCGCAATATATTTGAATAAGCGTGTTTTCGTAATTTTTTGGGAAAAGGGCTGCCAACCCTGCTTCCCATCTGTTCGGTTTTTTTGTGGGGTTTTTTTTTGTGGCTGTTTAATTTATTTCTTCGTCATTACCTTTGATAAGAACTTGTTGTGAATCTGATTGTGTGAGTTTCCGAGTTAACTTATTAACTCTGCTCATCCTCGCAAATAAATAATGACCCACAACATGAGAATACCTTCTGACGTATGCGCCCAAGCAAGACTAAACTCAGCCTGCTCGGATCGCATCCACGCAGTCTGGCAATAGTCTTCGTCGTCAGGCATGAAGATATTTTGCATTCTTGGCTATCTAAAATGCGTCCATGGAAAATTCTGATCAGACTTCGATATGAGTGTTCAGCGAAGATTTGCGCAGTCTGATCTTAACATGCTAAAAGTATGTTTCATGACGTTGTGGTTCATAAGGTTTCATAATCCATGCAACAAACATAAAAAAAAAAAAAAAAAAACATACCAAAATGAATAGCTTTCTTTACGCAAAGCCTGGCCAAGTCTGTTTGCCCATATAAACTTTATGTAGACCAGAATGAGATCGTTTGGATTCACGCGTTGATCTAGGTATTTGTTGGTCAAATACAATATAAGACTCTCTCTCTCTCTCTCTGCCTCTTTCTCTCTGGTGTATTTGATTAATTCAAATATACTCGACAGTTTGTTCTCGAGTTGATTTCAAGGTTACGTTATTGGACAACGTTTAAAAATATGGCATTTTTTTCTGCCATATCTTCTCTCTCTCTCTCTCTCTCTCTGCCTCTTTCTCTCTGGTGTATTTGATTAATTCAAATATACTCGACAGTTTGTTCTCGAGTTGATTTCAAGGTTACGTTATTGGACAACATTTAAAAATATGGCATTTTTCTCTACCATATCTTCTCTCCCTCTCTCTCTCTCTCTCTCTCTCTCTCTCTCTTTTTGTTGTTGTTCTGTACATGTTTAGTTTTAAGGAAAATCTTTCCTAATTATTAGAGAGCAAAACCTAATGGTTTCGAAAATGTCAAGTTTTTAAATCTGATCACACTATCACACAATAGGAAGTACTCGGCCAATTCCATAATCGATTCATGGATGATGTCATCCTGCAACGGGACAGAGACATGTTTAAAATTGTCTGTTTTGCAAATGCACTTTATTTTGACCAAGCACATCTTTCCTCATGTAATTGAAGACAAACGAGAAACTGTGATGTCTGCAAAAAACACAACATTGTCGTCTGCTGTCTTAGCATTGCATACGAATGGAATCGAGTCCTCGTTAGAAGTAGTCCTTTTACATAACAAATGCAATACTTTATTCACTTGAACGAAAGTAACACTTACCACTCGCTGGGTTGATTGAGCAAACGACAAATTGATGGCATTTTTTTCTTATTTTCCCAGAAAACAGCATTTGACATTTTATGCAAATTGTCTCCAATGGAAAATTTACATGAAATGTCAAAACCTTTTTTCTGGGAAATATAAGGAAACAAATCAATATGTCGTCCGCTGAACATCGTTAGCTTAGCGAGCTCGTTAGTGGTCAAATTGTTAACTATTCTAGTAAGTACAATATCTAATTCACAGGTACTTTTGCTGAAAAAAAATGTGAGCAGCTTTTGCAAATGCAAAAGCTACTTACATTTTTTCAGCAAAGTTATTAGCATACGAGGGTCCTGCAAAAAGTTTTGTCACTGGGTTCGGATTACTTCAGTGCTACGTTTTATCAAACATATTTTTATTACAAACCTTCAAAGTATTCCCCCTTTACTGAAACACATTGTAACCTTTTTTACCCAGTCACGAAAAGCAGATACATAGTCTTCTTTTGGTATTTGTTGGAGACACTGATAAATAGAACTTCTGCCAAGAGAACTTCTAGACGTATACTTATTTCCAGTAAGCATTTTCTTAAGCCTTGGTAATAAAAAGAAGTCACAGGAACTCAGGTCAGGTGAATAAGGGGGATAGTTTAAAACTTTCACCTTCTCAGAAGCCAAAAAAGACTTAACAACCTCACACTTATGAGAGGAGGCGTTGTCATGTAAAAGGTTGACTCCTGACCATCCTTTGCTTGGTCGTTTCTTATTGTAACAAGTAAATTGGTCAGTGTATATGACTGCATCTATTTCAATTTGAAATAACCCGGTCAGTTGGAAAGCAATTTGAACGAAATAAACGGGTATCGTTAGCTATTCAACACACCATTGAAGTGCAGTGAAGCATTTTAAAATATACCTGGGATAAAACTAAGGAAGCCTATTAGTGACAGAACTTTTTGCAGGACCCTCGTATATGCCGTATTAAATCTTGATGATCAAAGTTTTAACGATACGTTAAGTAACGACATCGTTAGTTTTGAACAACTGGGCCCTGAGCGCTAAGCGTTAAGCGGGTCTGGGTTTTCTGCCAGATTTTACATCTTTTGTGACTTCCTCTTTCTTTTCCTACATACATGAATTAAGTCTCTCAGCAGACGACATTTTGAAATAGGTATTTTCACTTTCCCTCGAAAACTGACTGAGATTTTATACAAATTGTCTCCTTTGAAGAAAACACACCTATATAATTTTGACCCCCTTAAACCCCACTTTTATATAGGAAAACTGGGGTATTCAGGGGTATACATTATTTTTCTTATTTTTGTTCAAACCATAGATTGTGGGTACTCGTTAGAACCGCCTCGCCGAGGAGTACCCACAATCAATGTTTTGAGCAGAAATATGAAAAATATCAGAATTTTTTTATCTGAAAATTTTCATATTTTGGGTAGAATTTTCAGTATATTTGCATAGGCATGTTTTTGTAATGGCCTCGGGTATGGCGTGACATACGTTGCAATATTGTATCTGGTAATATATTTGTTCCATATTTAAATATGTATTCTATATTAAGATATTTATGCCCAAAAAAATTATATTTATATGCAAAATAAATATTTATTGGCAATAAAATATATTTATTGGCAATAAATTTTATTTATTGGCAATAAAAATATTTATTTGCAAAATAAATATTCATTGGCAATAAAATGTATTTATTGATAATTAAATTTATTTATTGGCCATAAAATTATATTTTTTTCAAAATAAAAATATTTGTTCTATAAAAATTTATTCATCGGCAACAAAACATATGTATTGGCAATAAAAATATATTGATTCAAAATATAAAATGTGTTTATAAAATTGATATTTATTTATTGAATCAATATTCTGTTGTATCACAATAAAAAAAATATTTATCTGCAATGTGCTAAAAAAATATGTTGGGTAAAATTAGCATTGTGGGATATGACACGGTTTCGTAACAGCGAATTTCATTGGCTCTGTGAAACCTAATAATGGCAGCCTCCATTGATTTCACAGAGCGCTGCCATATTGATTTGGTTCGCGGTTTATGGTCAACTCGATCCTTGGCCGTTTCGACCATAGTCAATTCGCACCTTTTGATTCTTGGTCACCTCGCACCCCCGGACTAGCGCTTTACCGACACAAGCCAACTCAGTATTTCTCTCGTGTGTTGCAGATTCCTTGTTTTGGACGTGACTTTTTGTCCTCGCGGAATAATGGCCCATATGATATTTTTAAGCCTAAAAGTATTATTTACTTTAATATATAGTCCAGATCTTGGTGGCTGATCTTGGACCATTAGTCCATACGTGTCTAATGGTCCTAATGTTTCCGTGCAGACTGGGAAACTAGAGCTAAAGTTCTCATAGAAGAGTTAACAAAACTGCAACAAAGTCTCTAACATTCTACTAGGAAACCGGCAAACATGGGGGCATCTAAGGACGAAAGTCTAAGGTGCGAAAATCTAAGCAGCAAGTTGACAAAGGATCAGACCACTGGAACTTTTGTCGAGCCAATGAAATTTTCTGTTACAAAGCTACATCATATCCCACAATGCTAATTTTACCCAATATATTTTTTTAATTTACAATGAATATTTTTGTAAATATTGTCAATATTTTGTTTGGCAAATAGATATATATTTTATATATAGTGATCTTTTTTATTGTCCACATAAAATGTTGTATCAATACATATCTAATTTGCAAAAAATATATATACATCGCACATAAATATTTTTATTATGAATAAATATATTTTTATTGCCAATGAATATTTTATCGTAAATATATTTCTATTGGCAATAAATATTCTTGTAGCAAAGAAATATATTTTTATATCGCAAATAAATGTTTTATTGTGAATAAATATATTTTACTGACATTAAATATCTTAATATAGAATACATATTTTTAATATGGAACAAATATATTATCAGATACAATATTGCAACGTATATCACGCCATACTCGGGGAGAATTAGAAAACTATAATCAATTAGTCGCCTGCTGAATTTACCCAGAGAGTGGTAAAGGTTTTATTTGCACTGTAAAATAAAACATCAGCAGATGACTTCTTTGAATGATTTTCTTACTTTTCCCAGAAAGTAACTCCCATTTCTTTTGAATCTTCGTTTTAGGAAGCGATTCACATAAATTGTCAAGCCTAATATTCTGAATAAAAAGTACGAAAATTTACTCATATATGTTCTTTAACCTTTACAGCTGTCTGGGCATATTCAGCACACGACAAAGTCATGATATTTTTCTTATCTTTTCCCATTACGAGAACACGCCTATTCAAATATATAGGAAATTTCATCTCCAAAACTGAATTTTTTCAGATAAAAAACTCTGATATTTTTCATATTTCTGCTCAAAACATATATTGTGGGTACTCGTTAGAACCGCCTCGGCGAGGCGGTTCTAACGAGTACCCACAATCTATGCTTTTGAGCGGAAATAGGAAAAAAAATATATACCCCTGTAAACCCCAGTTTTACTATATAAAAGTGGGGTTTAAGGGGGTCAAAATTGTATAGGTATGTTTTCGTGATGCACAAAATAGACTTTGACATTGCGTGCAGATTGTCTCCTTGTCTCCTTTGGAGACAATCTGCATGGAATGCCAACATCTATTAAACAGACTTTGACATTGCCTGCAGATTGCCTCCTTTGGAGAAAATCTGCATGGAATGTCAAAATCTATTATCTGGAAAAAAAATAAGAAAATTATCCAAAATGTCGGCTGTTTAAGAAAAATACCAAACATGCTACTCGTAGGCATTAAAATTTACCAACAGAGTTATTCAAGCCTCAGTTGGAATGACACCCTGCCCGACCCAATGATGCTATTGTGAACGATATTACGTGCGTACGCCTTACAAACAATTCTTATCGGCACAAATGGCGTTGGATTTTCAAACCGGACAAACACAAGTGGTGGTTTCCATCCTGGCTGTCCCATATCGGGAAAGTACTTGAACGCAAACCCATTTGGTGGGAAGTAGGTCACATCCCCTAAGTTGTATCGGGATGGAAGATCCTAGAAAAATAATAATAAAACAATGAAAATAAAATCAGAGAAAAGTATTGTTAAGCTTTAAATTAACGCTTAGCAAAGACATAGCATAGCATGGAAAATGACCAGGGACTTAATTTATTACTGTATAGGCAGTCCGTCTAGTCGGGCGGATGGAGGAGGAAGGGGGCGGGGAAGCTAAAATTCCTTCAGATTATTACAAGCCACAAGTTTTACCTTACAAACTCTTTGGAAACTCTATCAGTATAGAATCAGAGGAAAACGACTTTTCAAATATTGTTCCTCGCAAAGTCCGACTGCTTGCTGATAGCACTGCCGTTTGACTGACTATTGTGGGCCAGAATGATGCCCGATTGATAAAAATGATCTTGACAATCTGTGTGGAAGTCCAAATGGGACCTGTAGTTCAATATCTCTAAATGCCAGATGGTAAGGGTGATGTCCTCCAGCCTGTTTACGACTATATTGTTTAAATGTCATGGAGGCTGTAACTAGCACTAAATACTTGATATTTAATATCTATGCTGTCCTGATTTGGAATACCGCAAGGCAGAATTACTGGCAATGCTAACCGCACACTGGACTTCCTCAAAAGGTACATAACAATTCCCCAAAGTGAGAGATAGCCTACGGCCGTTTAATATTTACATTGCAATGTATTCGTCTACGATATAACAGCCATACTTGTTGCCGTTCATTTCTCGATTCTGAACATTGAGCTATCACGTGTTCTAGGCCGCGCATTAGGGCAGGGCTATGAGAGCATCCGCCTGTAATGTTCTTTGTTTACATAGTCTTGCGTGGCGTCGCTCACGTTTTACATGACTTCGGCCACATATCTCAAAGACGTTAGGCGCGGGGAATCCGCCGCCGGGCTGTTCAAAGACCGCCGTTAAGTGAAATTTAAGTCCAAATAGTTGGAAATCAAGCGAACTTAAATGTTAGGTAAAAGCTGATAATAAATTGATAATATAAAATATAAATACAGTCGACTCTCGTTATCTCGAATTTCAAAGGACTCTCTGAAATGCTTCGAGATATCCGTACGTCGACATATCAGATTTGCAGACTTGAGAAAAAACAAATTCGATTAACCATATTTAACAAATATATGCGTATTGCACTCTTCAAGTTAGAGATAGATTGAAAATATTGCTGAAAAGAGGAGCAATTTCTCCTCTTTTCCACAATATTTTTTACACGTTGTTAGATTTTCATGTTAAGGCAGGGACCAGACTTTCACTTCGAAATAAGCGGTTATTCGAGAAAAGCGATTTCGAGATAGCGAGAGTCAACTGTATGTAAATTGAAATTCAGATTTTGAGTTGCACTGGATTATGAAAAACATTAACTATTTCAATGCCTCCGAGATGCCATTCGGGCTTCACAGACAGTGCAAGCTCAAACTCTGGGCCCAGATGTTCGAAACTAACGATGTCGTTAGTTAACGTATCGTTAAAAATTTGATCATTAAATATGGTATTATGCTAATATTTTTTTTCAGCAAACATACCTGTGATTTAGATATTGTACTTACTAGAACAGTTAACATTTTAACCACTAGAGAGCTCGTTAAGCTAATGATGCTTTGAACAACCGGGCCCTGACTTTTAGTTGTTAAATACATCCCCAGCTGGAGTATGCCTCCCCCATATGGGAGCCCCATACCAAGGATAAACTACTCCAGATAGAGAAAATACAGCCCTGAACCGCACGACGAACCACTGGTAATTATAATACAAAGTCCAGTGTTACAGTGAGTGAGTGAGTAATTTATTTATAAAAGTGTCATATATCAATTTACATATTTATATTTTACAGTCATATTAAAATAGCATAAAAGATTAATGTTGATATCTAGCCGAGTCCGACTTATAAGACACTAAAAGCAATATAAAACAACAAAATGCAACATCACAGAGAACAAAGGTTGACCGGATTAGCTATGCCATTTAGATAGAATGCAGCAGTGGTCTCTCGATAACGGTAAATCACAATACCACTCTTTTCTTAAGATTGATTTATATTTTCTATACGTTCTTAGCTTGTCCGACTCAGTTAAGCATTTACTCCTATTTTCGGAATCGTTTTCACAAAGAATACGTTAAGCATTATCAAGAACAATGTGTAATGGCAGTGCGTGGTCATTTATTATATGTGTCATATTTAATCCGTTTGATAATTTCACCACTCGACCATTTCACCGTTACAGTAATGTAGGACAATTAAGGTTGGAGAACCCTCGAACAAGAATGGTCAGATTCCAGAGAAATTACCTGATTGTATACGTACTAGTGACAATACCAATGCCAGAATATATTCAACCTAAAACTTGGCCATTCAAAAATTGCTGCTCAGTGACCTTCCGTCGTCCACGCCCATAGGAACTTCTATAAATATTATGTCTTTACATTGGCTATAGTCCGGTGGGATGTCCTCCCTGAGTCGACTGTATGTTTGTCAAACGTTCCTTATGCCTTCAAGTAAGAAGTTGGCATACTGAGCCACTCCCGCCCCTAGGTTCCGAAATTGGTGTTTTTAATTTTGCTTTTAACCTCTCTTCTTCACCAACTGATTTTTAATCTATCAGCTTTTATCTTCTCACTACCCCCTCTTCTTACTTTTATCTACTTTACAATTGTTCCTGCAGCATGACAGCGCGCACCTGCCTAGAATATCAGTGAGGGCGTAAGGCCGTATCAAGAGAAAGAAAGAACAAAACTATACCATGGAATTTCTGCATTCAGTCGGACTCTGTCTTCCACCATTAAAACCTATACCAAGTACAAATTACTGCTTCCAAGTCGGTAAATTGCATTCATATCAGTTATACATTTTCTGCACCAAAAAATCTCAGAACCCGCCTAAAGACAAAAAAATCTAGTGAAAATTCTGCTACTGTCGATAGTTTTGTTCACGATAGACGACAGTTTGTTTCTACAGGTTTACAACAGTGACCTGTAAGATATACTGACTGGTGTCTCCTCCTTTCGGTCCAATAATCATATCGCGCACTCGATAGTAGCGCTTTCTACCAGCTCGCCATTGTTCAAACGAAAGCAAAATGGCGTTTTTGCCTTGAAAACCGTTACCATATACTCCATCGTTAGTACGGTTAAAGGTCATATTTGGACGAAAGAACATGAACAGAGACTGCCCTGTCGAAAATTTGTTTATTTAATATTTATGAGACTTAGCTGCTATTTTATTAGCCTCATGAACGTATAAACACCGGCTTATTTTGTGTAAACAGCCATTTGTTTTAACTAGTCCCACTTTTTCGAGAAAGCCTTCCAAAAGTATTATCTTTGGGACCCAATTTATACATTTACTTAAAGGGTAATGTCTTGTTAACTATTTTATTGTCATTTGATCTAGTTTGGTGGATGTGTAATGGTACAACAATCTGGGCCCAGTTGTTCAAAGCTAACGATGTCTTAGTTAACGATTCGTTAAAATTTACATCGAGTGATACGCAAATATGTTGAAATATTTTGCTGAAAAAACGTGAGTGCAAAAGCTACTCACATTTTTTCAGCAAAAAATGTCAGAATATTGTATATTAAATCTACTAAAACAGTTAACGAAATGACCCTTAACGAGCTCGTTAAGCTAACGACGCTTTGAACAACTGGGCCCTGGTAGACTAAGACTGTTTTTCACAGGTTTTGTCACTAACCAATAATGGATTCCTTAATTATTGACTTTTTCTGCCACTTACCTGTCTCAGTACGCAATACGCTTAATGGAACAAAATATAAATATTCAACTAGGGTTTCCAGTCACTGGATACTTAGAGGTCACTGTTTACAATCGGAATCCGGTAACGAACTTTGTACCTGCGAAAATTTGGCTGTTTCAGATAATGTCGTTCACATTTGTACTCAGCCTCTCGGGCAAGACTGAATTATATTTTGCTCGCCCTTACAGAACTTTTACTTGTCGGTGTGAATGGACGTTTATACACAGTCTGGAAGAGTGCAGAGGTTTGGATATCAGAGACGATCTGCAGCATCATTTATTTGCATTATTTGGATACAGAATGGTGTCTATTTTGAGTCTACTTCGTTTTCCAACGTCCCTTATAAAGAATGTCATTCGCAACTGTGTTAACTAAGCACAACTCAGGGGCTTCTAGTAAAATAACGTTGAATAAAAGTAAATGCCACTGCTATGTCCTCTGTAAGCGTGAGTCGGGTATGGTGTGGGTGGTAGGGTGTTCATGGTTAAAAGTGACTGGCGCAGAAAAATCGAGCTGGGTGCAAAGACTGAAAATCGGTATTTTATAATCAAAGCCATAGTAATAAAAATAATAAAAAATGATAATGCTTGAAGATATAAAAAAGTCACTGAACCAGTGCATGTTTAAAAACAAAATTCAGCCTGAAAAGCAAGCATTTTATTTGCTGTCGCCACTAAATCATTCGTTAGTTGACAATGATTAACATCCATTTAAATGGGTGGGAGATTTAACTTGTATCATGAAGGTGCTAATTAGATCTGGATATTGAGAATGCGTGAATAAAAAGAAGTCCATGTTACTTGATATACCGGTTTATCTATCTATGAATTACGTTTGTCCATTGTGCTTTCTAGCTTTAGTCTATGGTGATAAATTACTATCGATCTGATGAAGCAATCTACTATTACAAAGGTAACTATTCTAATTATCTTTCCGAATTGTACTTGGCTTCTATACATCGGTTAGTTGTCATCCTAATCATAATGAAAGATATAGTAACACTCTTATTTCTTCAACTTGACTAGTTGCCATACTGTCATACGGGTTTGTTAATTCTATCATATATTCAGTTAGTTGCCATCCTATTCATAATGAAAGAAAAAGTAAAACTTTATTTCTTCACCTTGTCACAAACCATTAATATAGATTAGTTGCGAACTGCTTTCGCCACTTAAGAAAAACTGGCGACTGTGATGCCTAATTACAATGCAGTTCTTTTCTGTTCTATTCTATTCTATTATGAAAAAAGCCAGATAACCAGTCTTGCTGGCTGGCCTAGGTAGGAACTAATTCAAATGGCGTTTCTATTTCAAACAAAAATGACGCCATAGAGTTTCTGACAATTGCATCATGGGAACAACAACAACAACACTACCCTGCCTCTCAAAGATGTTTAGCTAAAAATTATGTCTGTCTTATACCTGGTAAAATATCAATAATTTCCGGTGCCTGGGTACATATCGGCTCCTATCTGCACGAAAAACTTCTTTAAAGGAACAAAGTGACCTTGATTAGATTGCACGGATGTTCAGACTTATCTGAACCTTTGCGATACGTGTCTGTTTCCCATGTTGCTCCTGTTCTATTACAAATAAAAATATACATAATTTTAGCTAGCTGTCATCTTTTCATGTATCTTTACATCGTTTGATATGTTGTGTATGCATGAATATAGCAGTTGGTTCTTATTCTGTGACACATGGAAATCAGTTAGTAATTATCCTGTCATACATCGGGTTAGGTGTCATCTGCAATGCATGTTAAATAAGATAGCTGACATTCTATCATATATGTACACTAGTTGTCATTCTGTCCAGCATATAAATCAACTAGTCGTTACCTTGCCATACATATCCACCTGTTGTCATCCTGTCATGAATGTACCACAGTTGTCATCCTGTCCCCATGTAAATCAATTAGTTGTTATCATGCCATACATGTTCACATGTTGTCATCTTGTCATGCATGTACTCTAGTTGTTATCCTGTCCCACATGTAAATCATTTAACTGTCATCCTGTAATGCATGCACTCCAGTTGTCATCCTGCCTCATCTGTAAATCAATTAGTTGTCATCCTGCCATACATGTACACCTGTTGTCATCCTGTCATGCACGTACTCCAGTTTTCTCCTGTCCCACATGTAAATCAACTGTCACCCTGCCACCTGTTTACATGTTTGCACCGTTTCATGCATGTACTCCAGTTGTCATCCTCTCCCACATGGTAATCAATTAGTCGTCATACTGCCATACATGTATACTTGTTGTCATCTGCCATGCATGTACTCCAGTTGTCCTCCTGTCCTACATGTAAATCAATTAATTGTCATCCTGCCATACATGTACATCCGTTGCCATTCTATCATGCATGTACTCAAGTTGTCATCTTCTCCCACATGTGAATCAATTAGTCGTCATACTGTCAAACATGCACACCTGTTGTCATCCTGTCATGCATGCACTCCAGTTGTCGTCCTGTCCCACATATAAATCAATTAGTTGTCAACCCGCCATACATGCACAACTGTTGTTCTAAGTCATGCTGGTACCCCTATTGCCATCCTGTCAGACATGTACACCAACTGTCATCCTGCCCTACATGTACAAAAGTTTCCATCCTGTATTACATGTCAGTATATTTGTTCACCTGTTTGTTGTCATCCTTTCAGACGTGTAAATCAGTCTCATTCTGTTCTACATGCAAATCAATTGATTGACATCCTGTCATGCATGTACACCAGTTGTCATTCTGTCATACATGTACACTAGCTACCATCCTGCCAGACATGTACACAAGTTGTCATCCTGTCCTATATGTAAATTAGTTAGTTGACATATTATCATACATCAGTTTTCATCCTGTCATGCATGTAAACGAGTTTTCTTTCAGTCATGCATGTACACCAGCTGCCATCTTGTCAGACATGTACATCAGATGTCATGCTGTGAAACATGTAAATGAGTCAGTTGTCACTATGTCATACATGTTCACGAGATGTAATCCCGTTATACGTATACATCAGTTAGTTCTGGTCCTTTCATAAACACACCTTGGATTAGTTGTCATACTTTCATACATGTACATCGGGTTTGTTGATTCTATCATACATATACATCGGTTAGTTGCCATCCCAAAATACACGCACATCGGTTAGTTGACTTCTTGTAATATTCGAACATGAGCTTTTTTTGCCATCCTGCCATATACGTACATCGGTTAGTTGCGTAACCTGTCATAATCGAACATAAGTCGGTGTCATCCTGTCACATCCGTACATACTCAATTGCCATACATGTACATCGGTTAGTTGTCGTCCTGTCATACATGTGCATCGACTTGGTTATCATCTTGTCATACATACACATCAGTTATCATACTGTGATACATGAATAGTTGTCAGTTAGTTGTCATACATGTATACCAGTTATTTGTCATCCTGTCATACGTGTACATCAGATATTTGTCATTCTGTGATGCAAATACAATTAGTTGTCATCCTACCGTACTCATACTTCAGGTTAATTGTCACCCTGTCATACAAGTACACCATTTAGTTACCATCATGTCCGTGCCTGCAGATAAAGTATATTTTAAGAGAAAAAGAATAAAGTTTGAGATATACTTACAGCGCCCTCACATTTCAAAGTAACAGAGTACTGTGACCATGTCTCGTATGTTGTCTGGTACACTGTTGTTAGTATAAGGAATCGGTAACCATTGGTATACCTGAAAGACGACGGTAATTAAACCTTGCAGGTTCAACGACAACATTTGTTCCCAAAGGATGTTGCCTTAAAAATGAATTTGCTGTAGTTTAGAATCCTGTATGAGCAGACTGATGTGTAAGAAAGACTTTGTTTTATTCTGATTTCCTTATACTACATATTTTGAATATATGTTAGAATCGCCTCAGTAGGGCGTTTCTAACAAATATCTAAAACATGCGTTTCATTTCTTGAAGTACTGAATACAATATTCTTACATTATTTCTGATTAACTGTCGCTTCTTGAGCGCGTTTCGTGCCAGTGAAACGATCATTATAACAAATTTTGTGGTTGGATCGAGTGTCAGTATAAAGAGGGTTTATGCTGATATATCTACAGAACAAATTTAGCAGATTTAATTATAAAATGCCGTATTTACCGTCTTCTGGAATCTAGAGTTTCCCATCCTATTTCAGAATACAGTGTTTCAATAGATACTAATTTTGTTGTTCCCGTAGCAATTCTTGCAGCCTCATTTTGAATTTTATCTATTTCCTCTTTTTCGTACGGTGTACAGTTATCCCAAATTTCGTTTCCGTATTCTAGGATCGGTCTTATAAACGTGGTATATATAATTTCGAGAGATCTACGGTCAAGTTGAAACTTAAGTTTACGCATGATGTTTATTCTTGCCCACGCTTTGGTTTTTATATAATCAATATGTTTATGCCACGTACCATCTTTTGATAAAAAAAATGCCAAGATGCTTATGAGTATCTACTTCCTTAATTATTTGTCCTGACATAAAGATAGAAGGGTAATCTGGTTTGTTGGTCTTCCGTGATATTAAAAGGGATTCAGTTTTGAAAGGATTAAAAGATACCAGCCATTGTTTAGCCCATCGTGCAACTTTTTCCATGTCAGCATTAAGAAGTTCAGCTGCAAGTGTTGGATCTTCAACAACTATATATAGGCTTGTGTCGTCAGCAAAGAGACGAATATTTGAGCCAATGTCCTTCACAATGTCATTTATGTACAGCAAAAATAATAAAGGCCCAAGGATGGAACCTTGTGGGACACCGATTTTAAAGAGTTCCAGTATGATTTAACACCTGAGAAAGTCACCCGTTGTTTCCTGTTGCTTAGATAATCAATGAACCAATTCAGAAGACTTCCTGCTATACCAGCTGCCTTTAGTTTTTGAATGAGGCCAGCATGCCAAACACGGTCAAATGCCTTGCTAATGTCACAAAAGACAACTCTTACTTCTTTACCCGAATCGAGAGCATGACAAAAAGTATCATAGAGATAAGTTAATTGTTTAACAGTAGAATCTCCAGGTATAAATCCAGATTGTAAGGGTGAAAGGATATCATTATCACGAAAATGATTGTAAATGTGTTTGAAAATGCATCTCTCAAAGACTTTATCCAAGGTATTAAGTAGGGAAACAGGCCTATAATTTGAAACTAATACAGGATCACCACCTTTGTGAATCGGACAGACGTGTGCTTCTTTCCAGTCATCTGGAACTTTGCTATTCTGAAGCGAGAGGTTGTAGAATATGGATAGTGGATCTGCAAGTTCATTTGCCAATTCACGAAGTACCCTGTTATTTATACCGTCAGGTCCAACAGCCTTCCCCAAGGGAAAACTTTTCAAAACCGAATTCACTTCTAAAGCCGTAATGTTAAGTGATGACAGTTTATGTTCTTCACTAACTAATATAGGCAATTCAGGAACATCTGCATTTTCATCGTCCAACAAAGTCTGATCCCTGAAAAAGTCATTAAAAATATTTGCTTTATCTTGGTCCTCAGTATATGTAAAACCTTCATGTTCAAGTGTTGGTATGTGAGAATTAGAGAGCGGAGATATAAAATATTTTAAAGTTGACCACCAGTCTTTGGAGGTAAGAGTAAAAGTTTTTAATTTATTCGAGAGATTATCGGTGTATAATTTCTTAGACTTACGAATCATTTCTATCACTTTATTTCTTAAGTGTCTAAACCTTTCCCAATTTGCAGGTATATTTGTAAGTTTAGCCTTTCTGTATGCCCTTTTACGTATCCTAATATGTCTTTTAATTGCCGTAGTAATCCAAGGTGGGTCAGCCGGACGTATTCTTACATTTCGATTAGGGATGCAATCATTGGATAAAGCAATAATCTTTTCAGTTATATTTTTAGCATAAATATTTATATCGGTATTGCGCAGCCCCTCCCAGTCCGTTGATGATGCTTTATTTCTCAATAGATTATAGTCACCTTGTTCATAAATCCAAATACGGCGCACATATGATTTTCGTTTTGGTTTTACAAATCGTAAGATACCATAAGTAGGACAGTGATACCGTCGGTCTTGTTGTAAGAAAGGGTCTCCTACACCACTCATGACTAAATGATCATTATTGTTTGTAAGAATGATATCCAGTAGTGACGAAGAGTGTTCAGTATAATGAGTTGGTTCCTCAATAACTTGGTTTAAAGAAAACTGCTCACAAATTGCTTTGATTTTATGAGATGAGTTTGGACTGAGCATGTTAAAGTTAAAATCTCCTGCTATAATAATATCCTTTATACTTGTATCAACTGCCAGGGAGATAGAATCCTCAATAGATGTATAATAATTAGCATTTGAATTGGGTGCTCTGTAGAATAAACCGAAAAGTAGTTTCTTATGCTTAATAATAATCTCTTTCCACAGGCATTCAATTCCTAGTGGCTCAAGGTCATTCCTGCGTCTATATAAAAGTGTATCTTTTACATATATGATCACACCACCATGATTATCGCTGACCCTGTCTTTACGTTCAGGAGAGTGATAAGATTGAAGTTGCAGGTCCGCAGTTGATATAGCAGAATGAAGCCAGGTCTCTGAAAATGCTAATATGTCAAAGTCAGAAAGTTCAGCAAATAATACGTCGAGTTTGTTAAAAATACTCTGCACGTTATAATGAACAAATGATAAATGGGAAGAGAGAGACGAAGTACCAAAAATAGAACCGTTTCCTGATGAAGAGCTATAATAACTATCCGAAAGAGATGATAGCGGGCCGGGATTTGGATGGATATCTCCCGACACCAAGAGCAGAACGCAGAACCATGTAACTAAAACAGTAATGGATACTGCAAGAAATATGGAATAAGTGAATTGAACATTTAATCTATGTTTATTGCTTACTAACAGCTTCTTTGAGAGATGCCGAAAGTAGAGATTCTGGATACGACAAGAATCATCAATAATAGTTTTATAAATTGAATAAGTATACATAATATCCCTGCATAGCAAAAGTAGGACAACAAAGTGGAAAACAATAGCGAAATTATAACAGAATTTGTACGTGTGTAGGGTGCTGACCGTATTCCTCCTTTTCAATTTTACGTAATCAATATCAAAAGATACAAGAACAACTCAGTCAGCAACCTACACAAGACTACATCTATAACTTGAACACGTATAGACCAGTGAGTTCTCGCGGCACAGTCCCGATACCTACCCTCTAGAGACGCTCCGAAAATATAGACAGTAACAACATAAAAAAAAGCAAAACATTGATATATACATGGATATAAACATATAAAGGATGGAATGTAAATTTTAAATTTTTGAGGTATACTTTTAACAATATAATCATTTTGAAGTTATTTGATTTTCGTTCATTGTAATGTTATTGTTTATTGTAATGTCATTGCATCTAGAATAGCAGCCAGAATTTGATAGAAACAACAAATTAAATATCATACTGTGTCACACAGCATCAGTGCATCCCAATGATTATCTAACAACAACAATACACTATTCACTTTAGAATAGCTTGGAATTTGCATCGGCAGCTCACTATTGCACTGAAGAGGCCAACAGAGAGAGAGAGAGAGAGAGAGAGAGAGAGAGAGAGTTGGCCTTTCTACTACAGTTGTTAACCTAATAGCATTTGTATGCTGGAAACCAGACCATGTGAGCACATACAACACGCGAAATAATCTGTGCTCAACAACATGTAACATTCAGAAATAAGCTATGAAACAGTTAATAATTTATTTGAATAGGCGTGTTTTCGTAATGTTTTCAGGGCATGACTAGCAGTTACGGCCAATTAGGTCTTATCAGTGTCTCTCATAATTTTTTCAAAATTCTCAGAATAGGCTCAATGAACGCAAAGGACCATAAATATAAATAAAACTTTAATCCATTAAAGACTAGAGACCCTAAACACTGGTAACTGGAAGACAGTGCAGACCCAGATCAGAATCCGCAAAACAGGGTATGCACTGTTTTCAAAAAATTCAGCCATTTTTCTTTAGGAATACCTGCATTATATAGCCTGAAACACCTAAAATCGAAAATGGACTCTTCCAATGTATAATGTGGGAGAGTTTATTCAAGTCTTTAAAGGGTTAATGAAGTATGGGAAGAAGTTTTACGGCCGCTACACCCCACTTACACCAGCTGTAGTGAAGATAAATAAATTCTATAAGAAAATACTATTGAAAGCTATGAACATATGCAAGACGCGCGCACGTGCAACGCTCACACACATACCGAATAATTCGTCGTTTCTAATTGTTTCATTTATTTTTCTTTGTTCTGGGATATAAGTAAAGGTGCAATGGATTGGTTTGAACGAAGTGTAGTTTCTACGAATGCACGTATATTGTAATGGCTCACCGGTTGGTGAATTAATTTATTTAAGTTAAAGTTCTTCTGGTTTTGTTTGTTTGTGTTGATGTTTTACGGCCCAGTCAACCCAATCGGGTCATGTCGAGGGCGGTCAGTTTACTTAACCACACGTTTACTGGGTAGGCTTAGTCCTCTAAGCGGTTAACCAGTGTTGTGCACATTCTTTCGTCAGAAACTGACAACTGCCCTTCTTGACTCAGCGGAAGGGAGAGAATGGTCGTAGAAATTTCATGATCAATCTCCACGAAAGAATGTTGCCGACCTCGACCTCCTGGTCTCCAATCGGACGGCGCATCCAACCGAGCCACCGAGGCCGGCTGAAGTTCTTCTGGTAGAAAGACTTGTATGGCATTTTTTTTTCTGAATCCCGCCACATTTTTATTATTATTGTATTATATCACATATATATGCTTATTTGTAAAGGGGGTGTCCATAAGGCCCATTTTTTGCCCCGTGATAAAAGACTTCATTTTTGCCGATACATTACCCATAGTGTCCTGTTTATTGAAACAGTATTGATTTTGTAATATAAGCCCTAGTTTTGGAGTAACATGATCATGAATGTGGATGGGGTAATTCAGTATGAACCTGGGCCCAGTTGTTCAAAGCGTCGTTAGCTTAACGAGCTCGTTAAGGGTCATTTCGTTAACTGTTTTAACGGATTCAATACACAATATTCTGATATTTTTTGCTGAAAAAATGTGAGTAGCTTTTGCACTGCAAAAGCTACTCACATTTTTTCAGCAAAAAATTTCAGCATATTTGCGTATCACTCATTGTAAATTTTAACGAATCGTTAACTAACGATGTCGTTAGCTTTGAACAACTGGGCCCTGAGGTACAATATTTTAAACACTGTTGGGCCAATTTCAATCAAACATCATAAGAACATCTTTTTTGATAATATCTTGATACAGTTTAATAAGGGACATGTGGAGTAAGACCATGGCACTCAGGTGAGCGATTTAGGGTTAATCTCGTTTACTAGAAGCATGGCACTGCCTCTATGTGACTCAGTTGCCTGGTAGCGTTAAAAATCTGATCAGTCAGTCAGTCTAGAAGCAAATTGGTTTTACAACGTAAGTCACAGATGTGGAGTAACATAATCATGAAAGTGGGTAGGGTAATTCAGTTAAAAAAACATCATACAATAGCGTATGGACCTAAAGCATCATACTACAAACTGTATCTTTTTTATAATATGCCACATCCAGTTATATCAACTTCCATTTTTGAACTAATGCCTCAGCTAGTGTCCTGTTTCATATTTTTTTCTTTTCAAGTAAAGTCTACAGCAATTTTTCCATGTAAACCTCTAATTTTTTTTTTTTTCATCTTTATATTCACAAAATCCTAGCGTATCTCTGGAACTGGTTGCTGAATTATTTTAAAAACTTATATGACTATAATATTTAGAGACTCCTCATGACTCTTATTTAAACTGTATCAAGATATCACCAAACAAACATTCTTATGATGTTTGCTTGGAAAAAGCCAAAGGCTGTGGGATGAGTATTTTTCTATTTTTAGCTCTGGTGGCCATCTTGTTCATTTGAGCAGAACCATTTTCGTTTTTTTGGTAGACAGTCACCTAGCAACATTCTTGTGTACAATTAGCCAAAAGGTTTAGGAGGAGTTGTTATTTTAAAAAAACAAACATAAAAACTTTTTTTTCTTTTTTAGTTCTGGCAACCATCTTGTTCATTGAAGCAAAACCACTTCAGCTATTTTGGCAGAGAACCACATAAGCAACATGCCTGTGACGTTTGATTGAAATTGACTTTTCTTGATTCGTATGTGAAAGGCCCCACTTTTCTGACTTCCCGGCATGTGCGTATATTTTTCGCTCAGAGATGTTTCGAGGCTGTTTGTTCTCTTGGTATTCAATGAATTGACTGCCATATTTGTCTAACTACAAGCAATAAATGGGCATAAAAAATCAGAGGGCAGAATATGAATAGGTCAACATTTCGGACAATCAAGTATATGAATGGGTCCGTTTTTTCAAAGGCGAAATATTGGCTCGCACACTCGTACCACAATTCACCCCCCAATACCCTCCCCCCCCACCCCCCACCCTCGAGCACAGTACAGTCGAACGTCAACGGCTTGAACATCTTTGGGACCATAGAAAAGTGCTCGAGACATGGGTAGTTCGAGCCACTGAAGGTTATTCAAGGTGCCATGTTAGGAAGCATGCAACGATAATTTAGTGATACGTTTTTCGATTTTCTACACAATATGTTGAGTATACTCATTAGATCGCCTCGATGATGAGGTGATTCTAATGAAGCGGGTCTAATGAGTACACACAATATATAACTGCATGATAAAATAAGAAAATTCCCGAAAATATTTACTTTCTTGAGTTTCCGGAAGAATTCCGTAAGGACTCAAAAACAACGAGTTCGAATTAGCCATGGTAAACGAGCCATTCCCCACACCCCACACCCCGCCCCACCCAGAGATACTTTGAAATCTTTCAGACATGGAGGCTACGCTTAAAGGCAGGATTTTCTCTCCTGTAGGAGTTGCCGTAATGGAAAGGATTGCTATTTCCATAACATCCTTTGGATGTGTACATGTAACCATTCTCCGTAACAGCAAGCAGCTCATCACACCACTTGATTACACATATAGGCGGTTTAACACCTGAGCCCGGCACAGCTGTTCCTTCTCCGCGCATCCGCGTAGTCTGATCAGCTGTCCGCCTGAAGACGCTTTGGATCCTTCGCTACCCGCAGGGTGCCTTGCGAAATGCAGTTCCCCGGCTCAGTCATAATGCATGAACACACGTCAGGAAGAAACGTAATTCACACTAGAGAATAAGTGTAAGACAGAAACTCAGTGAACGAGCAGTCACAAAGTAAACGCGAGGCTACCTTCATTATTTTAGGTGGCACTGGTTTAATCAAGGTAAGTTTTCTCCTAATATTAATTTTAGCCTTGGCAAAAACGTATCAAATACCAAACCGATTATCATTATAATAATCTAGCGGTACGTCGAAACTCAGTCTGATCTAAAGATGCTTGATGGTAGCTGTAGTGATTTATTTCCATGCACAGTAATTTTGAGTCAATTATCCACTGAAAAAATGTCATTTTTTCTTCAAACAAATGTGCTTCCAGAAATGATCATGTATCAGTAGCTACTGACCATCATCTTGAACCTATGAGAGCATGATGCCAAATGGCCTAGATGTACAAAAGATATCTGCATTTTGTCAGTGTCCGCTTTAAATCGGTGAACGCTAGGTTTGTAGCAGGGAACACGATCAGAACATAACAATGTTTGTCACATCATCGTCAAGTTGTTCAGTGAAATAAAAATCATATGACCACATGTGTAATAACACCTGCAAAGCTTCCCATTGGTTAGTCGAACTACCTCCATTAATATTCGTATAACTCCGCTTGTTTATAGCAACCAAGATGGTGTCCGCGTTCGCCGATAAAAACTTTCACTGCCTTCAATTTTGAGGCGAACGATAAAGTTCAGATCGATGGAAATGGAAGACACAAAACAATCACAGTGTGAATAATACAGCTACTAGAAATGTTCATGCTGGTATAAATTCGATCTTTTCCGACAACATATTTGGATGCACTTTCAACATCTATGTTGTCAAACAGTCAATGAAAAATTTTCACCTCCTCCAAAAAAGCATTGGAGGATAACATGACTCTGACATGCAATAAATGTATCAAATTAAAATCCAAGCTACAGTTAAAATGTTTTATATCCTTGAAAATCTGTTATTTACTTGGTTGTTCAACCACCGTATAAACTGTATTGACCAAGGTCAAAGACTTTTAAATACGACAACTGACTGTTGGGATTTCCCTACAGATTCTCAGTGACGTACTGACTCGCTGAATGACGTTGTTCAATGGAATATTTAGTTTAGAATTGATTGTTTTAAATGAAATATTTATTAGCTCAAATAAAAATCATCTTTATTTCCTACAGTAAAATGAAGTAATAAATGCGTATTTATCTTGTTTTTATTTATTCAGGTATTTATCAAATAATATGCGAACTATTTTTTTGCGTATACTATTGAATCTTTGATAGTGATTTGTTCGGCTTAGCTAAGAAAAGTCGTTATCTTGATATATTTTGTGCAGTTTTTGTCATCGAAAGGGCCATATGATAAGCAGAATCTTTCTTTCGTGGTCATTTAATATGAAATTTATGAAACTCGCAAAATATCGAAATTACCCAAACTTAAATTTCATATTAAACGACCAGTCATGTAAGATCCTCTATGTACGAAATGAACGCACTTTATTGAACGAAGCGATCTTAAAAAAATATTCGTGGTGAAAGTGAATATCGAAATTAGACTGGCATTTTAATCACAAATCATTTAGATTGCGCTATCTTTCACCAAATCCATAAAGTCGTGACTCAAATATGTAAGAGTACAGTATTCATTATTATGTCAACGTTATATCACTACATACCCATAAGCAAATTTTATATGATGAAAGCATTTAATCTTGTATTACTTTGTATGAAAACATATGGGTACTTTTCCCATGCTCAAGTATTTAATATCTAAGAAGATGGTGTATGACTTCATTGCAGGTTGTTTTCTAATATGGTTTCATATATTTGGTCATTTTAGTAGTGATCACTTTTATATTAGATCCTTGTGGAGCTTTGCTTTTCTTTTAGCAACTTCGGTCCAAGTTTTGATTAAGTGCATTGAGCCGCATCGTTTGTGTTTTTTAATTCTTTGGCCTCATTACAAAAACATGCCTATTCAAATATATTGAAAATTTCAACACCAAAAAAATGAAAGTTTTGAGATAAAAATTCTGATATTTTTCATATTTCTTCTAAACATAGATTGTGGGTATTCGTTAGAACCGCTTCGCCGAGGCGATTCTAAGTGTACCCGCAATCTATGTTTTTAGCAGAAATAAGAAAAAATAATGTATACCCTTGTAAATCCCAGTTTTACTATATAAAATGGGGTTTAAGTGGGGTCAAAATTATATAGGTATATTTTCGTGATGTGAGATAGTTATTCTTCTTGACTGTGGCCTTTCCTAGGTAACTCTGTTCTGAATTGATTTTCAAGAAGGCCGCCATGGCGGCTATCCTGAATTTCCGATCGGAACGATTCTAGCTATTTGTGATCAATGTTACCCCAATACTACCTATCAAATTTCGAGTCCAATGGCCTTTTGGTTCAAAATAGATTTTCAAGATAACGTCCGTTGTGGCCATCTTGGATTTCCGATCGGAACAATTTTTTATCTACAAATTCCCCGATGCTTTCTACCAAGTTTCGTGTCATTTGGCCTTTTGGTTCAGGAGAAGAAACACAAAATAGATTTTCAAGATGGAGATCATGGCGGCCATCTTGGATTTCCAATTGGAACGATTGAAGCTACTTTTGTTCCACAAGATGCCCTATATAGTCGTTTCCGGAATCGCGGTTTTCAAAATATCGCGTCATTCGGATTTCCAAGTGACGTAGCTACAACGCGCCACCTAGCGCTCGTTCTAGTCGATAGATTTACCTCACAGCAGCCCCTTTTGTTTACAAGAGCAAATCGTCGAAATGAATCGTTTCCTGGTAAGTACATTTTTTTATTATTAATATTTTGCTATAAAATTCACCCAAAACGGTTCTTTCTTGTACCCCCATCTGTTCAAAAAAAAAAAAAAAAAAAAAAAAAAAAAAAAAAATGGGCGGACTGAAAATAATTACGATGTGACCTTAACATTTAGGCCAACCGTTCGTCTGCAGCCCTGTGTTAACATGGATGTATGTTGCTGTCACGTGATGATGCTTAGATGTGCGCGCACATCTGCTGAAGTCAATACACAAATTAAAGCCTCCAGTGGGGAAATAATCATATTGTAGTTAATTGGTACAACTTGTATTGTTAATTAGCTGAGTTTGAATTGTCTTTTTTGGAAAACTGACATATGGCAGTTACATGAGAAGTCACCTATTCATGACAGTCTTTTATCATCCATAATGTAGTGTAAAAATAAATAAATAAATAATATCCAGGGACGAATTAAAACTTCTACATTGGCTGGGAATTTAAAACCCTGAACTTCCAAAGAATAGTCTCAGCCTGGTTAGCAGCTTTCTGAGTACTACCCAATGGGATGTAACACATACACACACACACGCACACGTGTGTGTGTGTGTGTGTGTGTGTGTGTGTGTGTGTGTGTGTGTGTGTGTGTGTGTGTGTGATAGCATCTTATCATATTTCAGCTAAAGGTTTAGGGATTGATACTTTGTTTTCAGGAACCTAAGCCTAAAAGGCGCCGCCTACAGTACGACAGGTCTAATCTACAGAGGGCTTATGATGCTACTGCCAGGGGCATGTCGGTTTACCGTGCTGCTCGAGAGTAGCAGGATCCTGAGTCAACTCTTCGTGATCGTACAAGAGGAAAGGTGTCTCTGGATGTTAAAGTTGGCATTGAAACATTGTTCACAGAGAGTGAGGAGAGTCAGCTTGTAGCTCATATTAAGTATATGTCTAGTATAGGTTATGGTTACAATATATCTGGCATTCAATGTATGGCTAGGGATTATGCACTTTCTCTCAGCAAGCCAGTGAAATGAAGTGATTGTTTGAGTAACTCTTGGTTTTATGACTTTCTCAAAAGACACCCAGATTTAAAGATTGTCAAACCCAAGAAGTTGTCAATGGCTAGGGCTAACTCAGCATCTAGAGAAACGTTTTATTACTATTTCAGAGAGCTAGGTATTACACTAACAGTTGATAATTTGAAGGACCATTAAGATAGAATATTTAATGTTGATGAAACGGGTATTAGTACAGAACATTCCCCACCCAAGATTGTATGTATCAAACACTCTGTGGCTCAGTCTGTAGCATCTCCAAGATCATTCAAGTTACAATAACTGCTGGTGGAAATGCCTTTGGTAGTCATGTGCCACCATACTATGTGTTTCCAGGCAAAAGGTGGAATAGTGATTTCCTGATCGGTGTACCCGCCCCTGGATCTGACGGCGAAATGTCACCTACTGGTTGGTCGAATTATTCTGTAGTCATCAATTACCTGACAAAACATTTTGTGACATATTCTTGGATAACAAATAAGAAAGATGGTCCCAAAATACTTATTCTATATGATAGACATAAATCCCATGCTTCTCTTACGTTGACAGAATGGGCATCCAAATATAACTGTATCTTAATTGTTCTTCCATCCCATTCAAGCCACTTGACACAGCCACTTGATCTTGGTGTATTTGGACCTACAAAACATGTACAACAGAGAGTGCCAAGTATATACTCATCGTGAAGAGCAGGATCAAAGTGATATTTCTCAACCAATTTCCAACCAAGGTACCACAGATGAAAATTCCACTGCTGCAATTCAGCCATCCCAAGTTGTCTATGCAATTCAGCCTCCAGAAGTTCTTTATGAAAATGAACCAGAGCAAGTCAAAGTGACCTAGGATACACCGGCTAGAGACTTCTTTAAGAAAAGAACCATCATAATGTCATGAAAAAACCTAAACCAAAGTGTGTGCCTCCATTCATTAGTGGTAGCCTATTGAAAAAGACAACTATTGACATATTATCTACCACAAAAGCAAAGCAAGAGTAAACTTTCAAGCCAAATCAAGTAAAAACAGTTCAGTAAAAGAAGGTACTCTCATCACCAAAACAAGTAAATGGGGCTGCTGCTAGTACTGCTGGTCTAAATAAGAAGGGGCCCCCATAGACTTACAATCTGAAGACTCCGAAATTTCTGACACTGAAGATGAAACATGCTGCAAGTGTAGCAAGAGTGAACCTGAGGAATTGCGCCAGTATTGAGGGCATTGCATTCACGAAATGGGCAAAATGTGATTTTTGTACACACTGAACACATCTAATCTACTGTTCATCTGTAAGGGTTGTGAGACTTGGGGATAAGTTCAGGTGCCCTCACTGCCCTGCAAACTAATAAACGTTACCTTCTGAAGTAAACCCTTAAAGCACCAGTCACAACTATTGTCGTCTGCTTTGTCTGCTGCCGGTTACTTTAAAAGTTATTTCTGCAAACAGTCTGGACGCAGATTTAGGAGCAGTCTGATCTGGGTCCACAATGTTTGCCTGTATGCAAAAATAGGTTTGAAAAGTTTGCAAGAATATTCAGCAGACGACATAAACAGACATTTTCAGATGCAGGTTTTCTTGGCGCTTTAAGGGTTAAAAGTATAAACATGTTAAATTACATTTTGATTGTTCTAGATTGTTATTAAGAGTTGGTGTTAATTCATTAACGTTCAGTACAACATTCTCTCATTAGGCTTATTAATTAGTATGAAATTTTGACAGTTGCATAAATAATAATAATATCCCTTTGAAGGCTCCATATGTTTAACGCGATATATGGATAACCTCCGCTGACCCACTTCCTTTAATATGGCTGCTGGTGGACGCTCACTGGTGCAATTCAGACACAGTTTGAAAAGTTTACCAAGTTCTAGCATGGACACAAAGGATAAACTACAGAATATATACTTTTATTTTTTATCAGTTTCGTTACTGCCGCGATGCTAAGAAATTCCAGGCTACTTCCTACCAAGTTTCGAGTCAATCGGTTTAAAAACCACAAGCACATCTTCAGACCATAGAGAACAAGTTTGCAAAATGATTGTTGGATAACACTCGGACCCATCCGTATTGATGGGTCCGAGGATAACAGCAGGACATTATAACATACAACTGCAAAAGATAATGATTATCGTGGCCTTATACATATGAGACTTGAAAGGGTAGAAACTCATTCAGATAGAAAACAAAAACTGCAGTCCTCCTAGGTCTCTCAGATGGACTGTCAACTATACCCCACCCACTGTATTTTAGCAGTGAAGAAGGCTTCACACCACCTCGGTTTGCAAATTTCTCATACTTTCCCTGCGCGACACCAGCTAATTCCATATACTTCACTGTGTTTGGCACTAAATCAGGTTTTGGAAAAATCATAGCAAACATACCAAAAAACAGGTAATTTTTTCGTTAATCCAATCTAAAAAACAGTGATTTTTTAAGACGAAAAAGCTCTGGCCGAATATGTGCAAGTCAATGATTCTCTCCCCTTGAGAAATGACATCTACAGCTAGGTTTTATTTTTCGAATTTTACTTTACTTGACAGATTTTCATCATAAAAGCATTAATTAATTTAATAATCAATTCTAATTTATGAGCTCTTATGCTGAAATAGAACTTATTTTGTCCACTGACAGATACGCAACTGTCCCCTGATGCCTTAAGATACCCATATGAAAACCTTTTTTCCCTCATATAGTATCAAAGAACATTCTAGAGAAAGAATTTGCTAGTTTTAATCGAACATTTTCTTGTGCTATAAAAAGAGTGTGGAGGTAAAAAGTTTAAAATTAGCATGACATGATTCCCGTAAAACTTCTTAGATTTTTTTTGATAGACAGGCTTGAGTTAACAGTGGAGACGCAGAAAGCGGCGTCTGATCTTGGTCTACACTGCTTGCCAACCATTCAGCAGTTTTGAGACGTTTCCAGAGATAGTGAAGTGTTTAAATTTTAGCATAAGTAGAGTAAGGAGGTATTGTGTCTCTGTATTTAAGTAGTTTAAAATAGGTAGCAGAGTAATATTCCTCCTCATGTCCCATTTTATCATATGTTATGGTGAATTACAAATACAAATGTTAAATTAGTTTTATGTTGTTTTTTTTTTTTGTTTTTTTTTTTTTTTGTTTTTTTGTTTTGTTATTATATATATATATATATATATATATATATATATATATATATATATATATATATATATATATATATGTATATATGTATATATATATATATATATATATATACTGACCCAAAAAATGAAGCGCAAACCAACTAAAATGCAAAGAAACGAGGACTAATACCTTAATAGTACAAAACTGACCTCGTGTGTAAAACGTGCGCTTAAATCAACAACTGAGGGTATATTTAAGATGTTTAATCCAAATCAACATGTATAGATAATTAAACATTGCCATAGACGCCTGTATGTATTAAATGAACACTTCCTCTCGCCAAGCAAGCAGAAAGGTCTCATAGCCTATTTAATCTATTAATGTCTAAATATATCCAATTAACTCTTCCTTCCACCATGCAAGCAGAATAACTTCATAGCCTGTTTAACTTATTAATGTCTAAATATATTCAATTAAATCTTCCATCCAGCATGCAAGCAGAAAGTCCTTATCATTTATTTAACCTATAAATGCCTGTATATATTCAATGAATTCTTCCTTTCATCATGCAAACAAATAGAAAGGCCTCATCATCTATTAAATCTATTAATGTCTGTATATATTCAATCAACTCTTTTTTCACCAAGCAAGCCGAAAGACCTCATCGTCTATTAAATCCATTAATGCACGTATATATTTAATTAATCATGCCTTCTACCAAGCAAGCAGAAAGACCTCATCATCTGTTTAACATCTGAGTGTCTTTATATATTAAATGAAGTCTTCCTTCCACGATGTAAATAGGCCTCCTCATCTATTTAACCTATAAGCGCCTTTATGTATTCAATGGACTCTTCCTTCCACCAAGCAAAGAGAAAAGATTCATACATGTAGCCTATTTAACCTAATAATGTCTAAATATATTCAGTTTACTCTTCCTTCCACCGTGCAAGGAGAAAGGCCTCATCATTCCTTTACTCTTTTAATGCCTGCATACATTTAATGAACTATTCCTTCCTCTATGTAAACAGAAATGCCTCATCATCTAATTGATCAGTTAATGTCTGTATATATATTTAACGAACTCTACCTTTCATCAAGCAATCAGAAAGGGCCTCATCATCTAATTAATCCATTAATGTCTGTATATATTTAACGAACTCTACCTTTCATCAAGCAATCAGAAAGGGTCTCATCATCTAATTAATCCATTAATGTCTGTATATATTTAATGAACTCTACCTTTCATCAAGCAATCAGAAAGGGCCTCATCATCTAATTAATCCATTAATGACTGTATATATTTAATGAACTCTACCTTTCACCAAGTATGAAATTTTGACAGTTGCATAAATAATAATAATATCCCTTTGAAGGCTCCATATGTTTAACGCGATATATGGATAACCTCCGCTGACCCACTTCCTTTAATATGGCTGCTGGTGGACGCTCACTGGTGCAATTCAGACACAGTTTGAAAAGTTTACCAAGTTCTAGCATGGACACAAAGGATAAACTACAGAATATATATTATATAATCTTTTCAGTAAGTACTGCTTATTTATTTATTTTTTATCAGTTTCGTTACTGCCGCGATGCTAAGAAATTCCAGGCTACTTCCTACCAAGTTTCGAGTCAATCGGTTTAAAAACCACAAGCACATCTTCAGACCATAGAGAACAAGTTTGCAAAATGATTGTTGGATAACACTCGGACCCATCCGTATTGATGGGTCCGAGGATAACAGCAGGACATTATAACATACAACTGCAAAAGATCATGATTATCGTGGCCTTATACATATGATAGTCAGAAAGGCCTTATCATCTATTTAATCCATTAATGTCTGTATATAGTCCATGAACTATACCTTTCACCAAGCAAGCAGAATGACCATATTATCTAATTAACTCATTAATGTCTGTATAAAGTTCATGAATTCTATCTTTAACCAAGCAAACAGAAAGGCCTTATCATCCAATAAACCCATTATCCCTTAAACTGCCAATCACAACAATTTTCGTCTGCTTTGTCATCTGCTTGTGATTTTAAAAGTCATTTCTGCAAACAGTGTGGATCCAGATCAGACTCCTCTAGGAGCAGTCTGATCAGAGTCCACATTGTTTGCCTGTATGCAAAACTAGGTTTGAAAAGTTTGCAAGAATATTCAGCAGACGACATAAACAGACGACATTTTCAGATGCAGGTTTTTTGGCGTTTTAAGGATTAATGCTTGTATATATTCAATGAACTCTACTTTACCAAGCAAGCAGAAAGGCCTCTGAGGCTCATCTTGTAATAAAACCTTTACTGCCTATATATACTAGATGAACTCTTCCTTTCACCAAGCAATGCTAAAATATATTTAATTTACTTATGTCTGTATATATTCAACGAACAATTCTTTCCACCCTGTAAAAAGAAAAGGTTTTACCATATATTTAACTCATTTATGTCTGTATATATTCAATGAACTCTTCCTTCCTCTATGTAAAACAAAAAAGGCCTCATCATCTGTTTAAGCTATTAATGCTGGTATATATTCAATGAACTCTTCCTTCCACCATGTAAATAGAAAAGCCTCATCATCTAACCTATTAATGTCTGTATGTGTTCTATGAGCTTTTCCTCCTACCATGTAAATAGAAAGGCTTCACCATGTATTTAACCTATTAATGCCATTATTCATTTAATGAACGCTTCCTTCCACCATATAAGCAGAAAAGCTTCATTATCTATTCAACTTATTTATGTCCGTGCAAATTCAATGAACTCTTTTTTCCACCATGTAAACAGAAAGACCTCATCATCTGTTTAACGTATTAATGTCAAAATATATTCAATGAATTTTCCCTTCCATCATTCAAACAGAAATGCCTCATCTTATCTTATTAACATACCAATGTATGTTTATATTCAAAGAACTCTTTCTTTCACCATGCAATTGAAAGGCCCCATCATCTATTTAATCTATTAATGCCTTGATATATTCAATGAAATCTTCCTTCGACCGTACAAACAGAAAGACCCCATATTCTATTTAACCTATTTATATCTGTATATATTCACTGAGTTATTCCTTCTACAAATAGAAAAGCCCAATCATCTATCTAACCTATTTATGTCTGTATATATTTAATGAACTCTTCCATTATGACTATTGAAAGTATATATTATCTACCAAAAGGGATTATACATGTATATATTTAGAGGATCCCTCGTGAGTGTTCATTTCATATGAAATTTAAGAAACGAGCCTTTGGCGAGTTTCATAATTTCAAATGAAATAGAACATTACGAAAACATGCCTATTCAAATATACTGGAATTTTTACCACCAAAATATGAAAATTTTCAGATGAAAAATTCTGATAATTTTCATATTTCTGCTCAAAAACATGGATTGTGGGTACTCGTTAGAACCGCCTCGCCGAGGCGGTTCTAAAGAGTCCCCACAATCTATGTTTTTGAGCAGAAATAAGAAAAATAATGTATACCCCTGTAAACCCCAGTTTTACTATATAAAAGTGGGGTTTAAGGGGGTCAAAATATTATAGGTATGTTTTCGTGATGCAAATTGTATTTTATGGCAGTAGAAGTCGGACAGTATTCAACAGAAAAGATAACGTTGTCACGGACGGCATGATGACGTTACGCGCCAGTAACCAAGTGTCACGTAACGTGTTGTCGTATCATTTTTAATACATGACGTTATCCATCGACTAATAGCGATGTCATCGATGTCATATGATAAAATTGACATGGCATTACCGAAAATTGTGACTGATAATTTAGACAGAAGGTTGCTAATTTCATGTCAACTGTGTTGATCCTTATCAGACGCCGCGTTCTGTGGAAGCTGATCTGGTTCTCTCTGCACTTTTTTGTTTGCGAATTCTATGTACAAATGGTTTAAACGGAATTTTATTGAAACTGCTTCTATTATGTCGCTTCTTGTAAATTACTGATGACTTTGCGAAAAGTGCAGATCCTGATCAGACTTAACGGCATCTGATCAGACTTAACGGCATCTGATCAGACTTAACGGCCTCTGATCTGAGTCTACACCATCTGCATATATCCCATCACGAAAACATGCCTATACAATTTTGACCCCCTAAAATCCCACTTTTATATAGTAAATTTGGGGTTTACAGGGGTATACATTATTTTTCTTATTTCTGCTCAAAAACATAGATTGTGGGGACTCGTTAGACTCGCCGAGGCGGTTCTAACGAGTACCCACAATCTATGTTTTGATCAGAAATATGTAAGATATAGAAATTTTTTATCTGAAAATTTTCATTTTTTGGTAGTAAAATTTTCAGTATATTTGAATAGGCGTGTTTTCGTAATGATTTTCTTGGACGCCATTACAACTGAGTTACCTGCCTGAAACACAGTATTTGGTTGAAGGACAGATTAAATCAAAAATGTTAACATAATTTAACGTTTCTACACAGTTTAGTATGTTTTGAACATCTTCTTAAAATTCTGTCAATAAGTTTACTAACCCTCTTGCATATTCAGCAGTCGACAAACTGATTCTTTTCTTAGTTTTTTTTTTTTTTTTTTCAGAAAATAGGCGTGAAATATCAAAACCCTTTTTCTGAAGAAAAATAAGAAAACATATTTCAGAATGTCGTCTGCTGAAATGTGTACTCAGCATGCTAGGCGTTAAAAGCTGACAATATTAGAACATGCAAACTGAAATGCAAGTAAACGGAATATCATCTCAGAGACTGAAAGTTCTATAATTGCCATTCAATCTCCCTTCATCCTGAAAAAATTGGGCCACGCCAAGCGAAAGGGTGCCATCAAACATGCGTAAAATGTGCAGATTCAGATCATTCTGCGCATGCGCAAAGTACCATCGGGCCTTTGTGCTCCATCCATGCATTCTATAGTATCTATTGATTCTGTTAGCGGACAGTGAAGTCCCTGATAAGACTGCGGATGCACAGGCTGATCTGGGCCTTCACAGTCCGTATATGCACGAAGACACGAAGACCATTCTTTACTTCCGTTTATTCAAGATGTGCAGTTGTCAGTTTCTTGCGAAAGAATGTGCACAATACTGGTTAACCGCTTACAGAACTAAGCTAGCCCAGAAAAAGTGCGGTAAGGTAATTTGACCGCGCTCGACATGACCCCATTGGGTTGACTGGGCCGTAAAACTTCAAAACACACAAACAACAACGGGAAGGAAAAAGATTTAGAACATGCTTGGTAAGAAGTCGAAATGTTGGAATATTAAGGGTTAATGTGGTAAATCATTTATCCAGTTTCATGCCTAATTACGGACGATAATGAGTAGAACCGCAACGTCAGGAAATGTACATTCGGACATGTGCGCCCAGCGAAGTTTCAGATCAGACTGCGCATTTGCGCAGTCTGATCAGAATCTTCACTGGGCCACTTTGGATAGCCACGGGTGCAAAGTTTCTTCATACGGGAACGGAGACTCTGATCAGACTGCGCGGGTGCGCAGGCTGATTTTAGCGTTCGTTGGGCGCACATATCTGGAGGTACATTTCGTTTGTTGCGGCTCTTTGGATCTTGTCATCTAATGAAAGTTCTACAGAATTCTGCATGTTATAATTAGTGCAAACACCAACGTGATATGCTCATCTATGATGGTTTGTATGCTAATCTTGATCTCGCCGAAGACACTCTGGTGCCATCTCTATCATGTTTTACCGAATGTGATTTTTTTTTCTGTACTGGCAGCATATACTTATCATTGAATATTAACCATAGTTGTCTGGAGAGTCCTTGAAGGGCAATTGGCAAACGGTGCGGACCAAGATCAGACGCAGCAAAATTTCGGCGTCTGATCAGGGGGGTCTCAACTGTTTGCAAATAATTTAGCCATTTTTCTCTAGGAATATCTAATAAAAGTCAAAAAGGATTGCATTTGGAAACAAAGAACACACAAAAAATCACGAAGTCTAAATCTCATATCCAGAAGTTCCTAAAATTAAAATTGGACTTTTCCAATATATAGTGTGAGGATTCTATTCAGTCTACAATGGGTTAACATCTTTTTCTTTTTGAGTTTTAATGACTCATTTGTTTTATGTGTCCAATCGTTTCTTGTTTAAGCCGCAAAAAATATTCATCAGTTCTGACATGACCACCCAACGAAGGTGGCCCGCCGTGGTTCAACTATTGGTTTTCCTTAACTCTGTAGGTGTCAGATTTCAGACTTCATTTGTCGTCTGCTTTGCTGTTTGTTTTTAATAAACTATCGATTGGAAAGAAGTTTATATGTAAAGCTGAAAGACTGAATGTCAAACAGCATAGATCCTAATGAGACGTCTCATTATGAGCCGTCTCATCTGGATCTACGCTGTTTGCGAAAGCCTATTATTATTGCCTTTGACAGTGAAAGTTAGCTCTGGCTGCAGTGGTGTAGATTTAGCTAAAAATACTCGCCTTTGTTTATCAGAGTGACTTATTTGATTTTGATGGTTTCGCTATGATGCATCGACTGAGTTGGGAGCCCTTATGCGAACCCGAATTTTTATGTCTGTATTAAGAGTAGCATCAAGACCCAGGGTAAACTTAGTTGACTGTAAGTGTACATTAAACCCCGCCCCTGCCCCCTCCCCATCCCCATTAGTTTATACTACCTGCCGTTCTAAGACGGTGGTCCTGGTGTTGCTTTTACTCTGTGTAGCTTTGTCGTTAATTCTACGAGTTGATTTATGTTAAGTCTTGCCTTGTGTTTGTCCTTCTGATTTTCAGTCCTTTTAGCATTGCGATTACCTCGCTTGAGGAAGAGAGAGCTGGTCTGTGTGCGTTTTGTGTGTTTGTTTGTTTTGCGAGTGTTGGTTTGTCTTTTTCCTCTTCATCACGAAAACATACCTATATAATATTGAACCCCTTAAACCCCACTTTTATATATAGTAGAACTGGGATTTACAGGGGTATACATTATTTTTCTTATTTCTGCTCAAAAACATGGATTGTGGGTACTCGTTAGAACCCCCTCGCCACGGGTACCCACAATCTATGTTTTGAGCAGAAATGTGAAAAATATCAGAGTTTTTTTTATCTAAAAATTTTCAGTTTTTGGAGGTGAAATTTTCTATATAGGCTATTTGAATAGGCGTGTTTTCGTAATGTCCTCTTGGTGTCAGGGATTGGCTGCGCACTTCCTTGACTTTTCTTTTAACCTGTTTGTTGTTAGAAACGTTTGTCATCCAAAATGCGCCCAGTGATGTTTTTGATCAGACTGTGCGTATTGGAAGGCTGATCCTTGCGTCCCAGGTACATTTTCCTTTAAAGTGAACCATTAGATGGTTTGTGTATTCAGTATGTCAGAACTATTTTACTACAGTTAGTCACATGTCCCCTTTAGGCGGATGAATACACTTCCCGAGAATGTCAAAATTGTTTTGCTCCTCTTCTGGAAAGGGGTCTGCTCTAAAAAGGAAGGCATTTGCTCCCACGTGCAACAGATTCTTTCCTTTTAGATGAGTCCCCTGTTCAGAAGGGGATTGTTGTGCAGGAAAACAAACAGCTGCTACTCTTTTCTTCTTTTTTCGGCGTAGCTGTATAAGCTGGCTTTTGACATACTTATTGGTATTAGTCTCGAATGAATAATTAGTAACTTGCGATTGGTTAAAAATGTGTAAACTTCTGCAAACAAGTAGGGGTAAGTATAGAATTTACCGATGTTTAACAAATATATTCGTGACTGAACAATCACTTAATTATGACATTTATCTATTTAAAGTTGTACAGTATGGCAATGCAGATGTTAACAATCGAAAAAATACCCATAATTTAAATAATATCGATAAAATAGTTGCAATGAAATAAATGATTATAGACGAGCTTTTAATTTTGTACAGTGTAACTAAATGTTTGATGTAAGCGGCCCAAACGCTGAGCAAACAAGGGGCGTTCAAGTTTACTTCTCTCCACTGTGTCGATAATATACAGAATTATCATGTGCCTTATATTACGTATGTGCAAAAAAAGGATGTAAAATCGCATGGTTTAAATTTATATAATAAATAAACAGGAACTATGCCTTAAGCTTGATAGAAATGTTGGCAACATAAATATTGTTCATTCTTAACTAGGAAATAGGTTTGTTGAACACCCCTTTTATTTTTTTACGCGGTGTAAGCGGCCTATTGCGTCGGAGCGTAAACGACACGAAGAAATATTACTATTTTTAGCTCCGCTTCAGGTAGGATATTTTAGAATATCTCTATTCACACCGAATGAAATTTGTTCAAATAAGCGCAGAGTACGCGGAAAATCAAGTTCTTTCTGGTGGTGTAAGCGCATTTCTGCGATCTGGTCTAATTCTCGAGAACATTTGAAGAATGTTTTTGCTGTCAATCTGGGTCACCGGGACAATGTACATGAATTTTGACGAAAAACAATCTCCGAATGTTCTCGAGAATCCGACCAGATTGCAGAATAGCACTGACCATCAGAAAGAGCTTGATTTTCCGCATACTCTGTGCTTTATTTGAAAAAAATTCCATCAGGTATAAATCGAGATATTCTAAAACATCCTACTGAAGCGGAGCCAAAAATAGTACCAAACTCTGTGCACGTAGTCATATGGTCACGTGGATTCCCTACTGCAATCAAACTGTCTGAAACATCAATATGTAGGAGGGCCGAATAATTGTTCAAAGTTTATGAATAGAGTTATCCCTCGTATTGCTATAGCAACCAAATCTTTCAAAATCTCCTCAGTACGAGCTGGTTGGATTGTTTTTTGTTTTTTTGTTGTTGTTTTTTTTTCCACAGAAATGTTTCTTCAATAGAAGGTCTTTAAATCTTGTTAAAAGAATTCTGTTCCGTCTCAAAATATGACTTCCAGTTGGCTTGGTTAGGAATTATGTAGAGTAAACTTGACAGTTCTTCTTCTGCACAAACTATGGTCCAATTTCAAAATTTTTGTACAAGTTCCATAGGTGAATGTCTATCAAATTTGTTCAAACTATTTTTGTTGGTTCCTCATATGTCTGTCTAGAACACTTCGTACATTTTGTAATCAACAACTAACTAGATTTCAACAATACTCACAAACATCACTGGATTGACCATCCATCAAAATTTTTCAAATTAATTTGTATCACCAAAAAAAAAATAATAAATAAATAAATAAAATAAATAAATAAATAACCAACAAAGGGCAGGGTCTGATATATATATATGCAGAAAACTTTGAAAATATCCTTCCACCAGGTTAAAAAAAATCTGCTTCCCAGGTGAGCAATCCAGGGCCATCATGACCCTCTATTACAAATTAAATATGTTTTTTCCAGTTTTTGCCAATCTTCATGGCCAGTGTTACACTTTGCTTACTCTTTATCAAAAAGGTGCATGGTTGACAAGGATTTTTCAAATACTGGTATAGTATACAAATTAACACACAAAAATTACATGCTTTACATTTATATGTTAAATTGCTTTTCATAATTTAGCACAGATATTTACACATCTGAGTACACTCCCTTTCCTGCCAACCCTTGCAATATATATAATGTCTTACAGTATTAAAACTTTCTTGATAGTTTGAATTCGTAATAAAGTTTATATTTTAGAAGCCTTCTTCTTTTCATATTGAACCACAAAGTAGTTTCAATATTCATATTCCAGTACCTCTTACGCCGTTTATCTTTTTTAAAGATATTTCTTGTTTGTTCTTTTTTATATGCAAAACTTTTTGCATCACATAATATGGGCTGCGAAATGCGAAAATGTGTCTGCGGCCATATGCGGACAGCGAAGGTCCAGCTCAACCTGCGCATCCGCGCAGTCTGATCAGGGCCTTTGCTGTCTGCAAACAGAATCAGTCATTGGAGACCATAGCATGTTTCAATGGAGAGCAAAATGCCAGGATGAGACTGCGCATGTGCAGGATGATGTGAATCCGCACATTTTTGCGCATGCTCAAAGACGCTTTTTTGCTTGCCGCGGCCCATATGAACACTTCCATGCGTCGCACGTTGTAACAACTACACTATGGATACGATAGAAATCTTTCTAGGTAATGAATACACTTTCAAGGGATACACTCTTAATTATTATGCCTCTCTTCTGCTATGTATCTACTCTAAAAGAAAATACTTTGCTCTTTTTGGTAGTACTGTTTCCTTATAGAGCAAATACATTTACAGAAGGGACTTTGAGTTCAGAAAAACAAACAAAAATCACAGAGGTTTCCCTTTCTCCCCCCTCCCCCTCTCTCATCACCTTCCCCTTGTAAAATAAATGTCAAAAAGCTTGCCTTTGGAAACAAAGAACACACCACAGATCAGAAAATGGGAGTCTCGGTTTTATTGAGACTCTTCATAAGCAGTAATGAAGTTTGCAACACTGCTTACACCCTCCAGCGTATACATGAGCAGAACATCTTCAAATATACCATAAGGGGCCCAATGATCCCAAAGGAAATGAAATATAATCTGCACTATGGTAAAGTACGGGGAGACGTTCTACCGCCGCCACACTGCACTAATACCAGCTGCAGTGTAGTAAAATAAACGTCAAAAAGAAACCTGCAAAAAATCTACCAGGCGTATCCTTTTACCTTAAAATATGGGCGACAATCTGTGAAGACGTACCTTCTCATATGTGTGCACCAAACTCTTTCAAATCAGTCTGTGAATCCGGACTATCTGAACAATGTCTTCTCTGTCCGCATGAAGAAACTTTGCATCCTTGGCTACCTAAAAATGCGCACAGTGAAGATTCTGACTAGAATGCGCGAACGCACAGGCTGACCTGAATCTTCGCTTGGCGCACATGTCCGAATGTATGTTTTCTGACCATATTGTTCTTGCATTTGTTTCTGTTTCAGGATTGTCGTTATTTCCAGGTTCTTCGTCAGTTTATGCCAATTTGGAGTATCGGCCGAAGTAGAGGTAACCTTAGAATATTTTTCACCTTTTTATATGACTTCGTCAATGAAAATATTTACGAGGTAATGACCCTTGACCAATAGCTCCAGATAAGAGGGGGAATTGACAAGCTTTTGAGAGACTCTGTCGATCTTGTCTGACATTGCCTCGACGTTGATCCGACGTTGTACAACAAACGTCATGTGCCCGCTCGGATGCTTGTCTATTGGAGAGTTCTCCAGCCAAGGCTCTGCAGCCTACCTGTGACACTTGATGTGTTATAATATCTGCCAGTGACCCATGGTCACCCTACATCCTTTCTTTGGACAATTTTTAATTAAGTTAGTCTACAAGTCTGTGGGATGCCGTGTCACAGTCCTAAGTACTTTGTACGCTCTTCGGACAGAAATAATACAAAATAGAAGCATAAAAATCCGATTAAGGTCTAGATACGTCTTGTGGAGACAAGTCAAAATGTATTGACTCCGTTGTTTTTAAAATTGTTTCCTTGACAGGACTTCTTTGATTTTATTAGAATCTTCTCGAGAATAGTCCTGTATTTGCATTTCAAATTAGCCAGCGCATGACTGGCATGTGCGCCCAGCGAAGACTCAGATCAGCCTGGGCATCCGCCCAGTCTGATCTGAGTCTTCGCTGTGCGCTCAGTGGGTAGCTAAGGACCCAAGCTTTATTCATGCGGACAGCGAAGAGTTTTCGCTGGGCGCACATGCCATTTTGTCGGTTTCGTCATGCACTGGCTCAAATTATTTACTTGAAGACTGGGTAGAGAAGAAACATTGACCAATGAAAAAATATAAGTAAAGACACCAAGGAAATGCCACAATCACGAAGCACAGCCTTCCCGAGGCATCAAAAGAAGGAGAGATGAGTAACAAATAATGACAAAACAAACGCCACATATGAAACTATTGACGCAAAAGCAAAGAAGAAATGCAACAAAGGAACGCCTTCGAACGGTCAATGTAAATCATAGGGCGGGATTGGGTTTAAACTAGTTTTATTCACGCGAAACCTTTCCTTTAATTCTGATGCAGCCCCAATTACAGACATATATTCGGTCCGCATAGGGGTCCGCTACTTCATCTGCGAAATATCTCAGTGAAACATATATAATTAAAAACATTGTGAGGAAACAAAGCAAATGGCTCAATGGCGATCTGAAACTAAAACACACAAAGAAAACCACTAACAATACCACGATGGCCCGACCACAGACATTGACAGTCAGGCGCTTACCGTCTGAAACAGACTGAGGAGGGAGTCGTCGTCGTGCAACTAAAAGAGAAGCAAAGTTATCAAACATAGTTTGGTTAGCAACCATGCATGCAGGTTGCCACGGAATATGTTGTAATCTATCTATCTTTTTTTGCAGCGAGTGACATTTTTTTAAATTGTTCCGAAAAATCCGTTTTTTCTTTAGGAATTTATGGACTTTAGTTGCCGTACAATTCAGATTTAAACAGAACTTCTTACAGCAGTGTTTTCAAACCAATGTTATATTTGGACATTAATTCAGCCCAACGGCGATAAAGTTAGAAAAAAATGCATAGTTTATTATAACGTTGCCCTTGCTTATGAAAGTTAGCAGTAAAAAAATTATTTCGACTGTTAAAGTAGCTAAATTCGCTAGATCCGCTAGCAAAATGAATTAATTGACTAATACATACACAATAGGATGCAGCACAAGGAACATCGCCATCCGAAAATGGGAAATTTACAATACCAAAACAAGATCATCCCGTTTGTCATAAGTTTTATACTTATATAATATTAGTAGAGATTGTCCAGACTAGGCTCAGAGATATGCAAGACTCCTGGCTGAGCAGTAAGGCTGATAAAATCCAGTCCTTTGCAGATAGAAAGGATATGAAGAAGTTCTTTGATGCGCTAAAGACAGGTTATGGTCCTCAGAGCTCAGGAACTACCCCTCTTCTCAGTGCAGATCGAACTAGTCTTCTGACTGACAAAGAAGCTATCTTGAAAAGATCGGCTGAGCACTTTGATAGTGTTCTTAATCGGCCATCATCTATCAGTGATGACGCTCTCAACAGACTACCATAGGTGGAATGTAATCTGCTGCTTTACGAATTCCCAACCGTCTCTGAAACAGTGAAAGCAATAAAACTTCTGTCATCTTGCAAGGCTCCAGGATCAGATGCAATAAATGCTGAGATATAAAAAGCAGGAGGAACTCCAGTTGCAAAGAAGATATTTCACATTATGTGGAGAAAAGAAGCCATCCCTCAAGAATTCAAGGATGCGTCATCCACCGATTCAAACGGAAAGGGAATCCTCAGTTGTGTGATAATCATCGTGGCATCTCTTTATTGTCAATTGCTGGGAAGGTCCTTGCAAGAGTTCTACTTAACCGACTGAATGAACGCCTTGAACAGGCAGGGCTTCTATCAAAAAAGCCAGTGTGGATTCAGAAAGGACAGAGGAACAATTGACATGATCTTCACACCAAGGCAGCTTCAAGAGAAATGCCAGGAACAGAACATGGACCTCTACATGAACTTTGTTGACCTTACTAAAGCATTTGATACAGTCAGTCGTGAGGGTCTTTGGAACATTATGGCGAAGTTTGGCTGTCCGACCAAGTTCATAGCAATGATCAGGTTGTTCCACGATGGTATGCTTGCACGGGTCCAAAACGATGGTGGGTTTTCTGATCCATTCCGTGTGACAAATGGTGTCAAGCAAGGCTGTGTACTAGCCCCAACTCTGTTCAGCATAATGTTCTCTGCCATGCTCACAGCTGCTTTCCAGGATGGGGACAATGGTATACCTATTAGGTATCGCTTTGATGGGTAGCTTTTCAACCTAAGAAAGTTGCAAGCCAAGTCCAAGGTGCAGACAGAGGTGCTAGACGAGTTCCTCTTTGCTGATGATATGGCAAAGGGTGTTCCAACAGAAGAGAAGATGCAAAAAGGTGTAGATCAAGTATCTGACTCCTGTGACAACTATGACCTCACAATCAGCATAAAAAAGACCGAGGTGGTTTATTAGAGAGCTAATCTTAGTGCTTTTCGTATGTTTGATCGATTTGTGCTTGTTTGGATTTGTCGGTTTCCTCTTCCTCTTGATGTCTGGGAAGGGCTGCGGTTTGTGATTGTGGCACTCCCTGGACTTTTCTCTTACCTTTTTTTATCAACCAGCACCGGGCAAGCCTTACAAGGAGCCCACCATTACAGTGAAAGATCAAATATTGCAAGTGGTAGACAAGTTCACCTACCTTGGAAGCACATTGTCAAGAGTCGTGCACATTAATATGAAGTCAATGCCAGGATTGCCAAAGATAGTGCAGCATTTGGCCGACTAAGTGGTAGTGTTTGGGATCGAAGTGGAATCAGGCTTGACACAAAGCTGAAAGTGTACTAAGCTGTGGTGCTGCCAACACTACTGTATGCATGCGAAACCTGGGCAGTTTACCAACGGCATGCCAAAAGACTGAACCACTTCCATACAAGCTGCCTTAAAAAACTTTTAGAGATTAAGTGGCAAGACAGGATTCCGAACACAGAAGTCCTGAAAAGGGCAGGGATGCAGAGTGTTCATACTCTTCTGAAACTGGCACAGTTAAGATGGACAGGCCATGGTACCAGGATGCATGAGGAACGTTTGCCAAAGAAAATCCTCTGTGGAGAACTAGAAATGGGCAAACTTTCCCATGATGGTCAGAAGAAGCTATACAAAGACACCCTCAAAGCCTGCCTCAAGGATTTCAACATACCAACAGAGTCGTAGGAACAAATTGCACAGTACCGAGCAAAGTGGCGAGGTCTCATCAGAAGAGGTGCTAGTGAATATGAGACAAAAAGAATCAGCGAAGCTGAGCAGAAACGTTCACAGCGCAAAGCCAGAGCTAAGGCATCACCAACAGAGCTGTCTTGCTCTGATCTCTGTTGTTCCATCTGCAACAGGCAGTTTAGAGCTAAAATTGGTCTAATAAGCCATCTTAAAACACACAAACAGTAGCATTTCTCGCATGTGATCAAGATTGGTCATTGTCAGTAATGCCAGACGAACTATTATTATTATTATTATTATTATTATTATTATTATTATTATAGAGATTTTTTGATTGAGTTGGGGTTTAACGACACGTCAACCCTTGTGGGTCATTTTGTGTCGTCTCCCAGAGAAAGGGAGAAAAAAGATAGAAGAGATAGTAGAGGAGATGAAAGAGAGGGACAGGGAAGAAAGAGGAACAGGAATGAAAGTGTAGAAACAGAAGAAATAAAAACATCCCCCTCTACCCTTACCTGCTACAAGGATAGCAGGCCTTGCCCAGCTGTAAGCCAATATCAGTTGGGCGCCCCGGTGACATTATAGAGATTATGTCATTTGATACTGATAAATTTAAATCAAGAAACGGTGTCAGATGTAGTAGTTTTATTTAACTGTACTTCTCTTAGATAAGTCTTCTTTGATCCGGTATAAAAACTCTCTCTTAAATTCTACTTATCAAGACATCAGATGTAATAAAGATGTTATAGGAGTAAGGAATAAAAAAGACTTTTCTAAACAAAACTCTGTGTGTGTGAGTGTGTGTGTGTTTGCGCGCGCGGCGCTGCGGTCTAAGTTTACGTTTTTCTCCTCGATTTCAGATCTTATTTGTTGCTACGATATTTGAACCTAAACGTCAGAAATAGTACCTTCAGACATATGCGCCCAGTAAAGATTCAGCAGCCTGCGCATTCGCAGTCTGTTCAGAATCTTCATTGGGCGCATATTGGATAGCCAATGATACAAGGTTTGTTCATGTAAACAATGAAGACTGAGCGGACTGTGCGGAAGCGTAGGTTGATTTAGAGTCCTCATTGGGGGTTCATGTCGGGAGGTACGTTTCCTCACGGTCCGGCTCGTCTCTTTTCTTTTTGTAGGTTCCATACCTTTCACGCCTAGTCATCAGAAATGTGATAGGGAGGTATCTAAATCATCCAGGTGAGACTCCTAAGCATTCCTTGTCTGTCCCAGAATACCTGACACTTCGGCTTGCAGGTGTGTTCCTTGGTTCACTCCTTTTTGAATGTAAGTGAACCCTCTTTATACCGACATTCGATACAACGACAAAATTCGTTATAATGACAATTTGAATGTCACGAAACCTTCGCTCAAGAGGTGATGTGAAAATATGCAAGACTGTTGCATTAAAACTTCAAGCAACATATGTTTTGGATATTTGTTAGAATCGCCTCACTGAGGCGATTCTAACAAATATCCAAAATATATGTTCTGTGAGGAAATAAGAATAAAACAAGGTTGTCAATTTGGCTTTGCAGATGTGTTCCTTGGGTCGCTACTTTGATAATCTCTCTACATGTATTTACCACTTCCCGTTAGAGCAATTTAGCTGTCGAACTTGCAGAATTTCCCAAGCAAGACCTGGCTGAGCGCTTTCAAAGAGAATTATGAATATCATCTGAACAGACAGCAAATGAAGTTTTCGAATAAACAAAAGAAACCATCATCCAATAAATTAAAAACAGTCGACCCTCGTTATCTCAAAGTCCAAGCGACTGTCCGAAATACTTCGAGATATCCGTAACTCGACATATCAGATTTGCAGAATTGAGGAAAAAGATGAATCGAACATCCACATTTCACATATAATATGTAATTTAACTCCTAGAGTTAGAGGTATATCGAAACTGTGTAAAAAAGAGGAGAAATTGCTCCTAATGAGCGATTTCTCCTCTTTTCCACAATATTTTGTTATCTGTTATTAGATTTCCATTTTAAAGCAGGGACCAGATTTTCATTTCGAGATAAGCGTTTTTTCTCTAACTCTAGATTAACAAAATGTGTTTAAAACACAATCTAAGCAAATATGATAATTTTAAGCGTTCAGCGTATCCGGGAACATTCGGGATTCCCATTATTTTGCAGAATCGGTTTAAAGATCCGTTCAGTCATTTATTCATAACCCTAGGTGGAATAAGTGTGTTATTTGAAAGGGTTTTAAATGAAAAGTTTCATGAAAACTTGAATTACAATCCTCTTTTCCCCTATACTTTAGAAGAGTAGGATTTGTCGGGGATCTTCATTACATGGATCCGTGGACGCCTGATTACATCCTATATTCTGGGGTCCATGTCTGTTGGTCTGAACATTCTGATTTGTCATTCGTTTATGAATTAATGAGTTTGGATTATGGCTTGGGTACTGTGACCACAACTACTTAACGTTGTGTGCATACGGTTCCATTTAAACATTCACATGGTATCTGATAAGTTGAATAACAGTATACGCATATTAAAATCTCTACGATGTCAAACTTAACATGCCGAAATATTATTATTAAAACACGCCTATTCAAATATATAGTAAATTCTACCGCCGCAAAAATGAAAGTTTTCAGATGAAAATGTGATAGTTTTCTAATTCCTGCTCATAACATAGATTGTGGGTACTCTATCCAGTACCCACAATTTATGTTTTAGAACAGAAAAATGCCGTATAATGCTTGTTTATTCGGGTTAGGTTGAGTAATTGTACGGGTCATTAATTTCCTAACGATATTTAACAACTTGTTAAGCTAAATGTATTAACTCAAAATAATTTGACGTGTGCTGCACGCCTTGTATTGATTGATGCGTTTTATTGCATGTCACGCCAAAACATTATGCTCTTTTCGATAGTTACAGAGATCTTTGCTTGTTAATACGAAATTTAAAGCAAACGGTCAGATATATATATATATATATGCCATCTTATGCAGAATATATATGAGCATTAGGCAGACTCGGGAATAAGGCAGACTAAATTCGGTCTGCCTAATATTTGCGAGGCAGTCATTCCTTTTACACATTAAAAGCATTGTTAATTTTACATTATTTCATTTGTTTTAAGCTGTTTCTGGTAAATTAAAACAATGTTTTCAATACTGCTTTGCAGTCTGCTGATTTTAACCATTTTGAAATTAGTTTATATATTAATTCAAAAATATTTATATACTGACCATGATATTAGAAATGGTTTCTCATTTTGGGATATCATTCTGTTAAGAATGTTTTCAACATAAGCGTTTCTTTAACTCGTTCATATTTATGTTGCAATTGCTCTACATTGATTTGATTTGGTTTCTGAGGCTGGAAGTAGTCAATGAACTGACAGATGTTTATGTTAATAGCGGTAGAGTTAGACATTGTAGGAAATGCAAAGAGATTCTTAACTGCACCATTCATTAAAAGATGGGATATATATAGAGAGGCATCAGTTTCATCAGTTTCAAAGACCTGTACGTGCACTAAGTCGGTGACTTTGATCTTTATACGAAAGGCATGTTATTTTGAACCCAACGGAAGCTGAAGTGAGCTTCTGTTACCTCAACTAGTCTTCAACTAGCATAACAAATGTCATAGAAACGTGCCATTTATAAAGGTTTGAGTTACTAAATGATGAAACCAGGCTATAATCTAGTATATGAACTGGTTGACAAAGTGCAACAGTCTGAAGTATTGCAGATGTTTTGTGCAAATGACTACAGCAGATGTCGTTAAATGCATGTGCGTAGGCCAAAAAAACGTCGCCCCTTATTTCGTTTAGGCCCTAATGCCTGGGCCCAGTTGTTTAAAGCATCGTTAGCTTAACGAGCTCGTTAGTGGTCAAAATATAAACAGTTCTAGTACGTACAATATCTAATGCTGAAAAAATGTGAGTTGCTTTTGCAAATGGAAAGCTACTCACATTGTTTCAGCAAAACCATTTCTAGATGCCATATTTAATGATCAAATATTTAACGATACGTTAACTAACGACATCGTTACTTTTGAACAACTGGAACCTGGTCATTTGGGACTATTAAGTTCAAACATTGTATGTAAAAACAGACTTCCGCTCAAGACTGCTGTATGTGGGGTATGAGGGATGATTTATCTTTTTTTCCATTATTTCTCTGAACAAACTCAATCAATCCGAATCTGCTACTTTATAACACCATTTTGAATGACACATTGTAATTTTTCCAGACATCTTTCGGGCGGTCGTGCTTATGAGTTTTCTGAAAAACATATTTATCTAGAACAGTGTATTGTACCTACGTAAGTCTTAAAAATGCATGTTGAGGGGAATCGCCGCGCTTTCTTCATGTCCATAATTTCAAAACTTTTGTTGACGAACTATACTTGGAAAGAATGTATGAAGACCAAACATAATAATTGATGTTTTTTTCGCAAACAAAATTGTTCATCAAAGTTCCGTAAAATGCAAGCCGTTTGACAAAATGCGACATGAATTTTAAACAATCAGTGCTAATTTATATTCTGACATCAACTGTACAGATTATTTTGTCGCGGGTCCGGTACATTTTACATTTTATTATTAATTAACTACTTAATATATAGTTCTTATACGTGGAAACCGGTCCACGTAAATTAATATATACAACTGAGCTCCGCTTAAGACAGCTTGACCTCTGGCAAATATGCTTCACCTGGTGTCAACACCGTGTCGTATTGGCCCAGTTTCTGGTCTATGTTGTATTGATATTCAGCTAACTGTTAATTAATGAAAATGTCATTAATTAAGTGATTTCGTATTTGCCCAGTTGCAGGTCATCGGTCAGCTCTGTTATCCGAGGCCGAAGGTCAATACAGCTAACCTTGGGACCTGTTACTGGGCCATTACGATAACACTTGATTAATTACATAAAAGTATATACCTGTGTACTACACGCTTATAAGTGCATATTACACATGTAACATGCTTTTTCGTTGGTCTTAATCGCATCACGTGCAGGTTTCTTTTTGTTTTGGTAGAAGCACGAGCGGCACTATCATTTTATATTGACCGGTCCATAAAATGTGATAGTGCCCGCTACAAAAGTAGGCGGATATTTTGTACGGAAAATACCGATTCTCGTCATCATATCCGTCTGCACACGGTTGCAAGTAACCAACAAAACGACAACACGACATTCACCTTACCACAGCATCAAAACAATAGCAGGCGAATGCAAACGATACGAGCAGGATGAATCAGCACAGGTTTGCTGCTTTGTCGGAGACCGTGACAGATTTGAATGCCCTGCTGACAGACAAAAACTCCAAAAAAGACAAAAAAAACAAAACAAAAAAAAACAACAAAAAACAGCGACCAAATATGCAGCATTACGCAAACACGCCAATATTCTAATGTATTGAAAATCTCACCACCAAACACTTAAGTTTTCTAATAAAACTGATATTTTTCATATTTCTGCTCAAAACATAGATTGTGAGTACTCGGTAGAAACGCCTTGCAGAGGCGGTTCTAACGAGTACCTACAATCTGTGTTTTGAGCAGAAATAAGAAAAACACTGTAAATCCCTGTTTTACTATATAAAAGTGGGGTTTAAGGGGGTCAAAATTATATAGGTATGTTTTCGTGATGGCGAGCATCTTTCGTGAATATTTTAACGTGAGAAAAGGGTACAAAATGCCTATGTTCTTAAAAAAACGCAACATACTGTGTTAGCCATACCCCTTTCTCATTTCTTCCTCTGAAATGCCTCTTAAAATGATGGGTAAATCCTTCCATGCAAGACTGATCTCTCTTGGAAGGGTTCTATTTTAACAGGATTCGAAAAAATACAACATCTATCTGTTGGTGGTTCATTTTTATCAATATTGTAAGTGTTATTATAATTGTTATTCATGATATTTTATATCAGTGAACTTAAAAACAATGCTTCATTATGCTTCCTCCAGTCGTTAATTTCCGGTTGTTCAATGCACTAAAAGCAATAGTAACCTCTGAGGGCACTGTTAAGGTTTATGAACTGCCCGAGGGCCAGAGCCTGCATCGCTAGGCTGATATGGCCCGAGCCCCATGGACCGCCAGGTTGATATGGCCCGAGCCTGCGGCATGTATTCAGAGGGATAAACGAGAACCCTTACCATACTAGGTGGACGTACAGGTGTATTCGTCTTTGCTGGTCACACAGATCTTATTGCAGGTTTTGTCGTGCGCTGGCTCAAATGAGTAAGACGTGATAAGACACAACGCCACACTGCAATAACCGATATACAGACAAACAATGGCTCAGATCAGCCTCTGCATGCACGCAGTCTGATCAAAACTTGCAGGACACGCTGGGTAGTCAAGGATCCAAAGCCTCTTCAGGCGGACAGCGAAGACTCTGATCAGACTTCGCAAACGCGCAGGCTGATCTGAGTCTTTGCTGGTCACAAGTGCAATCTTGCAAGAAATGCTGTGACCCAGCTTAATTTGTTAATCCTGAATACAACTGATGTTAAGTAAAATTATTTTCAAATTTCTGGTAATCACGTGACCAGCTGCTGAATAACAGAATCTTTAAATTCTCAGAAAGCGGGAGTGTCAACTTCAGTATCAAGAGCAGAAACCAGATAGTTGAAATTAATATTGTAGTACGAATATGTGTTATGCCAATTGCTAACAAGACAAAATAGTTAAAAGTAAACAGCTTAGTACCGGCGCAAAATTTGTTCATGTTTACTTAGAAAGATGGGACAAGGATATACTAAAGTTTAATAAATTTTCAATGTAACAGGTAAAAAAGAACAACAATGTGATTCTTTAATGTATGCGTTTATTAAGCTTTATGAGATTTCTTGATTGAAATGAAAATAAAAGACATTAATCTATTTATAACACAGTTTGTTATAGGATGGTTTTGGATATAGCATGGTTCAAAGATGGATTCGAAAAATGTATAGATTTTATCAAAACTGATGGTTAATGGTTATTTTTTATAACATTTACATATTTTTGTTTGGATATAACAAGATTGTTTAAATAATACAGCTTATGCTTTGGATTCCAAAATTTGTGTTATAAGCAGATTATAATGTGTAACATTTTTTATAAAAGCTATCGCTTGACAGGATAGTTCGCCTGAAGTTGACCTTTGATTTGATTGCGCTACCAAATCTTTCAAACGGGATACTTTTAAACCCGGGATAAAGTTTGGGAGTCGGGGTCAAAAGTCGGACAATCCAAAAATAGCACTAAACATGTACCTGTCGGGATAAAGTTTGGAGCATGTGTAGAATATAGCCTCTTCTTTACATGCATATAAAATTTAGTCTTACTATTAAATACTTTTCCCGTTCGGAACGAAAATATATACGACCATGCCACATGATTCGGGTGCGGGACCAAATTTTGCGGTATTGACGGTGTCAATCAATATGCGAACCCTAGTCATTTTTGGGATCTCCACGAGATTTATTTTATACATTATTATTTAAAAAAAAACATACCAGAACTTAAGTAAGTTACCAGGTCTTATCTAGAAGCTTATTTAAGCATGCGTCAGATATGAATATGTTTGAACTTTTTAAGTATATAAATGGGTCCTTTTTTCCAAGTCCAAGTATATGAATGGAATGGGTTTTCAGATTTTAGCATACAAATCTATACCAAAATCACCAGTAGACACTCCCCCAACACCCGAGGCGTGAGTCTTAAACACGAACTTTGTTTATCATTTTTGTATGCTTATTCTTTAGACTCGTAACATTATAGGAGCCTTTAGTTAGACCTAAGTCTGCTGCAGTAAAACCGGAAAATGAAATCAATCACCAACAACATAAACACAGAACAGTAATAAACTACAACAAAAGAACCGACTTGGAACGGTCAGTTATAATCATCGCACTCAACTTTCACTGTGGTTCAAAACGCTTATTTGTACAATTGTGCAATCTCGCCAGAACCTTAGCTAGTTGCTCATACGAGCATTCTCAGCAAAACAACCAGGCCCTAGCCACTCTGAGTGTCTCAACATGCGCATTCAGTTAGACATTACAGAAATCAACAAATTTTAAATAATTTGGACGAAAAGTCTGACACTGGTGTTCCCGACAGATACGAACACTTGAATGCGTGGATGAAACATCACACACCGACGACCCCGGCAAATATAAAAAAAAAGGAGATGACTTTCATAAGCCTTACCGCTTACCGTCAGATCCTTTTCACCATTTCCATTGGATGAATTTTATGTGAGTTGCTTGAAATAAATATTGTTTAAACCAAATATAAAAAAAAAACATCCTTTGTGAGCTAATCGAACACTCAACAATATATTAAAATCCAAAGCTATATTAAGAGACCGGCGCGATCAATAATAGAAGATGCTGGCAGGTATAAAAGAAACGATATTTATTTCTAAATAGCGCTTTCTTTTTAGTATTTTTCTCAGGAAGTAAGGCTTTCCATTTCTTGTGAGTTGTCTCCTTTCAAAACTATTCACATGAAATGAAGATTAACGCTTGGTGGATTTTTTTGGCCATTCATAGATTTTTTTTTTTTTTTGCAATTCATATAAGAATGGCACCTTTTATGATGTTCTGTTTGCCTTCCTTTACACCAAGTTCCGTCTAAAAAGGAATAATCTAAAAGGAAAGGCTTTGCCCTCGTTACAACGATATCATTTTTTTCCCAAAGACGTTACCATTAAAATGAAATTGCTGTTGTACTGAATACTTAATGAGCAGATTGATAGGTAAGAAAGGTTTTGTTTTATTCTTATTTCCTCATAGAACATATGTTTTAGATACTTCTAACAAATCGCCCCACTGAGGCGATTTTAACAAATATCCAAAACATATATTTCTTAATACTTTAATGCCATACTCTTGCATAATGTCTCCTTAACTGTCACATCCTGAGCTAAGGTTTTGTGACATTCAAACTGTCATTATAACGAAATCGTCGTTGTATCGAGCGTCGGTATAAAGAGGGTTGACTGTACACCCTTTTTCAGAAAGAAGGAAAAACAATTCTGACAGCTGCCATCCTCGAATGTGTATCTATTCTCCGGCAGTTTTATTGCCCGAACACACACACACACACACGCACGCACACACGCACGCACGAACGAACGTACGCTCACACGCACGCACGCACGCACACACACACAATTTGTTTGCTGTTAAATTCTCTATTACAAGAGTTAATCAACTATAAGTTCAAACGACACCATGCCCGTATAAGGGTTAATCAACTAAAAGTTCAAACGACACCATGCCCGTATAAGGGTTAATCAACTAAAAGTTCAAACGACACCATGCCCGTATCAAGTATGCTGTTATGCACAATATTACGGGCGTACACCTTACACACAACTCGTATCAGCTTCGCTGGGTCTGGATTTTCAAACCGGACAAACATAAGTGGAGGTTTCCATTCTGACTGTCCCAAATCAGGAAAGTATTTGAACTCAAACCCATTTGGTGGGTGGTATGTCAGATCCCCTATGTGGTCACGGGACGGAGCATCCTAGAAAAAAGAAAACAAAAACGAAAATTCAATAATTAGTTATCACATAGTTCTGACAGCTACTAGATAGATTTGTATGAAACATGTAACCAAATAGATTTCTGTTTAAATCTATATCGGACAGTTATCAGTCCGACAGGATTCCTGTTGGGCCGGTAACGACCCGATATAGATTTTAGCAATGCTAACTGTGTAGGTACTCCGTGTGGCAAACATAAATGGCAATAATTATATTAATTATGGTTATTTAATTGTCACTAAATTCGCCACAGAAAAAAAATGTTGATATTCGTTTCTTTGCACAAATCGAATTGAATAAGTAAAACAGTAAATCTTATCATATTGTCCAGGATTATTTGTCCGTTCGTATTTTCCTAGTCTGTGTTTTTGCTAATCTGTTTCCTTATTCTTGTAATTTGTTCCCTCTGTCTAAGTCCCGCTGATTCTTTCTGCCACGCCTCCTTACCTTTCCCCAATGACTTGCTAACTGACGTTGGTTACTGACGTCAACGTTGGTGATGTCGGATTACATCACAGTTATGTTCTACTTTGGATATAACAGACTAAAATTAAATTAATACTATCTGAAAATTATGCCACTCCTTTAAACATCACAAGAATTACATAGTTAACATTCCGATAATGAATAGCGTAAAGTCGCTAAAAAGAAAGTAAAATCGTGACACTTCCACGACACTCCGCATGAAAAAAAGGAATTTCATAAAGATATCGATAATCACCTTATTCAACTGTTTCTTGAGAGGCTTGTCACAGTAACAATGAACAATGTGAACCCTATCACGAATATGTTCACATTTTGTCAAAGTAACAAACACAACGGTATAGTTGTCAATGCACAGAATAACATTACTATTTTATTTTTGATTTTAAGCAGGGTATTTGCACTTTACGGTATCCAAATTCGTTCATTTCTGAATAAAAAATTGACAAACATTACTTGTCTCGTCCAGAATTCCGCTCAAGTATTCAAATATTTTTCGTGAACTCTATTATCGTAACCACGTCAATACGCGCGTTGTTTACGTCATTTTGACATCGCCGTTGTTTCAGCAGTGCGCATCATGAGCATCGTTGTATGTTAACTGGGTTGGACAAAGGCCAACCACATGCCTACTGGCATACTTATATCAAATGATTTAATAAACATACGATTTTTGTAAATATACAGCTATCTGACACACCCTTTGACGTCGCTAAAATGTCGTTAAATTCTAAGAACGATGAAACGAAATAGTGCTTACTGCATACATAAAAGTACTGTCAAACATCATTATCATCACAAAAACATGACTATAAAATTTTGACCCCCTTAAACCCCACTTTTATATAGTAAAACTGGGGTTTAGAGGGGTATACATTATTTTTCATATTTCTGCTTAAAAACATAGATTGTGGGTACTCGTTAGAACTGCCTCGACGAGGCGGTTCTAACGAGTACCCACAATCTATGTTTTGAGCAGAAATATGAAAAATATTAGATTTTTTATCTGAAAATTTTCATTTTTTCGTGGTAAACTTTTCAGCATATTTGAATAGGCGTGTTTTCGTAAAGTCCCGACACATGATACAACGACAAAATTTGTTAGAATGATAATTTGACTGGCACGAACCTTCGCACTGGAAGTAGCAGTTAATCAGAAATTATGCAAGAACACTGTATTAAATACTTCAAGAAATATATGTTTTTGTTATAATCGCCTCATTGAGGTGATTCTAACAAGTACCTTCAAGGTATGAGGAAATAAAAACCAAAACAAGCTCTTTCTTAATTATCATTTTACTCATTAAGGTATTCACAGGCCTAGTTTGCCCTGCAATAGTTTATAATAGTAATAAACGTTTTGTTTTTTTCCAGGACTACATGTAAATGCTACTCTGGTATTAAATATATGCACTTCTTGGCATGAGACTACATGTATGCTTGTATCAATATTGGTTAATCAGAAATAATGTTTTATGTAACATACATTAAACATCTAACAGAAAGACTTTGTGATCAACTGCATAATGTGTCATGTTTTTAAATAGCTTTGAAGGTCATAAATAAAAATCATAAATACAAATTTGTGTAGCAGGCTATAGTTTGGATCTTCTTTATACATGTATACCAATAAAATTCCGATTTGATATGCATTGTTTAGCCAGATTGCAGATAAATGAATTATCTACGTAACACACCTGATAATGTAACAGATTAAATAAGGCGAAAGTGTCAATTACATCATTTTATTCTGAAAAAATCTTATTTTATAAACCGAGAATTAATTCAAGAGGTAAAAGTATAGGTAAAGACGTTTACAGAGACAAAATCCCTTAAAATTAAGACATTAAGGCGTTACATATGTTACCACTGATAAATTGTTAAGCAAAGTCATGCGAGGGTCTGACATATAACTCATCTGTATATATTTTACTTAGACATTAAGAAATTACAGGCATTTGTATTTTATGCAAAAGTGGCCTTGATGCAGATAGCCCTCACTGTTAACAGTAATAAAAGAATATATCTGACAAAGAATATCGACATTAAATTTGCAGTTTTGGAAATGCTTACAAAAATTTCTAAATGATACATAACAGAGGCTTTCAATACTGATGCAGATTAACATACAGAAAACCCCCAATATCCACAGTATATTTTAGATGTTACCTACGTTACTATAGGCAGAATGATATGGCAGAGACATGTCTACATGCGCCTATATGTCTCATATTACTTAGATACAGGGTGTCCCCTAATATCTGCTACCATTTCGCCGGCGAATAAAAATTAAACAAAATCTTGCAATGACTGATGTTGTACATCAGATAAAACAGGAAAGACGTAAGTTTTTATTTGTAAAACGTCAGGAAAACAGGTTGAAGTCATGACGTCAGAAGTGACGTCCTTTAAAACGTGCGTTTTTTCGAAGATGGCGTCGGCACTGCTAATGTCTACTGAGATCGTAAAGCTCTATTATTCGACCAAGTCGCCGACTTACAGTGTTAAGGAAATTGAAGAAAAAATATCCCGCTGAAAACATTAAAAAGTACTACGAATATCGGGCTGTAAAACGTTTCGAGGAAACCGGCTCAGTCACTGATAGCAGGCACAGAAATTCAGGTCGACCAAAGTCAATCAGAAATGCAACAAACATTGCTGAGGTGAGACAAGTAATCGGAGAAACGTCACAAATTTCATTAAGAAAAGTTCTAGGTAACATTGCTAACCAAGCTAGTAGGACAAGGGTTCATAGGATGTTGAGATTTGAAATAAAACTTACACCGTACACTATATCTGTGATGCAACATTTCAAAGACAGTGACATTGAAAGCAGGCTGCATTTCGCGCATGATCAAATCGCAGATGTCATCTGGTTCTCAGACGAGGCACATTTCCATTTGAATGCACAGGTAAACAAAAGAAACTGTTGATTTTGGGGAAGCGAGAAGCCAGATTTGTTCCTGGAAAAACCTTTACATGGCAAAACGGCTACAGCGTGGACGGCAGTGAGTTCTGCTGGGATAATCGGACCTTTCTTTTTTGAAGATGAATCGGGAGATATTGCGACTGTAAACAGTGACCACTATTTGAGACTCCTACGGAATAAATTCTTGCCAGCTCTTTAATGAAAATGTAATAATAACATAGGGGGACTCTGGGATCAGCAAGTTGGCGCCACCCCACATAAAGCTCGTCATGTGTTAGCCTGGCTTGAACAAACCTTCGGCGAGCAATTCATCTCATTCAGGACCGCTAGAGAATGGCCGCTGCATTCCTCTGACTTGAACCCCCTAGATTTTTTATGGGGTTATTTGAAAGACAGAGTCTACACTCCACTTCCTGAATCATTGGACGAACGAACTAAAAACTGATATTAGAAGGGAATTGCGAGCAATAAGTATACAAACATGTGCATCTGTAATTCGAAATTTCAGAGACGTTTGGATTTAGTGATTTCTAAAAATGGACGTCATCTGGATCATGTACTACAATTTCGGACACCATGCATTGCTATATGTGTTGGACAATTCACACGTAATACAACTTGTCAAAAACTTATATGTGTAGGCTTTACAATGATATAACACATGCCACAAATCATTACGAAAACACGCCTATTCAAATATATATAGAAAATTTCACCTCCAGTCTGAAAATTTTCAGATAAAAAACTCTGATATTTTTCATATTTCTGTTCAAAACAGAGATTGTGGGTACTCGTTAGAACCGCCTCGGCGAGGCGGCTCTAACGAGTCCTCTAAATCTATGTTTTCAAGCAGAAATAAGAAAAAAAATGTATACCCCTGTAAACCCCAGTTCTACTATATAAAAGTGGGGTTTAAGGGGGTCAAAATTATATAGGTATGTGTTCGTGATGTTGTATGTTTAGTAGAGAGTTATTACATCAGAAAATGGTAGCAGACATTACGGGACACCCTGTATAATGCTAAAATAAAGACTTCACTTTACTTGAACAACTTCTAGGCTGCATTTGATGTGACATTATGTGAAAATGATTTTTGTTTTCAATGTTACTTTTCACAGTAGGGTGACTTTGCTTTACACTTAATAAGTGACAAAGTATAAAAGCTAGCGAGATACCATTTGCAGTTTTGGAAAGGGTATTTGAATACCTTATCAGAAATTACAATATTAAGGTCACAGAGGCAAAATACAACCTATGCAATTGAACTATATGAGTTAAATTACTCATTTCTAAAGGGTGCATTAAAAATATAACGTGCGTAATGCCATATAAGGCCAAAAAGAAGTTTCAGACAACACATTTTGTAGCTAGTGGACTGTTCTGTAACTTCATATATTTGTTGGGGCATATAATTACTTTTGCTCAAATTAATAATTTCCTATGGTAGTATACGTTTTTTAGGGCTAGCAAATGTAACAGGTTGTTACACAGTAACTCACCAAACGCCTGATGGCTAACATGCTACAAAATCTTTGCGAGGTAAAACCATAGCTGGCCAGCGGTCTAACATTCTGTAGTATTCAAGGATTCAGCGGAGAGTGAAGGCCCTGATCAGACTGCGCGGACGCACAGTCTGATCTGAGCCTTTGCTGTCCGCATATGCCTAAAGACACATTTTCACTTAGCGTGGCCCTTATTATTTTTATACATGTAATTATTACTGCTGTGGCAGCCACCGTGGTCACAAAATAATTTATTCCCCCTATAACGCTTATGTGCCATTATTGATCCCTTGCTATAATCTTACTTTTGAGAACGTCATTGTATGTATTTAGCAACATAGATGAGGCCTCGTTGACCGTAACACGTGCGTCTGGCGCAAAAATGAGATGTTTAACTTTTACTTTTTACCCAGCATCACGAAAACATACCTATATAACTTTGACCCCCTTAAACCCCACTTTTATATAACAAAACTGGGGTTTACAGGGGTATACATTATTTTTCTTATTTTGCTAAAAAAAACACAGATTGTGGGTACTCGTTAGAACCGCCTCGCTGAGGCGGTTCTAACGAGTACCCACAATCTATGTTTTGAGCAGAAATTTGAAAAATATCAGAATGTTTTATCTGAAAATTTTCCTTTTTTGGCTGTAAAATTTTCAATATATTTGAATAGGCGTGTTTTCATAATGGGGTGAAATGTTTGTGACAAATTCTTTCCTTTTTAGATAAGAACGCCTTTCAGAAGACAGGCAAAACAATTCTGACAGATCTGTCTCCAGTGAAAGTGTATCATTTCTACACAAAACCTACATGTATCTAGCTGCTGCTCGCTGGACTCTTTCATGCCTTTAAATTTTGTAAGTGTCTTTTGTCACTGGTGCCAAACGTAAGCACAAGCAAAATATTCGGACTGAGGCTTATCGGTATCCTATCCCGTTTTAGCCAAACAAAGCCAAGAATTGTTTAATACGGGAGTGCACATTAAAATAAAATTCATCACGAAAACATGCCTATATAATTTTGACTCCTTTAAGCCCCACTTTTAACTGGATCCAGCATTTCAGTTGTTTCGTGCTGTCGAGTCCTTGTCGTTGTTGCATCTCTGTAGTTAGTTGATTTTTTGTGTTCTCGGAGATGTAGCACTGATGAGTTAGGAAGCCTTCATGCAGACTGAACAAATTATGTGTCTAAACCGCGGCAGAAGTAAGGGCGATGATTGTGGCCACGTAAAATCGATTTAAGCCCCCTCCCCCTCCCCGCCCCTGTGAAATAAGGCGGCTCTTCTGTCATGGTTTACTTTTGTTATAGTTCGTCTTTGAATGTGTGTGTCGCTTACATATTTTTGTTTTGGATAGCCATTTGGCCACTTTGTGGGACAGTAACTGTCCGTTTGGCTTTCTGCTAGTGATGTTTCCATTAGGGTCTAGTTATTTCGTGTTTGTGTTTCTTTCCCTTTGATGTCTCTGATGGGAGGTGTGGGATAATTGTATCGGTTCCTGATCATTGCCTTCCCTTCTATTTTACAAGGGTTTTTTTTTTTTTTTTTTTTTTTTTTTCGTTTTTGCTCAGAAACATAGATTGTGTGTACTCGTTCGAATCGTCTCGACCAGGCGGTTCTAACGAGTATCCACAATCTATTATCGGAAAATGTTCAGTTCTTGGAGGTGAAATTTTCTATATATTAGAATAGGCGTGTTTTCGTAATAGCGGACAATAAAATAATAAAGTCCTATGAATAAACGCGTAATATGTCAATTTTATTAATAACCATAGTACCTCTTTACAGGAGCTTTACACAAGTAGAGGGCGCTGCGTGCTATGATAATTGTGACTCATTTATAGGGAACAGGGTACAAACGTACCAATTAAAGAGATGAGGACTGGAACCAACAAAATGTATATAGAAGCCAAGGGCTATATTTGATAAAAAGAGACCCAAGGGCCATGATTCACTTACCTAATAAAAAACAGTTATTGCATATCTGCAAATGCCATGCAACTTCTTCCAGTATTGCCACAACAACTAGGATAGAAAGTGGAGCATACCATTAAAAGATCAAAAGTCATACTAGTATCAATATTTCAACATAGTAGACTTTGAGTCCCTAATGTCGTATACCAAGATTTGGCCTCAGAGCTTTCTTAGTTCTGAAGAAGAATATTTTAAGTGTTTTACTCTATATGGGCAGGGGGCAATCGTTGAATGGCGCAGAACCATTTGAACAAATGGTCAATATTCTTCCTACAGAAGAATGTGAAATCTAGTGAAAACTGTTCAAGCTGTTTCAGAGAAGACATTTAAAGATTTCACAATTTTTATACATGTATATAGTCCAAGGGCAAGAGCAGATAGCACTCCACCCCCACAGTAGCTAAACATTTTTATTACTTTAACCATACTTTGTACGTTTTAGTCTTTAGTCTTTATTATCTATTAAGAAAATGATTTCTTAACATTTTTCACATACAAATGTATCGGGCGCAAATTTGACCTTGCCGTAGAAAGGTCAACCTACGACCATCATTTAAAAACTTAGTAGACCTTAAGTCCCCAATGCTATATACCATGATTTAGCCTCAAGGCTTTCTTGGTTCAGGAGAAGAAGATTTTAAGTCTTTTTACTATATATGGGCATAGCGGCCATCTTGTTCAATGGCGCGGAACCCTTCGAGCAATGTGTCAATACCCTTTCGACAGAGAGCCCCATGTGAAATCTGGTGAAAATTGCTCGAGCGGTTTCAGAGAAGAAGATGGCGGCTGTGGTGGCCATCTTGGATTTCCGATCGGCACAATCTTAGCTATTTTCGGTCAAGAGTGCTGCTACAGTGTAAATTTCAACTCAAATCTCCCAATGGTTATGGAGTATGTCAAACATTGGTTTTTAAGATGGCAGCTGTGGTAGCCATCTTAGATCTCTGATCAGCAAAATCTACATACTTTTGATCTTCAAGTTATTCTACTGCTCTAATGTAAGTTTCAACTCAAATCGCCCAATTGTTCAGGAGCAGACGTCAAACATCGAGGATGTCGAAAACAGATTTTCCGATCGGCACAATTTTAGCTATTTACCATCTAGAGGTCATCCTCTTGCTACAGGGAAGACTTTATGCGAAGCGAACTTTTATGTATTTCTTTGTTAAGAGTAACATCGGGACCAAGCGTGAAGTTGGCTAGCTGTAAAAGTGCTTTAAACCCCCAGTGGTTTATTCTACTGACCGTTCTAAGGCGGTGGACCCGATGTTAGTCTTACTCTTTGTTTGTTTGTGGTTTATTCTTCGAGGCGATTTGTTTTATGTCTTACCTTGTGTTATTTTGTTCTTGTGTTTTTCAGTCCTTTTAGCATTGCGATTACCTCGCTTGGGGAAGAGAGAGCTAATCTTAGTGCTTTTCATACGTTTGCTCGATTTGCGCTTGTTTGGTTTTATCTGTTTCCTCTTCCTCTTCCTCTTGGTGTCTGGGAAGGGCTGCGCTTTGTGAATGTGGCACTCCCTTGACTTTTCTCTTAACTTTTTAAACTCAAATAGCCCAACCGTTTGGGAAAAGTTAAAATTGGATGGCGGATATGGCAACCATTTTGGATTTCCAATCGGCATAATTTTAGATATTTTTCATCTACATACGTCGACCTATTGCGTAATTGTAAGTTTCAACTTAATTCACCGTGTGGTTTGGGAAAAATGTAAAAAAAAAACAAACAAAAAAAACAACAGATTTTCAAGATAGCAGCTATGGCGACCATTTTGGATTTCCGATCGACACGATTTTAGCTCATTTGTATCCAGAAGTCGTCTTGTTCTACATAGCAATTTTTGGCTCAAATCGACCGAAGGTTTGGAAAAAGATGTCGAAAATTGATTTTCAAGATGGCGGCATAGGCGGTCATCTTGAACTTTGATTAGGCTCAGTTTTAGCTATTTTGTATCTACTAGTTGCGCCGATGCTACTCATCAAGAGAAGTCAGTTGGATCATAGCATTAAGAGGATATATCCAAAATATGAATTCTAAACATTTTTCACATATAAATGTTTAAGGCCCATATAATGCATGGAAAATATGACAAGTTTTTCTCTTAGAAAAAAAGTGGCAAAAAAATTCATGCTCAACTGACAATTCAACCAGCTGTTTTATGGCTACTGTTCTCAACTCTTCTACACAAATGAGTCTGTTCACAACAGGTGGTATTACCAGATTTACCTAGGGAACTACTTTTCTTTAATAATACTGATCCCCTGCACTGCAAAATATAGTCTTAAAATCTTTATTTTTTTACTTAGAAAACCATTTAAACTTTGAAATTTGATTAATTTTTGATGCAGATGTAGATTTTGGTATCGGTTTTGAGCTTCTTCATTTTGTTTTATATTTAAGAATTTTGTGTGCAGGTTTCTAGTGAACTGTCTTAACAGTATTACTTAACTAACTGCATAACAGAGGGTTTATTTAGTTTTGGTGAAGAAGACTTTTAAGGGTTTTTAACATATATGGGCAATAGACCGCGACCATTTTAGCAATCTTTTGTTCCTGCCCAAAGGAGGTTCCACATGAAATTTGAGCAATATTTGATTGGCGGCTTCAATGTGCGACCCTCATTTATGCAAAGGGGTAGGGGTCCAAATCTGCCCACGCATGGATTTCCTTCAAAATTTGCATATCATTTATACAAGGCCCAGCAACTATAAAATGGCATTGTTTTCTAGATTAAAAAATATATTTGGCCTCAGGAGATCTCCCTGTACACCAGGCTTATACCTGTCTCAAAACCTATTAGTATAAAATCATCAATTCAACATGATCTCCAATAATGCTCATTGTCGTAGCGTATGAACTCCATGAGGAATATTTTACTACCATAAAAAGATTTTTATACATTTTTGTAATAATCATATCGAATATTGAAAACCAAACGCTAATTAAATTTTAGCCGAAAATAAGAAAAAAAATGCATCTTCTAATTTATGAATGTTCCAATTCTTGTCAACCTATTATTTGTTTTCCTAAAATTAAGCCACATATGTTTTCACCTGATATGTGAAGTTTCATGAAATTTACAAAACCGGTAGCATGTCTATAAAATGCATGATATGCACTTATGTCGGTTAAGTGTAAAATTAAAAAAAATATCGACTAATCAAAGACATCCCAAATATTCTGAATCATTCAGATAAGTAACTGAAATGGCATTTACTTTATTTTAAACATTCCAGAGAACCGATTTCTGACAAAAACCCAATTTAATGAGCATCGGTTATTAAAAGTGGCTTGTCCATTACATAGACCATAAGTACTCAGTTCATACTCGGAGTTGCATAACTCATTTTGTAATTACCAGAAAAAGTGATTCTACAAAAGCAATTTATTATGGACCAAAACAAAAAACCCAAACCGGAATGAAACAAAACTTCAACTGTTTGTAAATCAATTATTGGTTGTCTTTTCACATTTTGCTGTAATCTGGGTTGTCATGTTAAAAAAAAAACAATATATTTCAATTTGAAAGAAATGTTATGAAAATAATTTTGAAAGGCTTGGCCAATTTTTGCATTGAAATGATAGGTTGACAATGACTGGAACCTAGTTTAATTAAAAGATCAAATTTATCATAATATAATTACGCAGTTGAATTCTCGGGGCAGCTTACCACTAATTTAATCGTAAAAGCTCCAATATCATATAAATAAGTAAATGTATGCTATAAGTATTTGTAGCAGTGATTTACTGTTTTTATCAGCAAATCTGACATCCGAATTACGAGTTACTGATACAGGTGGAGTGCGTTTTGCAGTGCGTTTTGCATGTTGAGATGTATTTTTTTACAAAAACAGTCTATTTAAGCAAAGGAAATAGATAAAAGTGGGATATGTACCTTATGTACTACAGTCATATCCTAGGCAATTTCTGTGTATAATATCATGAGATTCCGTGCGTGGGCAGAGTCCTATGTAAATTCTCCATAGGCTAGAACTCCCCTGTTGGTGTCCCCGATGATTTGTGCTAAGATTCAGCCCAAAGGCATCCTTGGTTCCGGAGGAGAATGTTTTTTAAGGTTTTTACCATATATAGGCATCCGGGTCAATGGACCGCGACCATTTTACAAACTTTCATTCCCCTATCCCAAGGAGGCTCCACATGAAATTTTAGCAATATTTGGCCAGAAGGCTTCAGAGGGGAAGCCGTTTTGTTCCCAACATTTTTCCTTTACAAATGTATGCGTCCCATACAAATGCATAGGGTAGCAAACTTGCCCATTCCGTAAAAAGGTCAAACGTCAATGTACGACATTCATTTTATCACCTTTTGTAGACTTCTCGTCCCCGATGGTTTATGCAATGATTCAGCCCTGAGGCATCTTCGGTTCTGGAGAAGACGATTTGTTAAGGTTTTTACCATATATGGGTATGGCGGCAACAGACCGCGACCATTTTAGCATTTTTTTTCGTTCCCCGAACCTAACGAGGCTCCATATGAAATATGAGCAAAATTGGCTCCGCAGCTTTAGAAGAGAAGTCGTTTGAAAATGTTAACGGACAGACGGACGACAGACAGACAAAAAGTGATTACTATAGCTCATCCTGAGCATAGCTCAGATAAGCTAAAACAGCACAACTCTAATTGGAAAATAATAGGACTGTTTAAATTTATGTCAGTTTTACGCAAAATATGTTTCGTTTAATTTCAGACCAAGTTCATTTTTTTTCAGTGGTGTTTTTAGTGGGCTGGTGTTGAAAAATCAGGCCTGGTATTTCATTTTCCACCAAAATGAGGTTTCATGTGTCCAAGGGCAGAAAAGTGCCAAAACATGCTGATATAACCATTCTTTTGTTTGTGATGTAGTATGTCAGTCTTTCATTTGGAAGTCAAGGAAAATTGTGATAATCAGAATTTAGTCAAATGCTAAACTGTAAGCCTATAAAATAGTAGTTATGCTCCTGGTCCCTAAAGAGATTAAAATCATACGAAACTCTATCCGAAAAATTCTAAAGTTAACCCTTAAAGCGCCAATCACAACTATTGTCGTCTGCTTTGTCTTCTGCCAGTTACTTTAAAAGTCATTTCTGCAAACAGTGTGGACCAAGATCAGACTGCTCCTTTAGGAGCAGTCTGATCTGGGTCCACACTGTTTGCCTGTATGCAAAAATAGGTTTGAAAAGTTTGCAAGAATATTCAGCAGACGACATAAACAGACGACATTTTCAGATGTAGGTTTTCTTGGCGCTTTAAGGGTTAACTTATCACAAGTGAAAAAAACTAAAAGAAAATATGCCAATATACGAGCCGCAACGTCAGATAACGTACATTCGAACATGCGCCCAGCGACGATGCAGATCAGCTGCGCATGCGCAGGCTGATCTGCATCTTCGCTGGGCGCACATGTCAGCTGTACGGTTTCTACATTGAGGCCCATATGTATATCGGCCATCCTGTTAGTTTCGTATTTGTGTGAAGGCAGAGGATCATTATACTTACAGCGGCCTCACATTTCAAACTAACAGAGTACTGTGACCATACGTCTCTAATGGCGTTTGGTACGCTGCTGTTGTCATACGGAACCGGTAACCATCTGTATACCTGAAAGGTAAAGTACTTGATCATTACTCTAAAGGGGTTGTTGGGGTGTGGGGAGGGGGTAGAGAAACCGACGTTATACTAAACAGTGAAAAAGACTATAGATTTTTGCGAAAAGGCCACGTTCAAAGCGGTAAGTTGCTGCCGTTTATCCATTTCGTTGTTCTGACAAAAACCAGGAGAGCTCAGAAAAAAGAAACAAGAAACTAGAGGCCCAAGTGGACCAGAAATCGCTCCTCTGGATTACGCTGATCATGATATGTTACATTTCGCCATGGTGGCAATCTTGGATATCAGATCAGATTGCCTTTAGCAATCCAGAATCTGATGTTGTTCGAAGAGTTTCAAGATTGCCAAATTGGCCGCCATCTTGGATACTGGAACTGAAAGATTTAGCAATTCTGAATCTCCATGTCACCCCGATGCCTCCCATCAAGTTTCGGTTCAATCTGACTTAAGGTTTAGGAAGATGTGTGGTTTGAAGAATTCGAAGATGGCCACCATGGCGACCATCTTGGATACTGAAACAGAACAATTTTAGCAATTCTGAATTTCCATAACACCCCAAGGCCTCCCATTAATTTTAAGCTGAATCAGACTTACCGTTCGGAAGCAGATGTTGATTTGAAGATTTTCAAGATGGCTGCCATGGTGGCCATCTTGGATATCAGAACGGAACCAGTTTAGCAATTTGAAATCTCCATGCTGCTCCAATGCCTTGCACCAAATTTCCACTCCATCTGACTTACGGTTCGGGAGCAGATAACAACTGAAGACTTTCAAGATGGCTACCATCATGGATACGATTCTGATGGAAATGTCGAAAATGTGAAAAGTTGCTGACGGACATACGGATGAGGGACGGACCATGGTCAACAGACCACGGCATAAGCTGACAACTGCAGATCATCAAGATGGCTGCTGTGGCGGCCATCGTGGATATCGTAACAAAATGGTTTAGCAAATTCTGAATCTCCATGTCGCTCCAATGCCTCCCACCGTGGCGGCCATCTTGCATGGCGGAATGGAACGAATTTAGCATTTCTGAATCTCCATGTCTCCCCAATGCATCCCTCCAAGTTAAGCTCAATTCGACTTACCGTTCGGGAGCAGATGGTGGCCATTTTGGATATTGGAACGGAATGAATTTAGCAATCCTAAATCTCTAAGTCTCCTCAATGCCTCCCAATCAAGTTTAGGCTCAATCCGACTTACCGTTCGGGAGCAGACGTGATTTGAAAAATTTCAAGATGGCCATTGTGGCGGCCATCTTGGATATCGGAACGGAATGTATTTAGACATTCTGAATCTCTATGTAGCTCCGATGCTTCCCATCAAGTTTCAGCTCAATCTGACTTACAGTTTGGGAGGAGATGTCGTTTGAAGATTTACAAAATGGCCGAAATGGCGACAATCATGGATATCGGAATGAAATAATTTTAGCAATTCTAAACATCCATGTGGCCCAAATGCCATCCACCAAGTGTTGGCTCAATCTGACTTAGGGTTCCGGAGCAGATGTGGTCTCAAGATTTTCAAGATAGTCGCGCCCAGGCGACCATCTTGGATAGCGAACGGAACGATTTAGCAATTCTGAATCATTAAGTCGATCCGATGCTTCCCATCAAGTTTCGGGTCAATGAACTTACGGTTTCGGAGGAGATGTCGTTGGAAGAATTTCAAGATGGTCGCATTGGCGGCCATCTTGGATATCGGAACGGAACGATTTTAACAATTCTGAATCTCAATGTTGTTCCGATGCCTACCATCAAGTTTCGGCTCAATCTGACATGGTTTGGGAGGAGATGTCATTTGAAGACTTTCTAGATGGCCGCCGTGGCGGCCATCTTGAATATCGGAATGGAACGATATTAACAATTCTTAATCTCTATGTCACTGTGATGCCTCCCATCAAGTTTCGGCTTAATCCGACTTGTGGTTTGGGAGTAGATGTCGTTGAAGAATTTCAAGATGGCTGCCATGGTGGCCATCTTTGATATCGGAACAGATCAATTTTAGCAATTCTGAATCTCCATGTTGCCACAATGCCTCCAACTAAGTTTCAGCTAAATCCAACTTACGGGTCTGGAGGAGATGTCGAAAATGTGAAAAGCTAACGACGGACGACGGGAGGACGACGGACAACAGGCCATGGCATAAGCTGACTTGGAGCAAAGTTCTAGGTGAGCTAACAAGCCATTAATATTGGCAAACTTGATGCATAACCGTATTAACATTGTTGAGAACACTCGCGTACAATTACTGATAAGGTTAACAAAGTATTGTGTCTGATTGTTCTCAACGACGACAATACGGTACTACGTCAAATCTGCAAACATAAGAACTTTCCTTGGTACATATCCTGAGCTTATTTTTTAATTTTTTTTTTTTTTTTTTTTTTTTTTTTTTTCATCATAACACAGAATTGATAATAAAAACGGCTAACCAATTTGAACGGACCCTTTTCGGAAGAAATATAGTCTTTTTCATTCTTTTGTATGACGTAGGTTCCCCATCCCCCCCCCCCCCCCACCCCCGTCCACCCCACCCCCCTTGACTCTGCTTTCGACATATGTCAGGAAGTCGTCTTTTGCCTGTCGCATTACACAGAAAAAGCAAATTTACAAACGATTATCATGAGTTAATGCAAATCATTTTGTCGGAACTGACTATGCACAAAAAGTTTTATTCTATTATACGGTTTAAAAAACATCGAATATTTTCATTTTCCCAGAGTCAAAATGGCTGCAAATTACACGTATGTAAATTGGACTCAGCAAAAGTGTTAAAGATAGCACAACATATAATGATTGAGCCACCTCATGACAAAACCAACAAAATGACATGTGCGGGTCAGCGAAGACTCAGATCAGCCTGGATATCCGCCCAATCTGATCAGTCCCCTGTGCGCTCAATGGGCATCTAAGGGCCCAAGCTTTCTTCATGCGAACAGCGAAGACTCTGATCAGTCTTGCCGGATGCACAGGCTATTCGCTGGGTGCACGTGCCATTTTAACGGTTTTGTCATGGCTCAATAATAGTTTGTGTGAATAACTGCGCTAAATTAGACTGTAACACAGGTAGAACGAAGCGATAAATTACACAGTTTCGCTACTTACCCTATCTAAGTGAAACAAAACACAGGGCTGACCATCTTCATATCCAAATGACTGTTGCAAAACACAATCTGCGCCCAACTCAGGTAGGCCGAATTTACAGGCATTCAGCCATGCATCTGCCGGACGATAACCATGAAAACTGCTGCAATCTACTACTGCATCACTGACCTGGGCCCATCTTTCATTCTGATACCCTGCAAATGGTGTAGAATAGTATAGAATATGTCCAGGAATAGCGGTTACGAAACCACGCCTATTCAAATATATTGAAAATTAACCACCAAAAACTGGAAGTTTTCGGATAAAAAACTGATAGGACAAAACATGAAGAAGAAAAAACGTAACAAAAAACAACAAAACAACAACAAAAGAAATCTGGACAAAAATTTAAGCTGGTTTGTTCCAGTTTGCTGTCCTTTCTGGAATATTTGGAAAACAAAGAAGAAGAAAAAATCCTGAATAGTAACAAATGGGCCTCCCAGGATATAAACAAAAGTCTATGTTTTTCGAAAAAAGAATGTTTAAGATTTAAGGACGGGCTGATCCGAGTAAGCTGGTCGCAAAATGCGATCAGCGTAACTCGGATCAGACTTCCCTAAAACATTTTATTCGCGAACAGTGCAGTTTATTTCCGATAATGAGACGGTGCATTCTGTTCAGAGTCTACACTGGTCGTATATATAATATAAGGCCCTAAAACATTTTATTCGCGAATAATCAGATGACGAGACGGTGCATTCTTATCAGAGTCTACAGTGGTTGGTAATATAATCCATTTAATCCGGGCACGAATAAAATCCGGGATTGTTGGTGATCTTCATTTGCTTGTGTCAGGTAAGACTAAAATCCGGGCACGAATAAAATCCGGCACTGCTGATGATGTTCAATTGCTTGTGTCAGGTAAGAATAAAATCGGGGCACGAATAAAATCCGGGATTGCTGGTGGGTGATCTTCATTTGCTTGTGTCAGGTTACCTGACACAAGCAAATGAAGATCACCCACCAGCAATCCCGGATTTTATTTCGTGCCACGATTTTATTACCTGACACAAGCAAATGCAATCACCAGCAACCCCGGATTATTTCGTGCCCGGATTTTATTCGGATTAGTCCTTTATATAGACCTAAGGTCCCAGCTAGTTTACAAACTTTCAAGATTTTTGTTGTAGCCTCTATTCTATTACGTGCTCCGTCCTTTGACATGTAGGCTACTCAACACCGATAGAGACGTCCGATCTTAGCAAACGTACAAACCTTCGAGACTTTTGTTGTATCTTATAAATCATTACGTGTTCCGCCCTAAATATTTAACCTGTAGGCTCGTCAGCATCAATACAGAAGTCAAATCTCAGCAAACATACAGAATTTCAAGACTTCCGTTCTATCTTAAAAATAAGAGGCCCACGAGGGCCTGAATAGCTCTACTAGGAAGTACAGTATCCTTTTTTTTTTTTTTTTTTTTTTTTTTTTTTCGGTTTTCATTACCGGTACACTACTTTTCTTTACAGGTAAAAGACTGTTTCCAGATGAAAAATGCTTAGAATAACCTCTCATGCAGCCTTTGATTCCAACCAAAAAATGGGAACCTTCGATCATAATGTGAATATCAATATGTGTCATTACACTGCATAGACGACAAATTTCACAAACTGTCGCTTATCATAAACAATTTCTGCAATACTTATGTTTCCATGAATTGCCTGCTGAATAAGTCTAAACAAACACTTTATCTCGTATCAAGCAATACCAAAGTTTAGTGTGTCTGCGGCAGAGTTCTATTTAAAACATTGCATGGATATGAGAAACCGCAAATAACATGCAATTTGTCCTTATCCTACCCTGTTTTATACCCTATCTGTGACTGACCTATTGGCATTTAGTTTTACTTATTTTGTTGTCAGCATAACCTTTTAAGAGTTTAAAATTCGTAGTTTGGCAATAGATTAAAGCCTTTCCTGCATCAGGAATAAATGGTAAAATGAGGTACAGACAGCAGGTGTAAAGACGGATGGAAGAACAGACAAATGGGAACCGCTCCATGACATAAGATCATCTGGCCAGTTTACCAAAAAATAAAATCTTGCTGCCAGTGGGAATTGAACAGAACCATATTTATAAAGACCCTAATCAGTAATTCATCCTATATTTTTATTGGGAAAACAAGCACTATTTAAAAACAAAAACTCCCTTTCCCAAAGTAATTATCAGATTTTCTGCAGCTTTTAGAGGATTTAATGACATAAAATGATATAGTGATATAATAAAAACATTAAAATTAACATCACGAAAACATGCCTATATAATTTTGACCCCCTTAAACCCCACTTTTATATAGTAAAACTGGGGTTTACAGGGGTATACAATATTTTCTTATTTCTGGTCAAAAACATAGATTGTGGGTACTCGTTAGAACCACCCACAATCTATGTTTTGAGCAGAAAAATGAAAAATATCCGAATTTTTATCTGATTTTTTTTTTCATTTTTTGGTGGTAAAATTTTCAGTATATCTGAATAGGCGACCATAAAGTTGTAAATAGCTGTGATGTCTATATGTATATACAATAGGAAAATTAAAATTTTTAAATGTCTCTTTTTCAAAACCTACTGGCGGATTTTTTTTATTTTAATTCAACCAAAATTTTAATTGGTTCCTTTTCCTATAATGTTTAACGGATTTTCTTCATTTTCAATAGGGTTAATATCTATGATTATTCAACTAATCTGTGCAAGTTTCAAAAGATTTGGACGAACAATGTGGACTTAAACGCGTACATGAAAAAAAAATGAGCAAAATTTTAAAAGGGTTCTTTTCCCTTAGTGTTTGAGGGATTTTCTTCATTGTTAGCAGAGTTCATCCTTACAATGATGCAAGCAATCTGTGCAAGTTTCAAAGGAATCGTATAAAAAATGTGGACTTAAAATCGCATAAACGAGAAAAAATAACCAAAATTTTAAAAGGGTCCTTTTCTAATAATGTTGGGCAGATTTTCTTCATTTTCGACGGGATTAATTCTTACAATGATGAAAACAATCTATGCAAGTTTCAAAAGAATCAGATAAAAAATGTGAGCTTATTCGCATAAACGAGAAACAATTAATGGGCAGACAGATGCATGGACGGACGGACGGACGCATGGACGGACGGGAACCACGCCATGACATAAGCTCTTCTGGCTTTTGGCCGGAAGAGCTTCAATACTTTTATTATAGCTTATATTCCATTCAGTGTTCCGCATTAAACATTATAACCTGTAGGCTGGTAAGGATCAGTAGTGACATTAGATTTCAGCAAATGTACAAACCTTCAAAACTTTTGTTGTAGCTTATATTCCATTTCGTGTTCCGCCCTTAAACGTTTTAACCGGTAGACGAGTCAGCATCAACAGAAGCGTCAAGACTCGGCAAACGTACAAAACTTCACGTATTAGTGTTGTATCGTAAAAATCATTACGTTTTATGTCCTTAAACATTTAACTTTTAGACTAATCCGCATCTAAAGAGACGTTAGATCTCAGCAAACATACAAACCTTCAAGACTTTTGTTATATCTTATAAATCATTACGTTTTGTGTCCTTTAACATATAACTTGTAGGTTAATCCGCATCAAAAGAGACGTCAGATCTCAGCAAACGTACAAACCTTCAAGACTTTTATTGCATCTTATAAATCATTACGTGTCGTATCTTTAAGCATTTAACTTGTAGGCCGGTCAGCGTCAATAGAGACGTCAGGTTCCAGCAAACGTACAAACCTTCAATATTTTTGTTGTATCTTATAAATCATTATGTGTCCTATCCTTAAGCATTTAATTTGTAGCTTGGTCAGCATCTATAGAGACGCCAGGTCTCAGCAAACAAACAGATTTTGAAGACTTTTGATGCAGCTTATATTCCATGCCGTGTCCTTCCCTTAAGTATTTAACCTGTAGGCTAGTCAGCATCAAAACAGACGGCATATCTAAGCTACTGTACAAAACTTCAGGACTTTTGTTGTAGCTTATAGTCCATTCCGTGTTCCGTCCTTAATATCTAACCTGTAGGCTAGTCACCATCAGCAGAGACGTCAGGTCTCAGTTAACACACAAACCTTGAAGACTATCTTATAAATCGTTACGTGTACCACCCTTAAACATTTAACTGTATAATGGTTATGCATGATAGTCATGTCAGATTTCAGCAATGTACAAACCTTCAAGACTTTTGTTGTAACTTAATATTTCATTTCTTGTACTGTCCTTAATCATTTAACCTGTAGGCTGGTTAACATCAACATAGACTTCATATCACAGCGATCGCACACGCTTTCAAGACTTTTCTTGTAACTTATAAATCATTACGAGTTCTGTCCATAACATTAACCTTTCGGCAAGTCAGACGTAAGGTCTCAACAAACGTACAAACTTTCAAGACTTGCGTTGAATCTTATAATAAAAGTAAAAAATATTGCCTTTGAAAACAAAGAACACATTACAGAAAGAAAATGGGAGCCTCGGTTTTATTGAGACTCTTCATAAGCAGTAATGAAGTGTGAAATATGCAACATTGCTAACGCCCTGTAGCGTATACTTGAGCAGAACTCCATTTTCAAAGATACAACAATGGGCCCAGTGACCACAATGGGCCCAGTGATCCCAAAGAAAATGAAAATATAATCTGCATTATGGTAATAAATCATTACGTGATCTGTCATTAAACATTTAATCTGTAGGCTAGTCAGAATCAACAGAGATTTAGACCTTAGCAAATGTATAAATCTTCAAAACTTTTTTTTTGTATCTTTTAAATTGTTGCTTTTTTTATCCTTAAACATTTAACCTGTTGGCAAGTCAGCATCAAAAGAGACGCAAGATCTCGGCAAACGTACAAACTTTCAAGACTTTTGTTGTATTTTATAGACGATTACATCGAGGGTTAAGCGCAAGACTATAGTAACTCAAACATATTTTTGAAACCCTTGTTTAGGGGCAACTTGGACCCCTTAGTAAACAATGCAAATTTAGGTGCCATTGCTCATACGAGCAATGGCACCTAAATTTTCATTGTTTACAGAAAGACATGTTGTAATCTTCATAACGCCTTCATGGTGAGTAGATTAGGGTTGGGGAAAAACAACCATCTGACTTAGGCCAGTCTTGCGCTCAACCCTCGACATGTTCTGTCCTTAAATATTTAACTTGTAGGTTAGTCAGCATTAACAGAGACTTCAGATCTCAACAATCGTATACATCTTTCCGTGTTTAACATTTAACAGGGACGTCAGATCTCAGCGAACGTACTTTCAAGACTTTAGTTGTATCTTATAAATCATTAGGAGTTATATCATTTAACGTTTAACTTATAGACTAGTCAGTATCAATAGAGACATCGACTAAGCGGACGAACAAACCTTCATGACTTTTGTTGTAGCTTATATTCCATTCCGCATTTTGTCCCTAAACATTTAACCTGTAGGCTAGTCCGCATCAGTAGAGAATTCTGATCTCAGCAAACGTATAGATCACCAAGATGGTATCTTATGAATCATTACATGCTCTGTCCTTACACATTTAACAGCATTAAGAGATATGTCTGACCCTAGCAAAGTACAAACTTTCAAGACTTTTGTTGTATCTTATAAATAATTCCGTGTTCCGTCCTTATACATTTAACGTATAGGGTAGTCAGCATCAATAGTGACTTACAGCCTAAGCTACAAACTTTTAAGACATTTGTTGTATCTGATAAATCATTTCATGTTCTGCCCTTAAACATTTAACTTGTAGGTTAGTCAGCATCAATAGAGACGCCACATCTCAGCAGAAGTGCAAAGCTGTATCTTATAATTATTACGTGTTCTGTTCTTCAACATTTAACCTGTAGGCTAGTCGGCAATCATCGAGACGTTAGATCTCTGCAAAGGTACAAACCTTCAAGACATATCTAATACATATCTAATACATCTTTATGTGTTCTGTCTATAAACGTTTAACCTGTATACTAGTCTGCATCAATAGAAACGTCAGATTTCAGCAAACGTACAAATCTCCAAGACGTTATTTGTACCTTATAAATCATTACGTGTTCTGCACTTAAACATTTAACCTGTAGGCTAGTCAGCATCAATAGAAACGTTAAATCTCAGCAGAAAAGAAAACTTTATAGAATTTTGTTGTATCTTAAAAAATCATTACGTGTTCTGTCAAACATTTAACCTGTAGGCTAGTCGGCAGCCATCCAGACGTTAGAACTGAGCAAACTTACAAACATTCAAGACGCTCGTTGTATCTTATACATCATTACGTGTTCTGTCATTTAAAGTTTCAACCAGAAGGCTAGTCAGCATAAAAAGAGACGTCAGATCTCCGCAAACGTACAACCATTCAAGACTTTCCTTGTAGCTTATATTTCATTCCGTGTTCCGCCCTTAAACACATGACCTGTAGGCTAGGTAGCATCAATAGTGACGTCAGATCTCAGCATATGTACAAACTTTCAAGACCTTTTTGGGGCTGTTATTTCATTCCGTGTTATGCCCTTAAAATTTTAACCAATAGTCTAGTCAGCACCAATAGGACTCAACAAACGAACAAGCTTTAAGACTTTTGTTGAAGCCTTTATTCAAATTCTTGTTCCGCCCTTAACCATTTTAACCCGTAGGCTAGTTAGCATCAATAAACGTGTTCCCATATAAACATAGACTTGAAGGCTAATCAAAACCGAAAATAATTTTGACTTTTCGTTAAAATCTCTCCTCTTTTAGGGGACAGTTTTGATGAAATATCAAGTATCGGTTTCTGTGAAAAATAGAAACAGTAGTTTAAAAACGCCGTCTGCCATTATTTAAAGACGAGTCGCATCTTGGGAAAAGAGTCATTATAGCATATGTGAACAGCATCCGCGAGGTCTCGCGAGAGCTTATTCTGTTCGCTCACATAAGCGATATGCCAGGGGGAAAATTCAGCCAAAGAATTAGACATATTGACTTGCTTGCTAAGGAGCCCAGCATGCACACTGACAGACTGATTCGACGGAAAGTAATAAGGGTCTGTTTTTTTTGTTGTTTTTGGGGTTTTTTTCGCGGTGCGGCCCATACTAGTGGCCAGCAGATTACGGTTAGCCCTGGTTCTACTGAACCCGAATATACCCTGCTTTTTCAAACAGTGTAGACTCGGATCAGCTGGCTTCTGTAGAAGCCAGCTGATCTGGATCTACACTGTTTGCCATTAGACATGTGAGTTTGTATCAACAATCTGGATCAAGTTCTCTGGTTGGCTAGAAATCAGAAGTAGGGTGGCATCTTAATTTATCCAGCATGGTAAGGATTAAGAGACAGGTGGACTACTTTCAGCTTCGGATACTCTCTGACTTATTTACACTAGGCTGGGCTCCACCCCTTTTCCGTTGGAGGTCTTATACAAAATAAAATGTTTCATAAATTTGGAGGTTTTCAAGAACATTTCTTTATTTAGTACTTATTTTAATGCCCAATTCACCATCATATAAAGTAGAAAGGGGAATAAGGCGGAGTAATGGTTAGAGTTTACAGGAAAAGTCACGAGATCCAAAACACATAAAATATGCTGTAGACCAGTGAAAGAAAAAGAATATATTACCGTAAGCTACTTTTTGTCTTTCTGGGTCTCATAGTGTCTAAATATTTGGACAGACAGGCCTGAAATCAGTGTAAGCTTAGAAACAAAACTGTTCCGAACGGAGAATTTGAACTACATATTTACTAATCATTATTCAGTCAGCATTTTAAGACTCGTTGCCTGGTAGTGAAATGAACTGATTCAAATTCTAGGCCAAGTTCGGCCTAGGAGTCATGGGAGATTTATTTTCTTTCAGGGGAGACGATTCTGTCAAAATTGTTTTATCCTCTTCTGAAAAGGGGTCTACCCTTAAAGATTAGAATAAAAGAAATTGCTTCCAACAGGATCAATTTCTTTCCATATTCAGACCTATTTTCAGAGCAGGAAAGCAAGCAAACAGGAAGTCACAAAAGTTGCCTCCTTTGCGGAAACGGCGAAAAATCTACCAAGTGTATCTAGTCCTCTTAATGTGCCCAAATACAGTCGAATTTCAATGGCTCGAAAACCTGGTCAATGTGTTCGTGATAGGGGTAGTTCGAGCCACTGAGGGTTAATCCTAGCGCCAGGTCAGGAGGCATAACGAGGAAATCTTAGGGATATCTTTTCGATCTTCTGTAAAATAAGGTATGCTGTGTGTCCTCATCCGAATTGCCTCGTTAAGGCGATTCTAATGAGTACATACAACACACATTTTCATGATAAAATATGAAAAACCTCCATAAATGTTTGTTATCTTATGCTGTTGGAAGAATTTCGTGTGAACTCAAGAATGAGTTCGAATCAGCCATGGTGAACCAGCCATCAGTGTTCAAGCCATTGAAGTTTTACTGTGCATACCCTCAACATTATTATATATTTCTACAGTCTTCGCTGTCTGCCAGGATTCCTTATATCCACAGAGCACGGGCTCTGTCACACGTCAGTTCGTACATTTCCTCTAATTTCGGCTCATTTAATGTAATTACTGGATATTCCTACAGTCTTTGCTGTCCGCCAGAATCTCTGACTATCCACAGTGCACGAATCAAAGACTCTGTTGCTCATGTCAGCTGGTACGTTTCCTCTAGTTTGGGGTTATTTAGGGTAGTTACGGGACATACCTTCTAGTGTCCTCTTCAGGGAATTAACAAACGGTTCGAATGTTGATGGTCTGGCCTTATTGAAGCGGATAAGAGTGGTTCTCCCTGCAGGGTTCGGTTCGAAGACTAGTCCTGTTGACATAGAAATAAATCATTGCAAGTTTCAAAAACAACTGCATTCCTGTAGCAGTCCAATTCTGTTTCCAGGTGCTAATCTACAACGCAAAATGTAGAAATGTAGAACGTTTTACATTTTGCGTTGAAAGGTAGGATTGTTACGTTTTAGCTCGACTACACGAAACAAATACCCTGTGTACAGTCATCTGTCGTGTTTATAACATTTATTTTCGTGTCATGAGGTGATGGTCGGTACAGTACAGTGATGTTCCTTTATACGGTCGGATAGACAGACGACAGTGAAAACAAACGACTTGGGGAGATAATACAGATACATTCACAAATGTAACTTTTTTTTTCATTTCTACATTTAGGATCGATGTTGACCATATCGAAGTAAAAGGTAGATAAAATAAATTTGTGCACTTTGCGTTGAGGCTAAAGTAAAATGCAGAAAATTTCTACATTTTGGGTTAGTCTCAATGAAAAATTAGAAATTTCTACGTTTTCATAGTTTACGTTGTAACGATGTTGTTTAACACTTTACACGTTATGTCTCTGCAATAGCTAACTATATGCCTTTCCAATGTGGCTGTTATTAAAAAGGATGAAATTAAAATTTGAGACACGGCAGATCATTTCCAACAAAATTGTAAGCGCGCCCAGCCAAGACTCACATCAGCCTGTGCATCTGCGCCTTAAGATGCTTTGGATCCTTGGCTTCCCACAGAAGCACAGAATGCGCATGGTGATCTGAGTCTTCACTGAACGCACATGCAATCTAGTAGAAAATCATCACAAAAACATACCTACTTTTATTTTATAGTAAAACTGGGGTTTACAGGAGTATACATTATTTTTCTTATTCTCTCAAAAACATAGATTGTGGGTACTTGTTAAAACCCGCCTCCTCGAGGAGGTTCTAACGAGTACCCATAATCTATGGTTTGAGCAGAAATATGAAAAGTATCAGAGTTTTTTATCTGAAAATTTTCAGTTTTAAGAGGTGATTTGTATATATATTTGAATAGGCGTGTTTTCGTAATGTGCTGAAATATTGAGACACGATCACGGAGTTCATTCTCCCAAGGCGCAGGATACGGGTATCACTCCGTAAAATGACAAACAAACACTTCATCGCATTCAGAACGAACAAACGAAGAAGACCCATATCGGAAGAGTCTACAGAAAACACGCCTATTGAAATACATTGAAAAATTTACGACCAAAAAGGAAACTGTTCAGATAGAGAATTTTGATATTTTTATATTTCTACTCAAAAACATAGATTGTGGGCACTCGTTAGAACCGCCTCATCGAGGCGGTTCTAACGAGTGCCAACAATCTATGTTTTCGAGTAGAAATAAGGAAAATAATGCAAAACCCTGTAAACTCCAATTTTACTAAATAAAAGTGGGGTTTAAGGGGGTCAAAATTATGTAGTTATGTTTTCGTAAGGGTCTCTATCCGTTCCAAGGCATATTTCCACTGCACTTCCTCCTCGTTTTGTTCGATGTTTTCATTGGTGACTTTTTTGTTTCTGTTTTTTTATTTCTAGCGTTTCAAATAAACCTCCTACCGTTTTCTACAGCCTTCATTAGAAGGTATACAGAAATGGATTAACACCAAAAAGTGATCGAATTTTCGTCCAATATGGCCGCTAAAATAAACCTGTAAGAAAACATTTGATTGCAAATTTTATGACACCATTTTGAATGACACATTTTAAATTTTTTCCGGACGTTTGTGCTTATGTTTTTTCAATAGAAAATATTCGTATAGAACACTGTATTGTACTTACGTAAGTCTTAAATATGCATGTTTAGGGGAACCACCACGCATTTCTTTGTGTCCATAATTACAAAACTTTTGTTGACAAACTATACTGGGTAAGAATTTATGAAAATCAAACATAATAATTGACGTAATTTCCGCAGATTAAAATATTCATCAAAATTCCATAAAATACCCGCCGTTTTACAGAACGCGACAAGAATTTTAAAAAATCAGTGCTAATTTATATTCAGACATCAACTATACAGATTAATTTATCACAAGTTGGTGTATATTGGGTGTATTTTACCTGTTAGTACATATATGTGTACTATACGCTTAATAGATCTTTCAGTTGCTTGGCAAAACTCTAAACCAGTATCATGTAAAATGAATGCGTTTCTCCAAACTGCAAATAGTTTCGCATTGCTAAACAGTGGTTTTGTATGATATTCAAGCTTTATATCTACAAAAACTCAGCCGTATATCTTTCCGATTGCAGGCCTACGTTTTGTTTTGCAAGATACAAGAATTGAGAAACCCGACGATAGGCTTTTTCCGATTCTTTTGTGCTCTTGTGACGGAATTTCTTTTTCTTTTTGTTCGTTTTCTTCCTTCAATACGTTACGTCAGGTACATATATTTGTTTTCACGTATGTAAGTAATATTATTCAAATGTGTACGCTGTCTTTTAAAGTGCAATCGTTTATTACTTGTATTTACATATTATGTAACAAAGCACTTCATATCAGCATACATATATGTCACATTCCATATATGACTTGCCTTTACTCAGTACACTTTTATTTTGTAATCGGGAAAGGAATCATATAAGCATATTGCTTTCATTCCAATCCTTTCAACTTTGTTCTTGTGTATAATGTCTGTTGCATGTCAAATGAAAATCAGAATTAAATATGTTTAAACCAAATCACAGCTATTGACGTTTGGAAGTGAAAGTATGATTGGGCCGTGTCAAGCGAAAAGGTTTCTTCGAACATGCGCAAAATGAATAGATGCAGATTCATACCGCGCATGCGCAAAGTATCATCCGAGCTCATTCATATATTCTGTAGTATCAAATAATTCTGTTAGCGGACAACGAAGGCCCAGATCAGACTGCGCGTATGCGCAGGCTGATCTGGGCCTTCGATGTCCGCATATGCCCGAAGACACGCTTTTAGATGATGTGGCCCAATTATGTGTATGTTTTTTTGTTGCTGTTTTTTTTTTTTTATTATTTATTTATTTAACTACCTTAAAGGGAATGGATACACTTTTAGGAGGGTGGGAATGGGGTGGGGTGGGATTGTGGGCGGGGGTTAGGGCTGTAACTCTGGCTAAATTTTGTTACAGACGGTAAAGGTAAGATTAAGTGGCGGACAGAAGCTTTAGTTGCTCCATAATATGTCTTATTGCATTTATGTTTGTTAATTTTATATGTTAGCTCGTTTACCCCTGATTGTTTGTAATGATTTCTTACAGCTTTGAATCTGGAGACGCCCTCTTGCAGGTACGTCGGTCAAAAGTCCGAAGCAAAATGACAAACAGTATAGCTCTTGATGAGACAGCTCATGACGAGTCGTCGTCTCATCTGGATCTTCTCTGTTTGATTGGGCATATTATTGTTCTACACTAAGCTGAAAGTTTTGCATTACCTCCTCTGGTACTCGTATATCAATCCCTTCTTAAAAGACTCTGCTCTTATGGGAAATAATTCGCTCCCATGGGAAGCACACTCTTTCCTTTTCAAAAATGGCAAAGGGAAATTAAAGCATGTAAAATATATAGCAAGTTTTGGCCGCTGCCAGGAAAATACTAAGAAATTGGGATATCTTTTGGTGGGGCGGAGACCGGGAACGGGTTGGGGAAAGACATTCAGTGTAAGGACCAAATGTGACGTATTTTACGATTTTGTATAACGTTTCATAAACAAAACAATTCGTTGCTCTTATTTGTGTGTGTGTGTGTGTGTGTGTGTGTGTGTGTGTGTGTGTGGCTCTAAATTTTAGACAATAAATGCCTATTTTGAGGCTACAAACAACTGAAAATGACGCAAAATATTTATAGCTATACAATGAAAGAGTTAATGCACTGATATTGATAAAAACTGTCCCGAGTTGGGATATCAAAATTCGCGTTCCTTAAAATCCCAAGTCAGGACAATATTTACCAATATCAGTGCAATAAACCTACGAGTATAGTATCGCTGTTACAATATCGTGATATTTTCTAAAAACAAAAACAGAGTACGAAATCACATGTGTTAACATTTATTTGACAGTCCAACATGCAAATCCTTTCCTTCACTTAATGTATAATTTTAAAATACAAATGTAATCAACACGCTTACTTGGTGATGTCCCATTTTCAATTTCCGGTGTCACACTTTGATATTCTGTTGTCACGTATTGGCTGGGCGTGGTAAAATCTTGCTCGACAAGATATATCGCGAGCTCGTCCTTCAGTGTTTTTAAATCGTCATCAATCTTGTCTACAACACTTAATATTTTTTCCAGGCTCTCACGAGGCACCTCGACAGGAGCCGTGAATTTGACAATGCATAATATAGAAGCCACCGAGATGATCGCAGCTAACGCTTCCATGCTGGAATGCTCTAAAGCTTACGTGTCCCTGAATATATTATTGAACCCTTCAAGCAAGCACTACTGCAGCAGACGATAACTGCAGCAGACGACGATTCGCATGAAATGTCAAGCCTCATTTTCTATTAGAAAATGAGGCTTGACATTTCATGTGAATCCCCGATTCACATGAAATGTCAAGTCTTATTTTCTCTAAAATAATAATAATAATAATAAAACAAATTGGAATGTCGCCTGCTACAAATTTGTGGCGCTTTAGCGAGCCGTGGCAGCCAGCGAACGAAATAGACCCAGATCGGACGTCACTCGCTACAGCGTGTAGATGCTAAAACGTGAACAGGACACGGAAATAATGTTCACAGAATGCGAAATTTTTAACTACACTGTGTGATCTACATGTAAATATGTACACTTCATAGTTGCGGAAAACGAATGTTTCTTTTTACATGGATGGATTACTTTATATAAAATACCATAACTTCGTTGATTGCTGCAATTTAGGATACTGATAATGTTTCGTGACAAGTAGTTTAATGAAGCTAGTTCTGACATTTCATTGAATGTCAGAATGCAAATGCTTTGCCCTTGGAGTGTTGTGCTATATGTAAGTGACCTTCTTTTGGCAACTTGACATTTGTTTGTTCATATAGGGATCAAATATGGTTTTTCAATGCATTAACATTCGCCAGGTCCCGTGGGAGGTGTTGAAAACCGATGCCGAAGGCCGCGGTTTTCAACACCTCCAAAGGGACCTGGCGAATGTTAATGCACTGAAAAACCATGTTTGATCGCTATTATTGCATAAAAACTGAAAACATTTGCTACATTTCGCGTTATTTCTTGCACTATTTTGTATCGCCTTTTCACCGATGTTTCGCGAACGTAATTTCCACGGACTATGCTCGTTCTAGGGCCTGGCAGTACACATTTCGTAACGGCAGCAAATCTGTGGCCCCGGTACGATCATATTGAAAGTTGCGTAGCCGTGCATTAACAGCGCGTGAATTGCCTTGTTAATACACGACTTTTCGCCGGTTAATGCACGGCTGTTAATAACGTGCGGCACTGCTTTTTATGCAATAATAGATATTATTAAATGCAAACTAATGCGCCTATATATAATTTGCTGTATACTCAATCCAGCGCCAGTTGAGCGAGGGCCTGCGTCTTAACGCTTAGCGGGCTATTTAATGAAAGTCGGTTGGACATTCGGGAACGTGCGAGTCACTGAGTGTTTTCTATTGTCGTAATCTTATTTAGTTTGAATACATATTATCATTTGTGTTATACGTTTACATTGAGTAATAGAATTTTACATTTTAGCAGCTAATTGTGTAGATTTAATTGTTTCTGTTTCATCATAAAGCAAGGACGATCCATGACCAAACCGAAATTAGCATTTTTTTGCCTGACTATGATAACGACAGTAGACTGCCTTTGCCACAACATAATCTGAAAAGTTGACAATCAAACTATCTACTTTAGGAGCGAAACGAATAAGACACAAAGTATTTTGAATCTGAACATATCTCATATATAGATTCCAAAAGGAATGACCCTGAGAGCAATGCACATACACACAAGACTGAAAATACATGTAAGTAAAGTGTCCAGGTTTTGTGGTCCAAACTAGGTAGTCTAGCTTAGGCCTCATCAAAACTCACGGAATGGGCTGAATAAAGGACAAGAATATATAAACTGCATTACCTATAGAGTGAAGTACGGGTAGGAGTTTTACGGCAATAGCAACACAGTGACATAAATTCTAAAATAGTACGGACTCTAATAGCATCGGAAAGATATACGATATATTTCGATATAGAAAGAAAGCCTGGACATCACGAAAACATGCCTATATAATTTTGACCCCCTTAAACCACACTTTTATGTAGTAAAACTGAGGTTTACAGGGGTATACATTATTTTTCTCATTTCTGCTCAAAAACATATATTGTGGGTACTCGTTAGAACCGCCTCGCCGAGGCGTTTCTAACGAGTACCCACAATCTATATTTTGAGCAGAAATATTAAAAATATCAGATTTTTTTTATCTTAAAATTTGTCTTTTATGGCTGTAAAATTTCCAATATATTTGAATAGGCATTAGTGACACCCCGGTTGTTTTCCATAGTTGAGGGAGAGTACTCCATCTTCCTGTCTAACATGATTTTTGTTTGTTTGTTTTTTTTTTTAATTTCGCATGCAAACTGCATTTCAAATAAACCTCCTACCATTTCCTATAGCCTATATTAGAAGCAAAACAATAAATCTGTACATTGTAAGAAAACGTTTGATTGCAAGTTTTATTATAGCATTTTGAATGGCACATTTTAAATTTTACCAGACCTCTTTCGGGCGTTCGTGCTTATGGTTTTGCAATAAAAAATATTCGTATAGAACACTGTATTGTACTTACGTAAGTCTTAAACATGCATGCTGATGGGAATCGCCGCGCATTTCTTAATGTCCATAATTTTAAAACCTTTGTTGATCAACTATACTTTGTAAGAAAGAATGAAGACCAAACAAAATATTTGACGTAATTTCCGAAAACTAAAATGTGTATCAAATTTCATAAAAGACCTTCCGTTTTGCAAAACGCGACAAGAAATTTAAACAATCAGTGCTAATTTATATTCAGACATCAACTGTACAGATTAATTTATCGCGATCTGGACGTAAATTGGGTGTATTTTACCAGTTAGTATACATGTGTACTATACGCTTAAGAGAACTTACTGTTGCTTGCAAAACTCTAAACCAGTATAATGCAAAATGCATGCTTTCTCTAAATTGCAATTAGTTTCGCATTGCTATACAGCGGTTCAGTATGAACCAATATCCAAGCCTTATACATACAAAAATTCAGATGTATATCTTTCCGATGCTAGGGTTACGGTGTTTGCAAGGTACTGGAATTGAGAAACCCAACTAAAAGGAATTACCTTAAATAGCAATGAACAAAAACACAACTGAAAATAGCAGTTCAAAGTTTTATGGGTTAGTCTAGCTAGTTTCAGACGATAAGGCCTCATTAGTGACCCTCATATAAATTTAAAAAAAAAAAATCCGCGAATTGGCTCAGTTGTCAAGGATCATAATGAAGAGAAACCATTACGAAAACATGCCTATTCAAATATTATGAAAATTTTATCACCACAAAATGAAAAATTTCAGATAAAAAAGTTCCGATATTTTTCATATGTCTGCTCAAAACATAGATTGTGGGTACTCGTTAGAACCGCCTCGGCGAGGCGGTCCTAACGAGTACCAACAATCTATGTTTTGAGCAGAAATAAGAAAAATAATGTATACCCCTGTAAACCCCAGTTTTGCCATATAAAAGTGGGGTTTAAGGGGGTCAAAATTATATAGGTATGTTTTCGTGATGTAGTATGCAACTAGCACGACAGAATAAGTTTCATCTTTGCATTTTACACACCAACTACAGTTTTTAATAACATGCATCCGCGCAGTCTGATCAGAATCTTCATTGTCCGCATGAAGAAGCTTTGCGTCCTTCCCTAGCCTTCGTTGTCCACTTTGCGTCCGTGCCTGTCCAAAAATGCGGCCAATGAAGGATCTTGTCAGACTGAGCGAATGCGCAGGCTGACCTGAATCTTCGCTGGGCGCACAAATTTGCAGGTAGGTTTCTAACTTTGTGGCTAATTTGACGTATTCTCTGTTCTAGAGGATCCATCCTATCATAGAGTATGTGTCCTCACTACAGCTGGTGTGTCACGTGCTGCGTGGAGGTCGTAAAACAGCTCCATGTAAAGTAACTGTCCTAAAATTTCGAACACTTTATGCCGTACGTTTTTGCCCAAATTTTGTTTATGCATTATTCTACCAAATGATTGGCGAAATGGGGAACAGTGTAGACACAGATCAGACTGCTCCTTTAGGAGCAGTCTGATCTGGTCTGCATTGTTTGCATATGTCATTTTATTAGGAAAGCTGGTGATTGAAATATACGGACATTTATCGTAAATCGCGTTATTATAGTTTGTACTTTCTGGTCTTTCACGATCAGTGCTCATTCAGATTTGCTTGAAAATTAACAATATTTTCCTTCCAAATATCAAATTCAAATCAAACAGCTTATTGTCAACTATATTACAGTCGAACCGAGGGGTTCTACCATCGTTGGGACAATGGAAAATTTGTTTTAGACATGGGTAAGTCGAGCCACTCAAAGTCAAGCATAGCACCAAGTCAGAAGGCAAACTGGGATAATTTAGGGATGTCTTTTGGATCGTAAAATTATGTTATGTTGAGAGTATTCATTAGGATCGCCTCGATGTGGCGATTCTAATGAGTACACTCAATATACATTTTCATAAGAAAAAAATCCTGAAATATTCCTATATTTTTGTTTTCATGAGTAATCGGAAGAATTTTCTAGGGACTCGATAAAGAGTTCGACTCAACCATATACGAGCCATAAGTGTTCGAGTCATTGAGGTTTCACTGTACTTCACTGTATTACAGTTTGTGTTTTCTGGTTCTTTGCGACAATGGCCATTTAACCCTAACTGAGACTAAGAGGCGTGAATAGTGTTGCATAATATATTACTCTTCATGAACAGACTCTACAGTCCCCATGACCACCCACCCCCTCCCACCCCCGCCCCCACGAAAACAAAATCTGCCATCTTCGTTTATTTGATGTGTTTCGTGGTTAACCAGTTCTTGTATACATGCTTTTTCCGGTAACTGACAACTGTCCTTTTTGTATCATTTTGAATCAGCGGAAGGGGGAGAATGACCGCAGAAGTGATTTCATGATCAATCCCAATAAAAGATTTGTGGCCGAGCTGGGATTCGAACCTGCGCCCCCCCCCCCCCACCCCTCCCCCCCACCCGCCCCGCCTGGACCTCCAGTCAGACGCCCTACCGACTGCGCTGTATAGCCCCACAACATTGTCAGGGAAATAGACTGAACAATTTTGTCTTATTCTGCAAGGATAGACGACTGTTCGATATCTTAGAATTTGATTAATACTTATTTAAAATAATGTGTTTGTTTGTGACGATTTCATGAGCGATTCAGACCATATGGGTGGCGCCATGCGAAAACGATTCTTTGGGCATATGCGGACAGCGAAGGACCAGATCAGACTGCGCATCCGCACAGTCTGATCAGGGCCTTCACTGTCCGCTAACAGAATCATTGGACACTGCGGAATGTATGAATGGTGAGCTAAGGCCCGGATAATTCTTTTCGCATGCGAAAAAGGAGTGAACCAAGGAACACACCTGCAAGCCGACGTGTCAGGTATTCTGGGACAGACAAGGAATGCTTATGAGTCTCACCTGGATGATTTAGATGCCTCCCCATCACATTTCTGATGATTGGGCGTGAAAGGTATGGAACCTACAAAAAGAAAAGAGACGAGCCGGACCGTGAGAAAACGTACCTCCCGACATGAGCCCCCAATGAGGACTCTAATCAACTTACACTTCCGCGCAGTCTGATCAGTCTTTATTGTTCACATGAAAAAACCTTGTATCCTTGGCTATCCAATATGCGCCCAATGAAGATTCTGAACAGACTGCGAAAGCGCAGGCTGCTAAATCTTTGCTGGGCGCACACGTACGACGGTACATTTCTAACGTTGCGGCTCATATATCCATTACGAAAACACGCCTATTCAAATATATTGAAAATTTTACCACCATAAAGATTAAAAATTTTCAGATAAAAAATCCTGATATTTTTCATATTTCTACTCAAAATATAGATTGTGGGTACTCGTTAGAACCGCCTCGCCGAGGCGGTTCTAACGAGTACCCACAATCTATGTTTTGAGCAGAAATAAGATAAATAATGTATACCCCTGTAAACCCCAGTTTTACTATATTAAAGTGGGGTTTAAGGGGGTCAAAATTATATAGGTGTGTTTTCGTGATGGTAGGAACAAACAAGATCTGCAACTGAGGAGAAAACGTAAACTTGGTGCTTTTCGTACGTTTGTTCGATTTGCGCTTGTTTTGTTTTGTCTGTTCCTCTTCTTCTTGGTGTATGGGAAGGGCTGCGGCTTGTGGTTGTGGCACTCCCTGGACTTTTCCCTTACCATTGTTTTAGATGACAATACCGCAAACACACACACAGTATTGTTTAGAAAAGTCTTGGTATAGTCCTTATTCCTATCACATCTCTTTCACATCTGGTGTCTTAATGAGTAGAGTTTATGAGTCTTTTTAATACCGGATCAAAGAAGGCTGATACATTTTATCCATAAGAACTACAGTTAAATAATGTTATACCTTTGACATCGTTTCTGGATTTAAATTTATCAGTATCTAATGACATAATCTTTATTAAAACTTATACTTGATGACCTTGATTTCATACTGTTAATTTTCCATTTTTGGATAGCGATGTTCCTCGTGTTTTGATTGTGTTGGGGTTTAACGACACGTCAACCCTTGAGGGTCATTTTGTGTCGTCTCCCAGAGAAAGGGAGAAAAGAGATAGAAGAGAGAGTAGAGGAGATGAAAGAGAGGGACAGGGAAGAAAGAGGAACAGGAATGAAAGTGAAGAAACAGAAGAAATAAAAACATTCCCCCTCTACCCTTACCCACTACAAGGATAGCAGGCCTTGCCCAACTGTAAGCCAATATCAGTTGGACGCCCAAGTGATGTAAGATACACAGCACCTTCGCACCACCCGACCACCCCCCTCCTCGTGTTACATCCTATGGTGTATGTATTTCTTAGCTGACTCATTTTGCTAGAGCATATAGTGAATTTATATACAGTCGACTCTTGTTATCTCGAATTACATGACTCTCTGAAAAGCTTCGAGATATCCGTGCTTCGACATATCAAATTTGCAGAATTGAGCAAAAACTAATTCGATTAATCACATTTAACAAATATATGTGTAATTTGACTCCTGAAATTAGATATATATTTAAAAATATTGCGGAAAAGAGGAAAAATTGCTCCTAGGAGCAATTTCTCCTCTTTTCCACAATATTTTTACATGTTGTTAGATTTTCGTGTTTAGACAGGGACCAGATGTTCACTTCGAGATAAGCGGTTATTCAAGATAAGCGAGTTCGAGATAGCGATAGTCAACTGTACTATATACTAAACTATGCAATACTTTTTTTTTTATGTTTTATCGCCGTCATTCTGATTAATGTCCAAATATAAAGTTGAATTGAAAGCACTTCTGCATGAAGGTCTGTCTGAACCTGAATTGTATGGCGACTTAGTCAATAAACTCTTAAAGATTGTTAGCAAAACCGATTTTTCGAAACAATTTTAAAAGATCGTCACACGCCACAAAAAGATTACAACATATTATGTGGCAACCAGCACGCATGGATGTTAACCCAAGTATGTTTGATAACTTTGCGTTCCTTTTTAATTGCACGTCGATGGGTCGGTCCTCAGACTAAATGACGGCCCCCTCAGACGGTAAGTTCCTGAATATCGCTGTCTGTGGTTCGGGCCCATCGTGGTATTGTTTATGCTTTCCTTGTGTCTGGTTTCCGATCGCCATTGAGCCCTTTGCTTTGTTTCATCACAATGTTTTTAACCCTTAAAGCGCCAGTCACAACTATTGTCGTCTGCTTTGTCATTTGCTTTTGATTTTAAAAGTAATTTTGGCAAACAGTGTGGACCCAGATCAGACTGCTCCTAAAGGAACAGTCTGATCAGGGTCCACACTGTTTGCCTGTATGCAAAAAATAGGTTTGAAAAGTCTGCAAGAATATTCAGCAGACGACATAAACAGACGACATTTTCAGATGCAGTTTTTCTTGGCGCTTTAAGGGTTAATTGTATGTGTTTCACTGAGATGTTTCCCAGATGGGGTAGCGGACCCCTATGCGGACCAAATATATGTCTGTAATTTGGAGTTGCATTAAAGGAAAGGTTTCGCGTGAATAAAACTAGTTTAAGCCCCAACCCCGCCCTAGGTTTTCTCCTGACCAGTTCTTCTTTGTTTTTGCGTCAGTGGTTTCATGTGTAGCGTTTGTTTTGTCATTACAATCGAACCTCAATAGCTCGAACACTGACGGCTCGTTTACCATGGCTAATTCGAACTAATTTTTGAGTCCCTACGAAATTCATCCGCTAGCTCAAGAAAACAAATATTTAGGGAAATTTTCTTATTTTATCATGAAATTGTTTGTTGTGTGTACTCATTAGAATCGCCTCATCGAGGCGATTCTAATGAGTACCTCAACATACAATTATTGTGAAGAAAATAAAAAAAAAATCCCTAAATTAACATAAATTTCCTTCCTGACCTGGCATCATGATTAACCCTCAGTGGCTCGAACTACCCATGTCTCGAACAATTTTCTATGGTCCCAAAGATGTTCGACCCATTAAAGTTCGACTGTATTTGTTCCTCATCTCTCCTTCTTTTGATGCCGCGGGAAGACTGTGCTTCGTGATTGTGGCATTTCCTTGGTGTTTTAACTTATATACCGAGGCGGTTCTAACGAATACCCACAATCTATGTTTTTGATTTTCATTGTTCAATTCTTCTTCTCTACACAGTCTTCAAGTAAATAATTTGAGCCAGCGCATGACGAAACCAACAAAATGGCATGTGCGCCCAGCGAAGACCCAGTCTGATCAGAGTCTTTGCTGTCCGCATGAATAAAGCTTGGGTCCTCAGCTACACACTGAGCGCACAGCAAAGACACAGATCAGACTGGGCGGATGCCCAGGCTGATCTGAGTCTTCGCTTGCGCACATGCCATTTTGTTGGTTTTGTCATGCGCTGGCTCATTTAAAATGCAAATATAGGACTATTCTCGATAAGATTCTGACAAGAGGGCCAAGATGGCCATGTACTGCTCACCTGATTACCAGACAAGTTTTGAGTCAATCAGATTTTTGGTTCAAGAGAAGAAGTTCAATACAGATTTTCAAGATGGTGGACACCTTGGATTTCAAATCAGAATGATTTAAGCTACTTTTGATTTACAAGTCTTTTCAATATTTCCAATGAAGTTTCGAGTCCAATGGCCTTTTGGTTCAGGATAAAAAAAAAATCAAAACAGATTTTCAAACATGGCTGCTAGGGCGACCGTTTTGGATTTCTGATCAGAATAATTTTAGCAATTTTTGATCAACAAGTGAATTAGCCTTTCGGTTCAGAAGAAGAAGTGCAAAATAGATTTCTAAGATTGTGGCCATGGCGGCCATCTTGGATTTCCGATCGAAAGGATTTTAGCTGTTTTGATCTGCAAGTCAGTCTGATGCTTTCTTCCAAGTTTCGAGTCAGTTGGCCTTTCGGTTCAGGAGCAGAAGTGCAAAAAGATTTCTGAGATAACGGCCATGGCGGCCACTTTGGATTTCTGATCGAAACCATTTTAGCTCTTTTTTTTCATCTACAAGTCACCCTGATACTTCGTACCAAGTTTCGAGTCAACTGGCCTTTCGGTTCAGGAGAAGAAGCGAAAAATAGATTTTAGAGATGGCGGCCATGGCGGCCATCTTGGATTTCCGATCAGAACAGTTTAAGCTATTTTAATCTACAAGACACCCCGATACTTCCTGTCAGGAAGGTTTAGGAGAAGAAGCGGAAAATGATGGCGGCCATCTTGGATTTCCGATCGGAACTAAAAGATGGCGGCCATCTTGGAATTCCGATCGGAAATATTTTAGCTAATTTTGATCTACAAATCACACCCGATGCTTCCTACCATTGGCGTTTTGGTTCAAGAGAAGAAGCGAAAATTAAATTTTCAAGGTTGCGGCCATGGCGACCATCTTGGATTTCCGATCAGAACAATTTCAACTATTTTATATCTACAAGCCACCGCGATGCTTCCTACTAAGTTTCAAGTCAATTGGCCTTTGGATTCAGAAGAAGAAGCGAAATATAGATTTGTAAGATGACCCTTATGGTGGCCATCTTTGATTTCCGATCGGAACGATTTTACCTAGTTTTGATCTATAAGTCACCCCGATGCTTCCTCCCAAGTTTCGAGTCAATTGGCCCAGAGGTGTAAGAAGAGTAGGCTTTTAAAACAATTGTTGACAGATGACGAACTACGCATGACGGACGACGGATATTGACTGATCACAACAATTAACTCACATTGAACGCTTCGTGCTCATGTGAGCTAATAAAATCAAAGAAGTCCTGTCAAGGAAAACAATTTGACAAAACAACATATTTTGTGTTGTGTCCACAAGACATATCTAGACCTCATTACGAAAACAATCCTAATCAAATACACTGAAAATTTTACCACCAAAAAACTGACAAATTTTCTGATGAAACATTTTGATATTTTTCACATTTCTGCTCAAAACATAGATTGTGGGTAATCGTTAGAACCGCCTCATCGAGGCGGTTCTAACGAGTACCCACAATCTATGTTTTTGAGCAGAAATAAGAAAAATAATGTATACCCCTGTAAACCCCAGTTTTACTATATAAAAGTGGGGTTTAAGGGGGTCAAAATTATATAGGTATGTTTTCGTGATGTGAGTCGGATTATTATGCTCCTCTTTTGTGACATATTATTTTTGTCCAAAGATATACATAGTATCAAGGCTGGTGACACGACTTTCAAGAGACTAGTAGATCAACTTAAAACCCTTGTCCTGCTGAACCCGAATATACCCTGCCTTTGCAAACAGTGTAGATCCAGATCAGTTGGCTTCTGAAGAAGCCAAATTATCTGGATCTGCACTGTTTGTCATTCAGTATGTAAATTTATATCAACAACCTGGATCTAGTAATCTGATTGACTGAAAATTGGAAGTAGGCGTGGCATCTTAATTTATTAGGCATGACAAGGATTAAATTGTCCAGAGAAAGGATGTAGGGTGGCAATGGGTCAGTGGCAGATATTATAACATATCAAGTGTCACAGACAGGCTGCAGAGCCTTGGCTGGAGAACTCTCCAATAGAGACGCATCCGAGCGGGCACATGACGTTTACAACGCCGGATCAAGGTCAAGGCAACGTTGGACAAGCTCGGCAGAGTCTCTCAAAAGTTTGTAGATCCCCCCACGCCCACCCCCCACCCCCACTTATCTGGAGCTATTGGTCAAACGTCATTATCTCATAAATATTTTCATGGACGAAATCATATAAAAAGGTGAAAAATATTCTAAGGTTACCTCTACTTCGGCCGATATTCCAAATTGGCGCAAACTGACGAAGAACCCAGAAACAACGACAATCCTGAAACAGAAAGAAATGCATGAAGAATATAATCAGAAAACACACCATCGGACAAGTGCGCCAAGCGAAGATTCAGATCAGCCTGTGCGTTCGTGCAGTCTGATCGGAATCTACACTGCGCATTTTGGATAGCAAAGGGTGCAAAGTGTCTTCATGTGGATAACGACGACTGATCAGATAGTGCACATAGCAACAGATAAGGCAGTTTGTTCATTCGAAAAATGCTGATATCGTTCGTATTTCTCCACAAAAACATATGTTGTGGTACTCATTAGAAGCGCCTCGGCGAGGCGCTTCTAATGAGTACCTACAACATATGTTTTCGTGGAGAAATAAGAAAAATATTATGTGGATACACCCTCTTATCTGTAGCTATGAGTGCAGATGCATGCACTGATTTGAATCAACGTTGAGCGCCCATGTCAGCAGGTACGTCTTCTCATGTTGTCGCTCATAGTCTAAGGTGAAAGGATACGCCTGGGTGATTTTCCGCGGTTGCAAGGCGGAAACCGCTGTGAATTTTTGTGTGCTTTCTGCACTCCAAGTCCTTTCTGTAAATGTTTTTTTTTTTTTTTTCTCTAAAAGGAAAAAAACACAAAGTACTACCAAGAAAAGCAAAATCTTTTCTTTTAGAGTAGATCCGTAGCAGGTAACTTAAACATAGCTGTAAATGACAGAGTATGACCTGACCTAGTCCAGTTCCTTGCGCAGCTCGATAGCAGTTTCCGATTTATCAGACACTTTTCTGTCTGGTAGACTGGTTACCGGTATATCAGTATCCTTATAATACAGGAGGGTAAACACTACAGACAAAATACCTCGTCTATAAATATTCCGCACTGCAGACAGGACTCGAGTGAGATCAGTAACATATAAAATAATCAAACAGATATAACTGACGTATGTTGCCCTTCAAGTCATGTTTTACAGAAATGTTTAGAAGTGGTACTGCAAATACATACATATTGCAGTAATTGATAAATAAATTGTGAATTATATAAGAGAATATGAATCTTTAGGACAGCCTTTTTTTCTGTGACCTCTTAAATAATTAAACTCTAGAACAAATATGAATTCGAATAAGTGATTACGTACATTCGCATCTTTATGCATGTTAAGCAACACCGAAATAGAAAGCAGGTCTAAAATATTTTTGTAGATACTGTTAATCTGACAGCAGTATTCTGCTGTGTTTTATTTGTATAAATATCTGTCAGCATGCATCTGCTTATTTTCAAGGCCGTTAATATTCAGTTAAATATAGAACGCTTTACGTCAGCCGTGGGAATTTCGCTACTAACAATAGACAGCTTAGTAAACGAGGCTAGACCTGACCTTGAAGTCGGAAGAATGTCAAACTGAGTGATCGGGTATATGCAATTGAAACTTCTTCCCTCAGTTTGGAAAGGACGAAATATGAAAGCTATATCTTACATGCTTCAGAGTCGTGTACCCTTTTCAAAACTTTAACACGGCTGTAAATGTCAAACTATGACCTGACCTTGATCTAGGCAGAAAGTCAAACTGAGGCAGGGTGTGTGCTATTGAAAGATCTTACCCAAAGGTAGGTGTGGGCCAGATATTTAAGTGGTATCTTGAAAACTTCAGCAGTTACATACACTTTTCAAAACCAAAACGTAAATATGGGTGTAAATAACCAAGTGTGAATTGACCTTGATCTATAAAGAGGGTCTAACTTGGGGATGGGGGTGTATGCTATTACATGGTTTTATCCTGATGTAGGGTAGGCAAAGTATGAAAGCAGTACTTTAAAACTAGTTGCCTTAGGGTCAAAAATCGCTCACCTGGACCAACTTACCCATTGGCCATCTTTAAGTCCCCATCATAACAATTTTTAGCTGTTTTTATTTACAAGTCACCCTGATACTTCCTATCAAGCGTTAAATCAATTAGCCTTTTGGTTCAGAAGAAGGACAAAAATAGATTTTCAAGATGGTTGTTGTGGCAGCCATGTTGGATTTCCAATCTGAATAATTTTAGCTAATTTTGACCTACAAGTCATTACAATGCATTCTACGAAGTTTCCAGTCAATTGGACTTTCAGTTCCGGAGTAGACGTTCAAAATAGATTTTCAAGATGGCGGTCGTGGCAGGCAATATCGATTTCTGATAGAAACAATTTCAGCTATGTCTGATCTACACGCCGTCCTGATACTGTCTACCATCTTTCGAGCCAACTGGCATTTCCATTCAGGAGAGGAAGTTCATAACAGATTTTCAAAAGACTGGCTTTTTCGTTAAGAGGATGTTCAAACCAGATTTTCAAGATGGAGGCCATGGCAGCCATTTTGGATTCTGCATCTGAACGATTTTCATTTTTTTTTATCTACAAGTCGCCCTGATATTTCCTACCAAGTTTCGAGACAATGAATCAACTGGTCTTTGGGTCTGGGAAAAGTAGTTCAAAATAGACTTTAAAGATGGCAGAGGTGGCTGCCATCTTGGATTTCTGATCGGAACAATTTTAACAATTTTTGATTCACAAGCTGTCCCGATACTTCCTAACAAATTTCGAGCCAATTGCCATTTAGGTTCAGGAGAAGACATTCAAAATAGATTTTCAAGATGGTGGCCATCTTGGATTTCCGATTGTAACAATTTTAGCTATTTTTGATCTACAGTAGCACTGGTATTTCCTAGTAAGTTTCGAGTTAAATTGGCCGTTCATTCAGGAAAAGAAGTTCAAAATAGATTTTCAAGATGGCCGCCATGGTGCCCATTTTAGATTTCCAATCATAACGATTTCAGCTATACCTAGTAAATGCCCTGATACTTCCTACCAAGTTTCAAGTCAACTGGCCTTTCTGTTCTAGAAAAGAAGTTCAAAATAGATTTTCAAGATGGAGGCCATGGTGGTCATCTTGGATTTTGGATCTGAATGATTTTAGCTCATTTTGATCTTCAGTACAAGTTGCCCCAATATTTCCTAGCGAGTTTTAAAGTCAGTTGGCCTTTGCGTTCAAAAGAAGTTTAAAATAGATTTTTAAGATGGTAGCCATGGCGGCCATCTAGGATTTCGGAGCTGAATGATTTTAGCTACTTTTGATCTATAAGTCACCCCTTTGCTTCCTACAAAGTTTCAAGTCAATTGGCCTTTGGGTTGAGGAGAAGAAGCAGAAAAGGCTTTCAGGTTGGCGGCAATGGTGGCCATCTAGAATTTCTGATCGGAAAATGTTTAGCTATTTTTTATCTAATAGTAACCCTGATGCTTCCTACCAAGTTTTAAGTCAATTTGCATTTCGGTTCAGGCGGAGAAGCAAAAGATAGATTTTCAAGATGGCCGCCATGGAGGCCATCTTGGATTTCCAATTGGAACGATTTTATCTATTTTTGATCTACAAGTCATCCCGATGATTCCTACCAAGTTTCAAGCCAATTGGCATTTCGGTTAAGGAGAAGAAGCGAAATATAGACTTTCAAGAAGGCCGCCATGGCGTCCATCTTGGATTCCTGATCTGAACGATTTTAGCCTCTTCAGACCTACAAGTCACCCCGAAAATCTATACTAGACAAAATATAAAACAAATCGCCTCGTAGAATAACCCATAAAGCAACAAAGAGTAAGACTAACACCGGGACCACCACCTTAGAACGGTCAGTAAAATAAACAACCGGGGAATGGGGGTGGGGGAGGGCTGGGGGTTTAAAGCAGTTTTACGGCCAGCCAACTTCACCCTGGGTCCCGATGTAACTCTTAAAACAGAACAAAACATAAAAATTCGGTTCGCATAAAGGCTCCCAACTCAGTCAATGCATCACAACGAAACCATAAAAATCAAATTCATCATCATGATAAACAAAGACGAGTACTCATGACTAATTCTTCTGTGTGACAGAGTAAATGAAAACCAATAGTTGAACCACGGCACCCCGATGTTTCCTACCAAGTTTTAATTGGCCTTTCGGTTCAGGAGAAAAAGAAAAATAGATTTTCAAGATGGCCGCTTTGGATTTCCGAAAGGAACTATTTTAGCTATTTTTGATCTACATGTAGTAGGAGGAGAAATAGACCTGTAAAGAAAATATTCCCGTCGAGTGCCCCGACTGGGGATCGAACCAGGTACCCCTGGATCTCTAATCGAGCGTCATAACCACGAGGCTAAAAGGTCCGGACCAGTTAGACTGGTCATTTATGCACCCGATATATTTACAAACATATTGATTATTTGTACTTCGCTTTGCCGCGCTACCACAATCCTCCATCCTACAATGAAACATTTGTATCAAATGTTTTCTACTATTCCCAGGCTCTTTTGTGACTCCGTTGCCATCGCATCGCCCTTGGGCTCCGACGGTAGTCATCCTGGTCATGGCACCAAATGTAGTAGGAGGAGAAATAGACCTGTAAAGAAAATATTCCCGTCGAGTGCCCCGACTGGGGATCGAACCAGGTACCCCTGGATCTCTAATCGAGCGTCATAACCACGAGGTTAAAAGGTCCGGACCAGTTAGACTGGTCATTTATGCATCCTATATATTTACAAATATATTGATTATTTGTACTTCGCTTTGCCGCGCTACTACATACATATCGTCCCGATGCTTCCTACCAAGTTTCAAGTCAATTTGCCTCTCGGTTCAGGAAGAGAAGCGAAAAATAAATTTTCAAGACGGCCACCATAGCGACCATCTTGGATTTCTGATCGGAACGATTTTAGCTATTTTTGACCTACAAGTCCCCCCGATGCTTCCTAACAAGTTTCAAGTCAGGAGAAGAAGCGAACAATAGAATTTCAAGATGGCTGCCTTGGCGGCCATCTTGGATTTCTGATCGGAACGGTTTTAGCCTCTTGATCTACAAGTCGACCCGATGCTTCCTAGCAAGTTTAAAGTCAATTAGCATTTCGGTCCAGGAGGAGAAGCGAAAAATAGATTTTCAAGACGGCTGCCATGGCGGCCATCTTGGATTTCCGATCGGAAATATTTTAGCTATTTTTGATCTACAAGACACCCTGATGCTTCCAACCAAGTTTCATGTCAACTGGCCTTTTTGTTCAGGAGAAAGAGTGAAAAATAGATTTTCAAGATGGCTGGCATAGGGGCCATCTTGGATTTCCGATCGGAAAGATTTTTTTGGTCTTCAAGACATCCTGATGCTTCCAACCAAGTTTCAAGTCAACTGGCATTTTGGTTCAGGAGAAAAAGTGAAAAATAGATTTTCAAGATGGCCGGCATAGGGGCCATCTTGGATTTCCGATTGGAACGATTGTAGTTATTTTTTATCTACGTCACCCCGATGCTTCCTACAAAATTTCAAGTCAATTGGCATTTCGGTTCTGGAGAAGAAGCGAAAAATAGACTTTCAAGAAGGCCGCCAAATGCGCAGACTGATCTGAATCTTCGCTGGGCGCACATGTCCGAATGTACATTTCCTGACGTTGCGGTTCTACTCATTATTATCCGTAATTAGGCATGCAACTGGATCTGTACTATTTGCTCGTACCTGTCTGTCCGGTTACTTGGGATAAATATACTGCCCGACGGTTTCACAAATAGTTACAGAATCATTAATTGGGCTTTTCCGTTTGCATGGTGAAAGGTAGAGTTAACTGAATATATAAATGTGTTTATTAGATAATGAGGCATTTTTGTTTACATGACGAAAGGAAGAGTTCATTGAATATATACAGGCATTAAAAGGTTAAATAAATGATGAGGTCATTCTGCTTGCATGATGGAAGTTATTTGAATATATTTAGACATTAACAGGTTAAATAGGCTATGAGGTAGTTCTGCTTGCATGGTGGAAGGAAGAGTTAATTGAATATATTTAGATATTAATAGGTTAAACAGGCTAAGAGGCTTTTCTGCTTGCTTGGTGGAAGGAAGAGTTCATTGAATACATACAGGTGTAAACAGGTTTTAGATAACGAGTGCTGTTTACATAGTGGAAAGAAGAGTTCATTGAATATATACAGACACTAATAGGTTTAACAGATGATGAAACGTTTCTGTTTTCATGGTGGAATGCATGATTCATTGAATATATACAAGCAATAATGGATTAAACAGATGATGAGGCCTTTCTGCTTGCTTGGTGAAAGAAAGAGCTGACTGAATATATACAGACATTAATGGATTAAATAGATGAGGAGTCCTTTCTGTTTTCATGTTGAAAGGAAGAGTTCATTGAATATATACAGACATTGATGGGTTAAAAAGATGATGAGGCCTTTCTGTTTGCATGGTGAAAGAAAGAGTTCATTGAATACATGCAGGTATAAATAAGTTAAATAGATGACGAGGCATTTCTGTTTACATGGTGAAAGGAAGAGTTCATCCTTTCTGTTTTCATAGTGGAAGAAAGATGCATTGAACACGTAAATAGATGATTGGGTCTTTCTGTTTATATGGTGAAATGAATTCCTTGAATATATACAGATATTTTAAGGTTAAATAAATGATGCGGCCTTTCTGTATACATAGTGGAAGGACGATTTGTTAACTCGCATACCAGAGCTAATAGGTTAAGTAGATTATGAGCCCTTCTGCTTACCTTGTGAAAGGAAGAATTCATTGAATATATAATTCATTGAATATTTACAGACATAAATAGGTTAAATAGATGATGAGGCATTTCTGCTTGCTTGGTTGATGGCAGAATTCATTGAATATATGCAGGCATTAATTTCCTAAATAGATGATGAGGCCTTAATTCATGTTTGATGGAAGGAAGAGTTCATTGAATGTATATACAGATATAAATGGATAAAATTGGTGGTTAACAGGTGGTGAGGCCTTTCTGTTTGCTTGGTGCAAGGAATAATTCATTGAATATATAAAGACATTAATTGGTTAAGCAGATGATGAGGTATTTCTGTTTACATGGTGGAAGGAAGAATTCATTGAATATATTTACGGAACTAAATGGGTAAATACAGTCGAACCTCGTTATCTCGAATTCGCTTATTTCGAATTACCGCTTATCTCGAAGTGAAAATCTGGTCCCTGTTTTAACATGAAACTATGACAACAGGTAACAAAATAATGTGGAAAAGAGGAACTAAGGAGCAATTTCTCCTCTTTTCCACATTATTTTGTATATATATTTCTAACTTCAGGATTCAAATTACATATTCATTTGTTAAATGTGGTTGTTTAATGTATTGTTTCCCTCACTCTCGCAACTCTGATATGTCGAGGTATGGATATCTCGAAGTGTTTCAGTGAGTCCCTTGGAATTTGAGATAACGAGAGTCGACTGTAGGTGATAAGGCCTTTCTATTTGCTTGATGGAAGGAAGAGTTCATTGAATATATTAAGACATCAGTTGGTGAAGTAGATGATGAGGACTTTCTGTTTACATGGTCATTGAAAATATACCGACACTAATAGGTTAAGTAGATGATGAGGCATTTCTGTTTGTATGATGAAAGGTAGAGTGCACTGAATAGATACAAGCATTTATAGGTTAAATAGATGATCGGGCCTTTCTGTTTGCATGGTGGAAGAAGATTTCATTGAATATATACATACATTTATGGGCTAAATCAAGTAGCATATCACACAGAGCAATGAAGTATCATTTCAGGTCTTTCCGGGAAAATTGGTCAGTTCCCTTAGGCACCTTTATAACCTTATCTAATTACAATCGACTCTCGTTATCTCGAATTCCAATGGACTCCCTGAAATACTTCGAGATATCCGTACCTCGACATATCAGATTTGCAGAATAGAGTAAATAATAAATCGAACAACCACATTTAAAAAATGTATATGTAATCTGACTCCTGAAGTTAGAGATATATTAAAAATATTGTGGAAAAGAGGAGAAATTGCTCCTTTTCCACAATATTTTGTTACCTGTTATTAAATGTTCATGTTCAAGCAGGGACCAAATTTCCACTTCGAGATAAGCAGTTATTCGAGATAAGCGAGGTCGAGATAACGAGTCAACTGTATATCAAAGCAGTGAGGTCAGCTAGGAATATGGCAAGTCATTAGAATGAGATCAACTTAAGCTTCCTAATTATTTATAAATAACTCCTAACAGCTCATTTCAGTGCTTCATGAAACGCACAGGCTGATCTGAGTCTTCGCTTGGTGCACATGCCAAATAAGCTAGATGCTCATTTAAGGGACACATGCAAGCAGTGCAGACCCATATAAGAATGTGGCGTCTGATCATTGTCTGCACTGTCTAATCAGAATCTGCACTGTTTGTTTACAGAAATTTGTTTTAATCCACCGGACATCCCTAGACTTGGAAATGGACTGGCCTAATTGATAAGGTTAGACAAGTCCACTGGTCAACAATAGGTAAAGACAGTCTGATCAGGGTCATATATGTTTCCAGTTCAATTAAATACATGTAAAATCAAGTAGTATCCTCAAAACGATAGCCTTTGAAGTTAAAGGGGGTGTCCATAAGGCCCTTTTCCTGGCCCGTAACAAAAGTCTTCATTTTTGGCTGATCCGTTACTTATAATGTCCCATTTACTAAAACACTATTGATTTTGCAACCTAAGCCCTGGTTTTGGAATAACATGAAGATGGAAATGGGTGGGGTAATTCAGTATGAACCTGAGGTACCATATTTTAAACACCATTTCTCTTTTAAAATAGACCACACCCCGTTATACCTGCCTCTGTTTGTTAGAGGAATACCTTAGGTAATATCCTATCTCACTAAATCACCTTTAAAGAAAAATGTTGCATCTGCAGCATCTCTTTTATGAAAATCTCCATTTTTTGTTAAATTTGCATCCAGGAATTTAATAAAATCTAGCCTTTCTCCGTAATTAAAAGGTGAATTATTTCGAAACTTACCTGAATACAACATCGGGATAAGGCAAAGAGATAACTAAGTGTTTGTGACCTTGATCTTATTTTCAAGGTCACACAGGTTGTAGAATTGTCGAAAGAGCAGGTGTCTATAAGACTTCTTTTTATGCTACTTAGAAAGTCTTCATTTTCTTCATCTTTTTAGCTGTCCCGAGCATAAAGTGCTCATTGTGAGCTAAATTGTGTTGGGTCAATGTCCATCGTGCATCATGATACATCAACTTCTCTTACACCCCAGGGCCAATTTCAGTTAAACTTCACAGGAGTATTGCCTATATGACAGTCTACGAAAACAGGTAAAATTGTCCCACACCAATGAACATAATGATACGTAACTCCTTCTACACCATTGAGACAATTTCAATTGAACTTTACAGGAATGTTGCTTAGGTGACTCATTACTAAAATTGCTAACATGTTTTTGCTCCAATGAACGATGGCTGCCAGAGCTAAAAACAGAAAAATCTATAAATGACAACTCCTGTATCATTGAGCCAATTTCAAACTTCACAGGCATCTTGTCTAAGTGTCTCTCTACCAAAATAGTTGAAACAGTTTTGCTGCAATGAACAAGACAGCTGCGAGAGTTAAAAATAGACAAACACTTTAGATGACAACTTCTCCCATATCATTCGGCCATTTAATCAAACCTCACAAGAATGTTGCCAAGGTGTCTCTCTACTAAAGAAGTTAAAACGGTTTCACGACAATGAACAAGATGGACACCAGAGCTAAAAAAAAGAAAAAGAAAAACATATTAACATTACAAGTCCTCCTAAACATTTTGGCTAATTTCAGTCAAACTTTGCAAGAATATTGCTTACTCAAACTGCGCAAGAATGTTGCTAGGTAACTCTCTACCAAAATAGCTAAATTAGCTCCGCTCCAATGAACAAGATGGCCACCAGAGCTAACAAAAAAATCTTCAAAATGAAAACTCCTCCTAAACCCTTAGGCCGATTTCATTCGAAAATGTAAAACAGAATACTAACTGAGGAATTAGTCCAATAAATGGAAGTTGATACAACTGGATGTGGTAGCTTTTTAAAGAGACACACAGTTTATAGGCTTTAGATTTCATACTTTTTATACCCTGCCACACGATAGTAGCGGGGTATTATGATTTCACGTTGGATGTCCGTGTGTCTGTTCATCAGTCCATCAGTCTAACGTCCATCCGTCTGGTCTGCGCGTCCGTATTTCGTTTCCGGATGATAACTTGAGTAAACATCAATGGATTTTCACCAAACTTGGAATGTGCATGGATATTGTGGTGATCTGGTTTGGGATTGCTAATGAACAAATTTCGTCAAATTTTGACGGAGTTATCTGCCCGAGACACGCCCATATTTTCGTTTCCGGACGATAACCTGGGTAAATGTCAAGGGATTTTCACCAAACTTTTTGGCACATGCATTGATATTAAGGAGATCTGGTTTGGGATTGCTAACTGACAAATTTCCTCAATATTTGACTAAGTTATCTGCCTGTGACACGATAAAGTCGGGGTATTATAGTTTAACGTTTTTATTGTATGATACTTTAGGTTCTTACTGAATTACCCCACCCGCGTTCATGATTCTGTTACTCCAGATCTGTAACTTACGTTGTAAAACCAAAATGAAATGCTTCTACAGGGCTAATATAGCCCTAAATCACTCACCTAAGTTTCATGGACTGACTCCACATGACCGTTATTAAGCTGTATGAAGTGTAGCAGAGTTGCCTTTTTAAGATTTTATGGTTTGCGCTCTGCGCTCTGCGTTATTCATTGGAGCAGAACCATTTTATCTAGTTTTGTAGAGAGTCACCAAGGCAACATTCTTGACAAGTTAGATCGAAATTGGCCAAAGGGTTTAATGCTTGTCATTTAAAGATGTTTCTATTTATAGTTCTGGTGGCCATTTTTATTCAGCAGAGCAAACCATTTTAGCTATTTTGGTAAAGAGACATATAGGCAACATGTCTGTTAAGTTTGATTCAAATTGATCCAGTGATATAGGAGGAGCTGTCATTTACAGATTTTTTTTTTTTTTAGCTCTGGCAGCCATCTTGTTCATTGATGCGGAACAATTTTAGCTATTTTGGTAGTGAGACACATATGCAACAAGCCTGTCAAGTTTGAGTCAAACTGGCACAATGGTATAGGATGAGCTGTAATTTAAAGATTTTTTTTCTATTTTTAGCTCTGGCGGCCATCTTTTTCATTAATGTGAAACAATTCTAACATTTTCGGTAGAGACTCACCTAGGGAACATTCATGTGAAGTTTGACTGAAATTGGCACAGGAGTTTAGGAGAAGTTGTCATTTATAGCAAATTGTTGACACATCACGAGGAACAACGGACAATGGACGACGCACGACGGACATAATGACCGCTCATAATAGCTCACAATGAGCACTTGTCCTCTGGTGAGCTAAAATAATATTGTAGGTAATATATAAGGAGAAAATGAAGACTTTTGTTGAGTAATATAAAAATAGACTATTAGGCACCTGCCTTTTTGACAATCCAACAAAGCCCATGTGACCTTGAAAATAAGGTCAAGGTCACCAAAACTTTATCATCTCTTTGCACTGTCCCAATGTTGTATTCAGGAAAGTTTCGAATTAATTCACCTTTTAGTTCCGGAGAAAGGCTAGATTTTATTGAATTACAAGATGTAAAATTACTAAAAAATATTATTTTCATAAAAGAGATACTGCAGATGTAATTTTTATTTTACAGGGAGGTTAATGAGATAGGATATTACCTATGACATTTGTCTAACAAACCAAAGAAGGTATAACTAGATGTGATGTATTTTAAAAGAGAAACAGTGTTTAAAATATAGTATCTTAGGTTCATACTGAATTACCCCACCCACTTTCATAATCATGTTACTCCAAAACTAGGGCTTACGTTGCAAAAACAATACTGTTTTAGTACTCAATAAAGAATAATTGCAATTTCACTGTCATATCCATTTTAAGCCTTTATGACAAAGAAAAAGTTCTACTGCAAATACAACACAGATTCTGGTAATTTACGTACTGAAATTATTGTGACAAGAGGCTTTAAAACTCTCAGCAGGGCCAGCAGCATGGCGGAATAATGGGGTTCAAAGAGCCTGAAGAAATTGCTGCTTAACAGTAAACTTTTGATAGTTTTCATCAATGAAATGAAAGGTTCCGGAAAGACCTGAAGTACAAAGCTTATTGAGAAAGTTTGAAGCTCTGTGCAATGAGCTCTTGGTTAAACGATGGAGCCTTTCTGTTTGCATGATGAAAGGTAGAATACATTGACTAGATACAAGCATTAATATGTTAAACAGACGATTAGGCATTTCTGTTCGCCTGATGGAAGTAAGATTTCATGGAATACATATAGGTATTAGTAGGTTAAACAAATGATAGGACATTTCTATTTGCATGATGTAATGAAGATTTCATTGACTATATACAGACATAATTGGGCGAATAGATGACGAACTTCATATGCAGGCCTTATTAGGTTAATCAAATGATAAGGCATGTTTGCATGATTGAAAGAAAAGTTCATTGCATATATACAGTAATTTATAGCTAATTATATGATGCTGCCTTTCTTTTTTGCATGTTTGAAAGGCGAGTTCCATTACGAAAAAATGAAAATACAGATAAAAATTTCTGGTATTCTTCATATTTCTGCTCAAAAGACAGAGTGTGGGTACTCGTTAGAACCGCCTCGGCGAGGCGGTGCTAACGTGTACCCACAATCTATGTTTTTGAGCAGAAATAAAACAAATAATGTATACCTCTATAAACCCAGTTTTTATATACAAAAGTGGGGTTTAAGGGAGGTCAAAATTATGTAGGCATATTTCCGTGATGATTGCATATATACAGGCAATAAAAGCTAAAATATATTATGAGAGCTCTCAGTTTGCATTCAGGAAGGAAGAGTGCATTTACTAGACATAAGCAATAATAAGTTTAATAGACGGTCAGGCATTTCTCTTTGCATTGTGGAAAGAAACATTCATTGAACACATAAAGGCATTTATATCTTTAATATATGATGAGGTCTTTCTGTTTGCATGGTGGAAGGAATTGTCCAATCAATACAAAAAGGCGTTAATTGGTTAAATAGATGAGAAGATTTTTTGTTTGCATGGTGGAAGGAAAAGTTCATTGAACATATACAGACACTAATAGGTTAAACAGTTGATGAGTCATTTCTGTGTGCATGATGTAAGAAAGATTTCATACATACATACAAGCGTTCACGGGTTAAATATTCGATGAGGCATTTCTGTGTGCATGATGTAAGAAAGGGTTCATTCAATATATACAGGCATTAATGGGTTAAATATTTGATGAGGCATATCTGTGTGCACGATATAAGGAAGAATTCATTCAATACATACAAGCGTTAATGGGTTTAATATTTGATGAGGTATTTCTCTGTGCACGATATAAGGAAGGGTTCATGAAATACATAAAGGCTTTAATGAACAATATTAGATGAGGCATTTCTGTGTGCATGGTATAAAGAAGAGTTCAGTCAATACAAACAGGCGTAATGAGTTAAATATTTTATGAGGCATTTCGGTGTGCACGATATAAGGAAGAGTTCATTCAATACATACAGGCGTTCGTGGGTTAAATATTTGCTGAGGTATTTCTCTGTGCACGATATAAGGAAGGGTTCATGCAATACATAAAGGCTTTAATGAACAATATTAGATGAGGCATTTCTGTGTGCATGGTATAAAGAAGAGTTCAGTCAATACATACAGGCGTAATGAGTTAAATATTTGATGAGGCATTTCGGTGTGCACGATATAAGGAAGAGTTCATTCAATACATACAGGCGTTCATGGGTTAAATATTTAATGAGGCATTTCTATATGCATGCTATACATACAGGCGTAATGAGTTAAATATTTGATGAGGCATTTCAGTGTGCACGATATAAGGAAGAGTTCATTCTATACATACAGGCGTTAATGGGTTAAATATTTGATGAGGCATTTCTGTGTGCATGATGTAAGAAAGAGTTCAGTCAATAGAAACAAGCGTTTATGGGTTAAATATTTATTGGGACATTTCTGTGTGCATGATGTAAGGAAGAGTTCATTCAACACATACAGGCGTTAATGGATTAGATTTTTGATGAGCAGTTCATTCAATACATACAGGCGTTAATGGGTTAAATATTTGATGAGGCATTTCTGTGTGCACGATATGAGGAAGAGTTCGTTCAATACATACATGCGTTAGTGGGTTAAATATTTGATGACGCATTTCTGTGTGCACGATATAAGGAAGAGTTCATTCAATACATACATGCGTTAATTGATTAAATATTTGATGTGGCATTTCTTTGTGCACGATATAAGGAAGAGTTTATTCAATACATTCAGGCGTTAATTGGTTAAACCTTTGATGAGGCATTTCTGTCTACATGACATAAGGAAGATTTCATTCAACACATACAGCCGTTAATGTGTTAAATATTTGATGAGACATTTCTGTGTGCAAGGATCTGTGATGTAAGGAAGTTATAAGGAAGAGTTCATTCAATATACAGGCGCAATGGTTAAAATAAATGATGAGGCATTTTTGTTTGGATGGTGGATGGAAGAGTTCGTTAAATATGTACAAACATAAACGTTTAAATAGATGATGAGGTATTACTGCTTCTATGGTTTAGGAAGGATTTCATTCAATATATACAGGCGTTAGCTTTTTTTAAGGTAGCAATCACTTTCCTTTTAGAAGAGATCATTTTTCAGAAAGGGTTTGTGGTGTCAGGAAATCGAACAGGACATCACAAAATTATCTCACATATTAAAAAAAGACATAACATCATCCAATTGTATTCATTCCTTTTAAAATAACAAAAGGGGTCTTTATCTGGACAAATGATATGAACATCGAACTGATTTCATATATTTTGACCCAATGAAGAAATGCTGCAAAACTTCTGAACTACAAACATGACAAAGAAAGGCAAAATCAATAAGTAATAATATTTTTTTCCCTTTTGCAATGCATAATTATCTATACATGTTGATGTGGAATAAACAATTTAAATATACCGTCAGTTGTTGATTTAAGCGCACCATTTACACACGAGATCAGTTTTATAATATTAAGGTATTAGTCTTCGTTTCTTTGCCATTTAGTTGTGTAGCGCTTCTTTTTAGTGTCAGTATTGTATTATCTTTAAAATATGAAAACATAAAACTAATTTAACACGTTTATTTGTAATTCACCATAACACATGATAAAAATAGGATTTGAAGAGGAAAGCATGATTAATCCACAACCTATATTAACTGCCTAAGAATTGGCACACTGTAACTCCTCACCCGGGTCCTCACTAAAATTGAAAGCTTCACGATCTCTGGAAAAGTCTCAGAACTGCTGGATTAGTGGCTAACAGTGTAGACCCAGATCAGACGCCGCGTTCTGCGGGTCTAATCTGGGTCTTCTTTGTTTGCTAATGCTAGCTGTCCAAATACTTAGAGGTGTTGTGGGAATCATTTCATGCTAATTTTGAACTTTCTACCGCCACACTTATTTATCTCAACATTTTTCATTGCACCTTTTTTTAATATTTTTGCATATTGTGAAAACGGAAGCCCTTGGATATGAAAATGTGTGTTAACGTAATCAGAAAATAATAAAACAAAAAACAAACTCACCAAAGTAGCGGTAGCATCTTTGTTACACCAGTGTAAATCTCTACATGCATATGTGTGCTAAGAGGTTGACCTTTAACTTTTACCTCTCTCTCGGCTAAGCAGTGATATCTTTCTTTTGTTTTCCAGAAAGCAGAGTTTGACATTCCATGCAAATTGTCTCCATTAGAGATAATTTATAGAAAATGTCAACTCCTGTTTTCTGAGAAAAATTAAGGAAAATATTTCAAATTGTTGTCGACTGAAAATTTCAGCATCACCTATACATATTTTTTACACATGTATATATAATTACACACTTGAGAACCAGTGTACGACAGAAGCTCAGTTAAGTGAGCGCGTAGTACAGGTAAAAATTAAGTTCCAAATTTTGATTATGTTTATAAACCTGTGAATGTTTTTTACAACCATTAAAATATTCTTCTTAATACTGTTTGCAGGCGGGTACACTGTCAGTGCATCGTCATAAATTCTTATGATTTGAGCCGTGTGGCACCCCCACCCCCCCCCCCCCCCACCCCACCCCACCCTTTCATTTAATGTCCATTTCAAAAATTAACCTTGAAAATGAGAAGTCTTTTCGTAATTACCTTAAAACTAGCGATCTGTTTTTCTGTTTGCTTATTTTGGGCGTGACCTCGTCTTTATTTGCTCTGTATTTACTTATTTTCGTGATTTTCTTATGCTTAGTTTGTATTATTTAGTTATACTGTAAGTGTACGCTGAAATTTAGTGATGGAGTGAAGTCTAGTGAACGTATTTTACTCTAGATGCAGTGTACCCAGGTGTACCCAGTGAACGTACTGTATTGTACCAAGTATGCGCAATGTGTGCCTAGTGAATGCGCTGCACTTATGTTGTTGACCTTGTTCCGTAGCCAACCGATTTACAGTCGAACCTCAATGATTGTGGATACTCGTTAGGACCGCCTCGCCGAGGTTCTGCTCACAAACATAGATTGTGGATACTCGTTAGAACCGCCTCGGCAAGGCGGTTCTAACGAGTATCCACAATCTATGTTTGTGAGCAGAAATATGAAAAATATCAGAATTTTTACCTGAAAACTTTCATTTTTGGGTGGTGAAATTTTCAATATATTTGAATAGGCGTGTTTTCGTAATGAGGCTGAAAGAATTAGAAACACAAACGACGCGGTTCAATACACCTTAGCAAACATTGGACCGAAACTGCTTAAACGAAAAAGGTTCCACAAGCATATACTATAAAAATGAATATTAATAAAATAGCCATAAATACGAAACCATATTAGAACCTGTAACATACACCATCTGCTTAGCTATTAAACACTTGAGCATGGGAAAAGTACCCATATTTTTTCATACAAAGTAATACAAGGTTAACTTCTTTCATCATATAAAATTTACTAATGAGTATGTACTGGCATAATGTTGACATAATAGTGAACACTATACTCTGACATCTTCGACTTTATGGATTTGGTGAAAGATAACACAATCTAAATGATTTGTGATCAAAATACCAGTCTAACTTTGATATTCACTTTCACTACAAACATTTTCCTTCATTTACTTCGGACATTTTTCCGATCACTTCGTTAAATAAAGCGCGTTCATTTCGTACACATTGCTACATTTGGCCGTGTTCACAGCTACAAATCTAGCGTTCACCGATTTAAAGCGGACACTGACAAAATGCATATATCTTTTGAACATCCAAACCATTTGGCATCATGCTTTCATAGGTTCAAAATGGTGGTCAGTCGCAGCTACTCATACATGATAATTAGTGACAGCACATTTGTTTGAAGAAAAACGACATTTTTCCTGTCGATAATTGACTCCAAATTACTGTGCATGAAAATAAATCACAACATTTACCACAAGCATCTTTAGGTCAGACTATGGTTCGATGTACCGCTTAATTATTATAAAAATAATCGAACTGGTATATTTTGAAAGGCTAAAATTACGAGAAAACTTACTTTGATTAAACCGGTGCCGCCTAGAAAAATGAAATGAGAGATAGCAGCTGTATTTCTATTATCCCCCTTGACAGGTAAAGTTCAAGGTAGATCAAATACTAACCAGGTCCTTCTAATTTGAATCCTCTGCTTTTATCATAGGTCATCAGTGGAATTTAACAAATTCTTAACTTTACATTTCTCCATATCCACATAGAAGATTAATTAATATTATATATTTCATTGCACAGAAAATGTTTCTTTTAAATATTTTGGAAGCTGTATTGGTATATGACCTTGTTAAAACTAGATTTATTAAGGAAAAGGAAGTGATACTTAATGGAAGCACTAATGCTTAAAGCAGAGGAATCCAATTAATTGGATCTGGTTATTTACAGAAAGTAATCAAGGGAGTTAACTGACTGCTTTCTCATATTAACTGCGCGTTCACTCCGTGACTTCGAGGTCACTGAATTTTTGTCGTACACTGATTCTCTAGTGTGAATTACTCTCTATAAATCATCAGCAGCTGTTCGTAAATAAAAGAACTTCGGTGCTCATGCATTAGACAGCATAAAGTGCATATGCTCCCAGTGAAGACTCGGATCAGACTGCGCGGATGCGCGCATCCGCGCAGTCTGATCCGAGTCTTCGCAAGGCACTCTGTGGATAGCCAAGGATCCCAAAGCGTCTTCAGGCAGACACCTAAGACTCTGATCAGACTGCGCGGATGCGCGGTGAAGGAATAGCTGTGCGGGGCCCAGGTGTTAAAAACCGCCTCTATGTGTAATTAAGTAGTGTGATGAGCTGTTGGGAGGGGGAGGTAATTTGGGGGTAATTGTGGTACGTCTGTGCGAGCCAGTACAGTCGAGCTTCAATGGCTCGAACATCTTTGGGACCATGGAAATTTGTTCGAGATATGGGTAGTTCGAGCCACTGAAGGCCAGTATGATGCCAGGTCAGGAAACAAAAGGCGATAATTTTCGAAACTTTTCGATCTTCACAATAACGTGTACTCATCGAGGCGATTCTAATGAGTACACACCACATACGATTTCATGATAAAATAAGAAAATTTCCCTAAATATATGTTTTCTTAAGCTATCGGAAAAAAATCGTAGGGCCTCAAAACAAGCGAGTCCTCTATCGGTGTTCGAGTCATCGAGGTTTTACTGTATTTCAAAACCTACCCCATTCATATACCTAGCCTTTGAAAAAACGGACTCACACATATACTTGATCATCCGAGATGTTGACCTATTCATATACTGCCCTTTGATTTTTGGTACCCATTTACTGCTGGTAGTAAGAAAAATATCGCAGTCAATTCATTGAATACCAAGAGAAAAAACAGCCTCGAAAAATCGCTGAGCAAAGAATATAATATGTGTATATACCAGGATGTCAGAAAATGGGTGGGGGTGGGGGAGGCTTTCACATAGGAATCCAGAAAAATCGGGTCATTCAAATACTTTTTGTTGAAAAAAGGGGGTCAATCATATACCTGGCAGCGCTGAAAAAGGGGGCCATTTGGCACGCACATCCGTACTATGCCATATAAAGGAAGTTACCCACCCCACCCGCCTCCCCCCTCACCGAAGGTAAGATATTTCACTATACAGTCGAACTTCAATGGATCGAACATCTTTGGGACCATAGAACATTGTTCAAGACATGGTTATAGTTCGTGCTACTGAGGGTTGATCATAGTGCCAGGACTAGTAGCAAATAACAGTAATTTAGGGATATTTTTTTCGATTTTGTACACAATAATTGTATGTTGAGTGTACTCATTAGAATCGCCTCATTGAGGCGATTCTAATGAGTGCATACAACATTTAACTGCATGATGAAACAAGACAATTTCCCAAAATATTTCTTTCCTTGAGCTATCGGAAGAATTTCATAGTGACTCATAAACGAGTTCGAATTAGCCATGGTAAACGAGCCATCGGTTCGAGCTATTGAGGTTCGACTGTATTTCACTACAGGGTAGTATATATTTCTGGCCCTTTGTTATTATTGAGCCCGTTAGGAATTTTTGAAATTTTATCAGAGTCACTGATAAGGCCTAATTGGCTGAACTAGCAAGCCTTGCCTGGAAAACTTGACGCTTTTCCAGGTTCGGCATCAGGAAAACATGCCTATATAATTTTGACCCCCTTAAACCCCACTTTTATATAGTAAAACTGGGGTTTACAGGGGTATACATTATTTTTTTATTTCTGCTAAAAAACATAGATTGCGGGTACTCGTTAGAACCGCCTCGGCGAGGCGGTTCTAACGAGTACCCACAATCTATGTTTTGAGCAGAAATATGAAAAATATCAGAATTTTTTATCTGAAAATTTTCAGTTTTTGGTGGTAAAATTTTCAGTATATTTAAATAGGCATGTTTTCGTAATGGGTAGAAATGGGAGGGGTCGAGGGGTTGGTGATGAAGGTGTCCATAAGGACCTTTGTTTCTGCCCCCCCAAAAAAGTCTTTATTTATTTTTTTATTTATTTATTTTTTTTATTTTGATTTTTTTTTTCTTTTTTTTTTTTGCTGATACTTTACTTGTAACAACCCATTCACTAAAGCAGTATTGATTTTGTAACGTAAGCTCTAGTTTGGAGTTACATGGAAGTTGGTGGGGTAATTCAGTATAAACCTAAAGTACCATATTTTAAACACTGTTTCTCTTTTAAAATATATCACACTCAGTTAAACTTTCTTCTGTTTGTTAGACAAAATGCCTTAGGTAATATCCTATCTCACTTACCTCCCTTTAAAGAAAAATATTACAATGATGATCTGCAGGAACTTTTTTTATGAAAATCTACAATTTTTGTCAATGTTGCATCTTGGAATTCTATAAAACCTAGCCTTTCTCCGGAACTTAGAATGGTGTATTATTTTGAAACGTGCGTGAATACAACATTGGGACAGTAAAAAGAGATGGCTAAAGTTTTGGTGACCTTGACCTTATTTTCAAGGCCACATAGGTGTGGAATTATCAAAAGAGCAGGTGCCCATTTGGCTATTTTATGCTATTTAACAAAAGTCTTCGTTTTCACCTAATATATTGCCTATAATATCTTTTTAGCTCACCTTAGCATGAAGTGCTAATGGTGAGCTATTGTTATTGGTCAATGTCAGTTTTGCGTCGTCGTCATGCTTCATGTAGCAACAACATTTTGCCGTAAATGGCACCTTTTCCTGCACACCTAAGTCAATTTCAATTTGGAATAATGCCTAGGTGACTATCTACCAGAATATCTAATTTTTTCCGCATCAATGAACAAAATGGCCGCAATACCTGAAAATAGAAAACAAAATCGTTAAATAACAACTTCTCTTACACCACTGAGTCAATTGCAACCAAAATTTACAAGAATGTTGCCGAGGTTACTCTCTATCAAAATAGGCAAATGGTTTTGCTTCAATGAATAAGATGGTTGCCAGAGATAAAACAGAAAAAAATATCTAAATGACAACACCTATATCATTGAGCCAATTTCAATCAAACGTCACATGTTGCCTAGGTGTCTCTCTACCAAAATAACGGAAATGGTTTTGCTCCAGTGAACAAGATGGCTGCCAGAACTAAAACAAGAAAAACTTTTTTTTTTTCTTTTTTTTTTTTTTTTAAGTGACAACTCCTCCTAAACTTTTTGCCAGTTGTAATCAAACTACACAAGAATGTTGCTAGGTGACTCTCTACAAAAATAGCGAATGAACAAATGAACAAGATGGCCGCCAGAGCTAAAAATAGAAAAATCTTTAAATGACAACTCATCCACCAGCCTTTGGCCTATTCAAAGCAAACATCATAAGAATGTTTGTTTGATGATATCTTCATACAATTTTAATAAGAGTCGCGGAGTCTCCAAATAATATATTCATGTAAGTTTTAAAAGAATTCAGCAACTTGTTCCAGAGATAGGCTAGGATTTTGTGAATATCAAGATGCATAAATAATAAAATTCGGAGGTTTACATGGAACAATTGCTGTATAGACTTATATTTGACTTGAAAGGAAAAAAATGTGAAACAGGATACTAACTGAGGCATTAGTCCAACAAATGGAAGTTGGTATAAATGGATGTAGTGTTAGTCAAAAAGACCCACTTTCTTGATTTTGTTAATCCAGGTGTGTGACTTACGTTGTAAAACCAAGATGCTTCTAATAAACCAGATTAATCCTAAGTCGCTCACCTGAGTATCATGGTCTGACTCCACATGGTCCTTATTAAACAACATCATGATATTATCAAAAAAAAAAAAAAAAAAACGTTCTTATAATGTTTGATTAAAATTGGCCCAACAGTATTTAAAATATTTTACCTCCGGTTCATACTGAAGTACCCCACCCACTTTCATGTAGCTCCAAAACTGGAGCTTACGTTACAATTTTGTGTGTGTATGTGTGTTGAGGTTTTACGGCCCAGTCAACCCAATGGGGTCATGTCGAGAGCGGACAATTTACCTAACCACACGTTTACTGAGCAGGCTTAGTCCTCTAAGCGGTTAACCAGTATTGTGCACATTCTTTCGCCAGAAACTGACAACTGCCCTTCTTGAATTAGCGGAAGGGAGAGAATGACCGTAGAAAATATTTCATGATCAATCTCCACGAAAGAATATTGCCGACCTCGGCGGGGGTTGAACCCACGACCTCCTGGTCTCCAGTCGGACGGCGCATCCAAGTGAGCCACCAAGGCCGGCTACGTTACAAAATCAATACTGTTTCAGTAAACGGGACACTATAGGTAATGTATCGGCAAAAATGAAGACTTGTTACGGGCAGAAAATGGACCTTATGGACATCACTTTACAAATAAGCTTATATATGTGATATAAAACAATAATGATACAAATGTGGCGGGATTTTCAGATAAAAATTCTGATATTTTTCATATTTCTGCTCAATAGATTGTGGGTACTCGTTAGAATGGCGAGGCGGTTCTAACGAGTACCCACAATCTATGTTTTTGAGCAGAAATAAGAAAAATAATGTATACCCCTGTAAACCTCAGTTTTACTATATAAAAGTGGGGTTTAAGGGGGTCAAAATTATATAGGCATGTTTTCGTGATGTCTACCAGAAGAACCTTAACTTATATAAATTCATCCATCAGCCTGTGAACCATTAATTTTACAATACACTTGCAGTCGTAGAAACTACATTTCGTTCAAATCAATCTACATATATCCCAGAACAAAGAAAATGAAAACAAAACATGCGAACAGCGAAGGTACAGATGAGCGTGCGCATCCGTGCAGTCTGACCTAGAATTTCTCTGTTCGTTGAAATCTATGACAATATCCATTGATTCTATAAGGGAAAACGATGACCCTGATCAGCCCTGATCAGCCTGCACGAATGCGCTGGCTGATCAGCGTCTTTATTGTCCAGAAATTGCATAAGGGTCCCTTTCGTACGTTGAACGTCAATTTTATCAAATACGGTAAATAGATTATGAAAGAAATGACCTTTGAGAGTTATGAGCCCCATCTGAACAGGGGTCGACTCTAAAGTGGCAAATTATTTCCTATAAGAGTTCACCCTTTTTCAGAAGAGAAGCTAACAAATTTTAGCATGAAAGAGCATCGGTTTCCCTTAACCCTTAAACTGCCAATCACAACAATTGTCGTCTGCTTTGTCATCTGTTTTTGATTTTAAAAGCCATTTTTGCAAACAGTATGGACCCAGATCAGACTGCTCCTTTAGGAGCAGTCTGATCAGGGTCCACACTGTTTGCCTGTATGCAAAAATAGGTTTGGAAAGTTTGCAAGAATATTACGCAGACAACATAAACAGACGACATTTTCAGAAGCAGTTTTTTTTGGGCGTTTTAAGGATTAAGAGTACTTACAACCATGCTCTGTAAGTTTCAGCTGCAGACGATTTTACCATATACCATTCCAATTGTCATACCGTTTAGCACTCATTATTCTTAACCGGGATTTGTTTTGTATTTGAGATTCGAACCATCAGGGGTATATCATGCCTGGGTTGGGTGTTTCCAGCTGTAACCCCGCTGAGCATGATGTCCGTTACAGAGGGTGCTTTAAAAGTTCTTGATTAGCGTACGAGGGCTGGTTGAAAATTGTGAGCCTCACATGTACGAAAAGATTTGACTTTTGGGAGACATATTATATTATTTTTCAACATTGTACCCCAAATACTTAATGCCAAACAGTGCAGATCCAGACTGCGTCTGAAGAAGCCAACTGATCTGGATTTACACTGTTTGCAACGGCAGGGTATAGCCGTCTGCAGCGGTAATATAACGAAAAGAGAAGATTTTTGTTTTGTCGTGAAGATTTCATATATCATGATGCAAACAGATCGTAGAATATAAGAAGGCACTTTAAAGAGATTCTGTTGCCTTGTTCCTTTGTTCCCCTGGAATAAATCAGCATTTTGCCTTGATTTTCTATCTTCCTTGTTCCCTAAAATTGCCTTTGTTCCTCTGTTCCCTTTAAGTTTATATTTTGTTCCCTTGTTCAACTGAAATAAATGGTCTTTCCCCCTGTTCCCTCAAACCCCTAAGTGGGTCTCAGTAAAAGTTAATTAACCATAAAATAATCATAGACGGTAGAACAACTCATAGAAGGCAGAATAATTTCTGTGCGTCGTCCGACTGGAGACCAGGAGGTCGCGGGTTCAACCCCCGCCGAGGTCGGCAACATTCTTTCGTGGAGATTGATCATGAAATATTTTCTACGGTCATTCTCTCCCTTCCGCTGATTCAAGAAGGTCAGTTGTCAGTTTCTGGCGAAAGAATGAGCACAATACTGGTTAACCGCTTGGAGGACTAAGTTTGCCCAGTAACCGTGTGGTTAGGTAAACTGACCGCGCTCGACATGACCCCATTGGGTTGATTGGGCCGTAAAACCTCAACACAAACAAACAAGAATAATTTCTGCCATAGAAAGTAGGTTTGAAATCTCACGTTGGACTCTTGGTAGATCTGGACATGTTGGGGTCCACAGTGTCTCCAACGTCACTGTCGCGCAGACAAAATGTATCCGCCTCCTTCAGAAGGGATAAACGCAAAATAGTGTGAAAACATAGCTCCCCAGCAAACATACAACGTGGTTACAGCGTCTTTACAACGTCGCTGCAACGTCACGACGTTGCAGCGACGTTGTAACGACGTTGTTGCGACGTTGTGTGTTTGCTGGGTTCAGATAAGGCGTCTTTTTTAGCAAAAAAGAATTGGCCTTTTTATCACACATACACATGTTGCGGATACTGGTTAGAAGCGCAACATGTTTGTTCGTGAAGATACAGGAAAAAACCATCTGGATGCTCCCTCTTATCTGGAGCGTAGAAAACAACCTATCCATAGTGTCCTATATTATCATATTTCGTCCAAGTATAGTGATGCAGTCGAGCATATCCAAATACTAGCATAAACTGCTACTTAGTTTGTTTTCTTATTATGGCTGTGCAAAATTGTCAAAGTTAACCTAACGAAAATATGAAGCAAATGGCACTATCTTTCAGAAATGAAAGAAAACCCTATTCTTCCTACCACAGATTTACAGTCGTGTGACCTTGTGCCTTGTACCATATATGTTCAGGGTTTCATACGGAAGGAATATACGACGTAAGTACTAAATAGTTTTGTTGATAAGTAACACGCCATAAACTGTCTTGTGACCTTGTGCCCTGTTCCATATATGTTCCGGGTTTCATCCGGAAGGAATATACGACGTAAGTATTAAATAGTTTTGTTGATAAGTAACACGCCATAACCGTATTTAATTTCAAATCGTCACTATTTGCATGTAAGGGTATGACGTCGCTTCATATACGGTCTCTATACGTGCAAACAAGTAAGGGGAGGGTAGGAGACACTTTTCTCCTTCATTGATATAGCTGATTGACACTGATTAATAGTTTGCAGTTTATAGACTGTAGTTTGGTTTAATTGCTGCAGGTTCTGAGAATATCGATATATATAGAAGGTCAGATGTGGGCCTGAATATTATTAGACCCAGAAATTACAGATCAGAATCTTAATGTATTCAGCTACTTGTGACACCTATTCCCTTGACCTGACATTATAATTTCTCATTACTTGACACCCAAATCTAAACCAAACTTCCCTCACAACAACCAAACACCACCTCCCTCTTATGCGATTCTGTGACCGGCATTATTAGCAAAATAGGGGAATCGTCTGTGCAATCTAAAGATTACATGTCTGCGTTGAATGTTAGATGACGCTTCGGAAAATTCAGAAAACTGTGACACATTTTTGTTATCATAGTCCTACGGGGGAAAGGGCCGAGGACGCATGCTTTTCTGTCGCTAGGATGATCTGTCTCTACGCCAGCTTACTTAGGGATATTTATGTCAGTTCTTTAATTCAGTTAGTTTTTTCCCAGGGTTTTCATTTTGGCTCGGGGTTGGTTTGATCGGATGAATATATGATTATGTCGGCTAGTAAAAACGAAGTAGGTCTTCACCGCTGGGGGTACCATTAACAAACGGTTCGTCGCAGGTGAAGGGCGGGAAACTGGTACCGAGAACAGGACTAGGGTGGGCAACTGGTCCTTCACCTGGCGCAGCTAACCTCTGATCTCTGGCATTGAAAGTTTCCCTAATCCCAGTAAGCATCCTTTATAAACCTATAGAGGGCCGTTATCGGCCCGTCAGGGTAGCTGATAACGGCCCGCTATAGATTTATAAAGAATGCTAGCTGGGAATGCGACTGGGGGTATCTACATTAGAAGTACTAGGATCGTCACAAGAGGCCATGGTCATAAACAATTACACAACTAATTGGGTGTGGGAGTATTTTTTTCTGTGATTGGCTTGGCGTAATACCAGTATATAAATCTAAATAACTACATCTTTGTCTTGTTTTACACAAGGCAGAACAAAATTTTATTAAGAAACCCATTTCTCAGGCCACTCGCAGGTGAGATAAGAGAACTAGTCGCTTCTAAAAAAAGGATTGTCTCTGTAATTAACATTTTGAAATAGCCAGGCATACGCAAAACAGTATGTGAAAATAATTGTGCATAGCGTACGATATCTAGGAATATAAGATGTAAGTATTTAATCGTACCTAACATGCCATAAATCTATTTCATTACAATTCGTCCTTTTTTTGCATGTTAGGGTTTTTACTTTTAGTTTAGGGGCCAAATTTTATACTAGTCATTCCGTTGCACCCCGAGGAACAAAACTTTAAATGCTATCATGTGTCAGGTGTGTATCCATATTGTTTGGAACACCATGCTGTACTAAATTACCCGTAGTCAGTTGTTTTGTTTTTTTTTTTGTTGTTTTTTTTTTTGTTTTTTTTTTCATAAAAAGCCTGTAAAGTATGTTACCTTAAGAAACCTGATAAACTAAAATCTAGGGCAAAAATCAATGCAATTATGTTGAAAATAAAGCGCTATCAAAGTTTTTCTTTTTTCTTTTTTTTTTTACTGAAAACATTAAATTGCAATTTCCTTCCCTAATATGGAAAACTGTCTTTATTCATATTTATAGTTGTTGTAATATAATTAAATTCATGTCTTAATGATAGATGCTATAAGTGTATTTTTGTTCGAAATATATATGAATAACAGTTTTAACCCTTAAAGACATTTTTATGTTTATTTATTTATTTTTTTCCATAGTAAATTAGGCTAGGCATTTCATGTGACTCGTATGCAGACGATTCACATGAAATGCCTAGTCTTATTTTTTCTAAAATTTAATAAAATAAAAAAAGATTGTCGTCTGCTACAATTTTGCTTAGCGCGTTATAGGTCAACAATATCCTTGTTGACTGCCACACATGATGACGAAAGTCTGATAAGGTCCGGTCACATTAAAGTATATCACGTTTCTGTGTATTAACCGTTACCACTCTCTGGGCCAATTCAGCAGATGACAAATTGATGATATTTTTCTTTTATTTCCCAGCAACAGGATTTGGCATTTCAGGCAAATTGTCTTCTGGCCTCTAGATTATAGAACTTTTTTCGTACTCAAATCAGCTGAGCATGAAATTTTCTCTGCTAATAAATATGAAAATGAGATTCCTTAGAAATTCATGTAAAGAACAAATCCGGCAAAATTAGAAACTAGCAAGTTTTAATGAGTTTGATCCTGAGGAATAATGAAAAATAGCTATCAGCAGATATGGCAAATCCCCGACCGAACCGCCACTTCTAAATTGGAATAGGATAGAATAGAATAGAATAAAATTTTATTTACTGCACAACTATACCCTATAAGATTTAAAGGCAAGCAAATACAAACATGACATGTTTGTAATTGATGTATCCCAGCAAACACATAACGTCGCAACTACGTCCTTACAACGACGTTGTAACCTTGTGTGTTTGGTGGGATATTTCAATCAGATAGCATAGAAATATTGAAACAGCGTAAAGTAAAATGATGCAAAGATAGTATAAAATGTGACCAAACTAATTATCTCAAACAGTATGGGGCAAATTTCAGGCCTCAGGGAAGATAAGTACGTAACTAAGAAAGTGAGATTTGTCTCTCTTGCACGCGACACGCCTACTAGTCCTCCTCTTCATCCCTACCAAACATTATCAAAAATATCTCTAAGGGTATCAAAGTTATGGAGCGCACAAGCATGCATCTATGGCGGGTACGGATGGACGGACCCCATGCTGAACCCAGTTGTTCAAAGCGTCGTTAACGAGGTCGTTAGTGGTCAAAATATTATCTGTTCTAGTAAGTACAATATATAATTCACAGTTATTTTTGCTGAAAAAATGTGAGTAGCTTTTGCATTTGCAAAAGCTACTCACATTTTTTCAGCAAAAATATTAGCATTTATGCCATATTTAATGATCAAAGTTTTAACGATACGTTAACTACGACATCGTTAGTTTCGAACAACTGGGCCCTGATCGCAATATCCCCCGAACCTATCGCCCCTACCAGCTTTGAGCGGAGTTCTATTTTTACATAAAATGCATGAACTCAGTACCACCAACACATATGGTCAGTGCGAAACTATTCTGCCAGCAGATAAGCTAGTTTTAATAATGATTTGATTAACCCTTTCCACCCTGAGTTTATGAAAGGACTTTTCCCAAATTGAATTTGGACAAGTCCATTGTAGCAAACATGGATGCCGGTCAAAACATCACGAAAACATACCTATATAATTTTGACCCCCTTAAACCCCACTTTTATATAGTAAAACTGGGGTTTACAGGGGTATACATTATTTTTCTTATTTTTGCTGAAAACATAGATTGTGGGTACTCGTTAGAACCGCCTCGGCGAGGCGGTTCTAACGAGTACCCACAATCTATGTTTTCAGCAGAAATATGAAAAATATCAGAATATTTTATCTGAAAATTTTCATTTTTTTGGTAGTAAAATTTTCAATGTATTTGAACAGGTGTGTCTTCGTAATGAGTCAAAACAGACTGACAAAGAGTGTAGATCTTGATTAGATGGCTCATTACGAGCCATCTCATCAGGATCTACACTGTTTGCAAAGGCATCTGGTTTGGTCTGCATGGCTGAATGGCAAACTTTAAATGTCAAGAAATATCTTACGAATGTACACCTATTCCATTAGCAGCTGGGTCACAGAGTGAAGATTGCCGCCATGCCCATATATGTTAAAAAGCCTTTAAAATCTTCTTCTTGGAAACCAAAGGGCCGATGGCCCTATGGCATAGTAAGAAGCATTGGGGACATGGGCCCAATAAAGTTTGAAAAACAAATGATAACCCTGGGTCGACCTTGGCCCTTTTATGGGATGGTCATTTTTTTTTAAATTTACTTCTATGGGCAAAACTAAATAATCTTCCTTTCTGAAACTAGAGGGCCCAGGTCTTTGCTGTATTGGTATATAGCTTCATTTTGTAGATCTCTACCAAGACTGTTCACAGTATAGCCCTGGGGTAAAAAGTGGCCACGTCCCTGAGCTTACTTCTTTTACATTGATTCATATAGGGAAAACAATTTAAAACAAATATTGTTGTATAAAACAAGAAGGCCTGGCCGTTGATATTTGGTATGTAGCTTCATCTTGTAAACCTCTACCGAAATTGTTCAAATTTTGGCCCCATGGTAAAAATGGTTCCATTCTAGGGTTCACTTGTTTCAAACAGACGCACTTGTTTCAGATAGATTCATATAGAAAAAAAATCTTTAAAAACCTCTTGTCTGAAATTAGAAGGCCCAAGCCTTTGATATTTGGTATATAGTTTATCTAATGACTCTACCAAGATTTTTCAAATTAAAGCCCGGGTTTAAATATGGCATCAACCAAAGGTCACTTGTTTTACATAGACCCACCTAGGGAAAAACTAAAAAAAATCTTATGTGAAATTAGAACGTCTAGGCCATTGATATTTGGTATGTAGCATCATCTAGTAGACCTTTATCAAGAGCTTCAAATTATAGCACCGGGGTCCAAAATGATCCCACCCCAGTGTCGCTTGTTTTACATGGTCTCATAGAAAACAAACTTTCAAAATCTTGTCTGAAGCTAGAAGGCCCAGGCCTGTGATATTTGATATGTAGCTTTAGGCAGAGGATTGTTCAAATTATGACCCTGTTATCAAATTGGCTCCGTCCCGGATATCTTTCGTCTTTCACAGACTCGTATGGGGGAAATTAAAAACAATCATCTTGTGTGAAACTAGGAGGCCCAAGCCTTTAACATAGTACATAGTTTTATCATAGCCCTGAGGTACAAAGTGGCCCCGCCCCAGGGGTCACTTGTTTTATATAGACTGATATGGATAAAAACTTGCTCGATCCTCTTGTGTTAAACAAGAAGGCCCACGCCTATGATATTTGGTATGTTGCGTCATCAAGCCACATTTAATGTATAGTGTCTGTTTTGCCAAATTAATTAAAGGTAACTTCCATACCAAGTTACACGTACTGTAGGATACAGAGACCAAAGGTTTTCCAACTGTTCTAGCTACCGTGCAGATTCGCTGTTCTAGCTATGATTCCCATTCGTTTCATTCTTTAAAAGAGTTACCATAAGCTTGCTCCGAACGTCTCAGGTGAGCTACAGAACCATTGGTCCTCAGGTTTTGTATTCCTCCCGATCGATAGGATTTTTTAAGAAATGTCCCACAAAGCTAGATAAAAAAAAACTCTGGTCTTATAGATAGGTGTCGATGAAATGATGCGCAACGCACAAAAACGGCCCTTATATCCTTTGCGGACAACCTAGGTCCAGATCAGCACGCGCATCAGTTTGTTTGTTTGTTTATGTTGAAGCCCAGTCAACGCAATAGGGTCATGTCGAGCGCGGTCAGTTTACCTAACTACACTTTTACTGGGTAGGCTTTGTCCTCCAAGCGGTTAACCAGTAATGTGCACATTCTTTCGCCAGAAACTGACAACTGTCCTTCTTGAATCAACGCAAGGGAGGGAATGACCGTAGAAAATATTTCATGATCAAATCTCTACGAAAGAATGTTGCCGACCCGGCGGGAGTCGAACCCGTAACCTCCAGATCACCAGTCGGACACGCATCCAAATGAGCCACCGAGGCCGGCTGTACGCATCGGTACAACCTCATCAGAACATTCTCTGTTCGTCGACATATACTACAGTGTACATTGATTCTGTAAGCGGACAAAGAAGGCCCTGAGCAGCCTGCGCTTATGCGCAGGCTGATCTGGGCCTACGCTGTCCGCAAATTGTATAAGGGCCCTTTTCGTGCGTTGCCGATCACATGAAATGCCAAGCAGTTTTTTTTTTTGTTTTTTTGTTTTTTTTTTTTAATTTTAATTACAATGTTTAAAACTGTCGTCTGCTGCAGTTGTGATTAAATATTTTGATGAATATTCGGATTCTGTTTTCAAATATATTTCAGGACAATAAAAAGTGTTGGCGCCATGGTGTTTCTGTGCCTTCTGGTGGTTCTTTTAGTGTCGACTACAGCAAAGGTATGAAGAGAGAGAGAGAGGCAGACAGAGATACAGAGAGACTATCCTTTAAAAGAAAGAAAGAAAGAAAGAAAGAAAGAAAGAAAGAAAGAAAAAGAAAAGGATGACGATGTGTTGTTTTATTATTGTATTTTATTATTATTATTATTATTATTATTATTATTATTATTATTATTATTATTATTATTATATCTCATTCTCTCTTTCTTTTACCGTCAAACATAATCAGTATTTCGCAATTCATCTAAATGTAAAATATGAATTTTGTCTATCGAAGATAGGCTGAAGCTATCATTTTCTTAATTTTGCTTTTCTTTCTCTCGTAGGTTCCGTATCAATCACATCCAACCATACAATACGATACAGGAGTGCTTCTAAGCAGCCCTAGTAAGTTTTTAACATCATTTACATCTATTCGCGCAGCCTGATCAGACTTTTCGCTGGGTGCGTTTTGGATATCAATGATGCAGGCCAATTTAACCCATTTAAGTCTAGCGTTCCATAAAAGGGGCATTGGCAAACAGTGTAGACCCAGATCAGACGCCGCAGAACGCGGCGTCTGATCAGGGTCTACACTGTTTGCATTAAGTTCAGAAATTCCTACAAAACATGGTATTAATAAAAACTAATCAGGCATCCCCTATATAGGAAATGAACCTGTCCAAAGAGTTGAGGTAGAAGAGTCCACCCGGCATAAATGGGTTAAATCTTCATTTGGCGCACATTTCTGAAGATACGTTTTCTCATGTTGCGACTCTTTTGTAGGCTTCGCATTAAAGGTAAATTCAGTTATGGCTACTCGTATCAAATCATTACCGAATAAGTGACAATACTTGACAAAGGCCAAGGGGTCAAAAAACAAAGCACTAGGAATTTGGTAGGATCTTAAATATATAAAGCAATATGGATTAATCAATCGTAAGATCGATTTTTCTTTTGTTGTTGTTGTTGTTGTTGGTTGTTGTTATTGAGTTCTTTGTTTAACAACATTCATTGTTTGGCGGGTAGCTTTGTGTAGTCTCTAAGCGAAATAGACAGAAGAGTAAGTAAAGAAGAAAGAGATAAATAGATGAGAGTGAGCGAAAAAGTGAATGACAGTCCAGAAACACAAGAAATACCTATCAGCAAGCCCTTACCGCCACCCTTCCATCCATGTTGGTGTTGTTGATGATGATGATGATGATGATGGTGGTGATGATGATCCATATTGGTGGCGATGATGATGATGATGACTATTATCCATGTTGGTGCTGTTGATGATGATGGTGATGATCCATGTTGATGATGATGATGATGATGATGATTATCCATGTTGGTATTGTTGTTGTTGTTGATGATGATGATGATCCTTGTTGTTGATGATGATGATGATGATGATGATGATGATTTTCTTTTAAATGAACATTATTCAATAATCGGCAATTATGATTAAGGATACAAAATAAATACATAATAACCTATGCAATAACAAAAACTGCAATTAAAAACATCATAGTTCTGACATTTGTTTTTGGTTCAAATATCGAATATCATAAGCAAACGTGAAAATATACATTCTAATGGTTACGCAAGTCAAGAATACTTTTTAACATTTGATTCCAATTCTGAATATCATAAGGCCAAAGCTACCGTACTTATGCTAAATATTCGGACATACAGCCCTGAGCAAACCGTGTAGACCCAGATCAAATTAGAGTCTACATCGTTTGCCACCCACCCAGACGTTTTAGACGTATAAACAGGTAGTAACGTGGATTTGTTAAAATCTTTTAGAATAACAAAGGTGAGAAGATTGCATGTCTGAATACTTATGGTGCATATGGTAATACCGATCAGGCATGAGCAAACAGTGTAGACCCAGATCAGAACGCGGCGTCTGATCAGGGTCTACACCATTTGCCACTATCAAGCAGTTTTGAGACACGTCAACAGGTAGTGAATAAGGCTTGTTCATATATTAGGACAAGTATAGGGACAACACTTTTACCCTTTCAACATAGTTTTGTCTCCCGTCTGAAAAAGGTGTCTGCTCTCAAGAGAAAGAATTTGCTCCCATGGCGTAGAACCCTTTTCAGAAGCGGCTTAGTGTATAGGATTGCAAACAGGAAGTAAAAAAAAAGAACAAAAAAAAAACAAAAAAAAAAAACACGTTTCTCTTCTGCAGGACTAGCTTTCCAACCTAACCCCGAAGGGAAGAGTACCCTTATCAGATACAATATAGCCCGACCAGAAACGTACAATCAGTCAATAGAGGCTCTCGAAAAGAAACTGTCAGGTAAATTTTACCCTTTACTTCTCTGGGCAAATTCAGCAGACGACACATTGATAATTAGTTTTCTTACATTTTTTCAAGAAAATAGGCTTCGCCATTTCATGCTTAGTACAGTGGTTTCCTGTTCAACGTGAATAATCCTAATCAAACCATTTAAAGGCAATAGCTAAAATGAGACATAGAGTGGTACCATTCAATAATGATTTTATTACCCCTACCTAGAGCTATGCAAAAGCGGTCAAAGACGTGTCATAAAGAGGTGGTTATGAGATCCTAACAGTAGGGCTGGTAAGAGGCCTTCTGAAGGGTAATAAATTCTGTATGCTTATTACTGTGCCCCAGCTCATATGATATTACCTATGGAACAGTTAGACAAGAGGACTAAAATGGCCCTGTATCGCTCACCTGATTACCAGACAAGTTTCAGGTCAATTGGCTTTCGGTTCAAGAGAAGAATATAGATTTTCAAGATAGTGGCCATGGCGGCATTCTTGGATTTCCAATCAGAACGATTTTAGCTACTTTTGATCTCTATAAGTCACCTCGATACTGCCAATGAAGTTCGAGACCCCGATACTGCCAATGAAGTTCGAGTCAATTGGCCGTTTGGTTCAGGAGAAAAAGTTCATAAAAGACTTTCAACATGGCTCTAGGGCGACTATCTTTGATTTCCGCTCAGAACGAGTTTAGCTAGTTTGGGTCTAAAAGCCACTCCAATACTTCCTATCAAGTTTCCAGTCCATTGGCCTTTCCGTTCAGGAATAATGTTCAAAATAGATTTTCAAGATGGCGACTGTAGCAGCCATATCGGATTTCCGATCATAACAAGTTTAGCTATTTTGATCTACAAGTCATCAGATGCTTTCTATGGAGTTTTAAATCAGTTTTGGTTCAAGAGAAGGTCCTAAATAGATTTTTAAGATGACTGCCATGATGGCCATCTTGGATTTTCGAACAATCCGAACAATTTTTGCTTTTTTTTTTATCTGCATGTCACCCTGATACTTCCTACCAAGTTTTAAGTCGGCCTCTCGGTTCTAGAGAAGAATATAGATTTTCAAGATGACGGCTGTGGCAGCCGTCTTGGATTTCCAATTAGATCAATTTTAGTTATTTTTTTATCTACAAATTGCTCGATACTTTCTGCCGAGTTTTGAGTCAATTGGCCTTTCAGCTTAGAAGACGCACATAACAGACCTATTTAAACACTACGTCATACAATAAAAATCATTCGAAACCTCTCGGTCTTTAATGCAGAGTACGATCTATAGTCTCGTTCCTAAAGGATGGCAGAAAGTTGTTGTTTACGTTTATCGGACAGTAAAATTTCTGATGTTCTTTTTTATTTTTTTTTTAAATCAGAAAAATAAAGCTTTTTCATTCGTCAAAAATTTCAGAAGAGATTTTCATCGAGTGATCATTTAAATGTCCTTACCACAAATATTAACACATATTTTGGTTATATACTAAGCATTAAAATGGCCACCATAAAGCAAAATTACGGTTGCGCGCGTGCCTGTTGATATCGGAAAAATATCATCGAAACAGTTGTATTTGTCCTAGCAAAAGCAGTCAAATTGCTTTTTAAAGCTGTATATTTAAACGCTAGAAAATACTTACGAGTGAATATTAACTAAAAGGAATTCATTTTCCAAGTAAAATTTGGCTTGAATCAATTTGGTATCAATGGAACCGGAAATGTTTTGCCATCCACAATTATTAGTCACGTGGCATAACCACGTGGTCAGTAACCGAAAAAAAACATTAACATTAGAAAGGACTATAGATTTTTTTGATGATTTCCAATCAGGAAGATGTTAGCTTTTTGGATCTATAAGTTGCCCCGATACTTCGTACCAAGTTTCGAGTCAGCTGGCCTTTCGGTTCTGGAAAAGAAGCGCAAAACAGATTTTCAAGATGGCAGCCATAATTGCCATCTTGGATTTCCGATCAGAATGGTTTTACCTAATTTTGATCTACAAGTCACCCTGATACTTCCTATTACTTTCGAGCAAATTGGTCTTTCGGTTCAGGAGAAAAAAAGTTCAAAATAGATGTTCAAGATGGCCACCGCCATCTTAGATTTCCAATCAAAACGATTTCAGCTCTTTTGATCTGCAAGTCAACATGATACTTCCTACCAACTTGCATGTCAATTGGCTTTTCGGTTCAGAAGCTGAAGGGCAAAATAGGAACGATTTTAACTTTTTAGCTCACCTGAGCACATAGTGCTCGGTGAACGTCGTCCGGCGTCCGTCGTCTGTCAACAATTGGCATCTCCTTCTAAACCACTAAGTCAATTTGGACCAAACTTCACCAAAATGATCCTTGGGAGGTTCTAACTGAAAGTTGTTCAGAGATTTGGAATCCAAGCAGAACTCCGGTTGTCATGGAAACAAATATGTGAAAATTAGCAAAAACCTTTAAAAATCTTCTTGTCTGAAACCAGAAGGCCCAGGTCTTTGATATTTGGTGTGTAGCTTCATCTAATGGACCATTAACAAAGTTATTCAAATTATAACCTTGGCGTCAAAATTGGCTCCGCCCTAGGGGTGACATATTTTACATAGACCGATATAGGAAAAAACCGTAAAAAATCTTCTTGTCTAAAATCAAAGGCCCAGGTCTTTCATATTTGGTATGTAGCTTCACATAATGGACCATTACCAAAGTTGTTCAAATTATAGCCCTGGGGTCAAAGTTGGCCCCGCCCTGGGCGGGGGGGGGGGGAATGTTTTACATAGACCCTAATAGGGACAAACATTCAAAAATCTTCTTGTCTGAAACCAGAAGGCCCAGGTCTTTGATGTTTGATATGTAGCTTCATCTAGTGGACCTCTACCAAGATTGTTCAAATTGTAGCCCTTGGGCCCGCCCAGGGCCAACATGTGTTACATAGATTAACATAGGGAAAACCTTTAAAAATCTTGTCGGAAACCAGAAGGCCCAGGTCTTTGATATTTGGTATGTAGCTTCACCTAATGGACCAATACCAAAGTTGTTCAAATTATAGCCTGTGGTCGAAATTGGTCCCGCCCTAGGGGTTACATGTTTTACATAGACCCTTATAGGGATAACCTTTAAAAATCTTCTCTGAAACCAGAAGGCCCATATCTTTGATATTTTGTATGTAGCTTCACCGAATGGACCATTACCAAAGTTGTTCAAATTATAGCCCTTGGGTCAAAATTGGCCCCGCCCTAGGTGTCACATACTTTACATAGACCCTTATGGGGAAGAACCTTTAAAAATCTTCTTGTCGGAACTCAGAAGACCCAGGTCTTTTATTTTTGGTGCACATCTTTGTCTAGTGGACCTCTACCAAAATTGTTCAAATTATAGCCCTGGGGTCAAAATTGGCCCCACCCTAGAGGTCACATGTTATACATAGACCCTTATAGAGAAAAACCTTTAAATATCTTGTCTGAAACCAGAAGGCCCAGGTCTTTTATATTAGGTTCACAGCTTTTTTCATCTAATGAACCATTACCAAAGTTGTTCACATTATAGCCCTGGGGTCAAAATTGGCCCCCACTAGGGTTCACATGTCTTTTATATTTGGTTCACAGCTTTGTCTAGTGGATCTCTACCAAGATTGTTCAAATTATAGCCCTCGGGTCAAAGTGGCCCCGGCCTAGGGGTCACGTTATACATAGACTCTTATAGGGAAAACCCTTTTATAATCTTCTTGTTTGAAAAAAAAACAGAAGGTCTATGTCTTTCATATTTGGTAGACAGCTTTGTCTAGTGGACCTCTGCCAAGATGGTTCAAGTTATAGCCCTGGAGCCAAAACTGGCCCCGCCCAGGGGCCCGCATATTTTACATGGACTTTAAATAGGGAAAACCTTGAAAAATGTTCTTGTTTGAAACAAGACTGCCCAGCCCTTTGATATTTGGTACACAGCTTTGTCTAGTAGACCTCTACCAAGATTGTTCAAAGTATAGCCCTGGGGTCAAAATTGGCCCCGCTCTAGGGGTCACATATTTACATAGACCCTTATACAGAAAACTTTTAAAAATCTTGTCTAAACCAGAAGGCACAGGTCTTTGATATTCAGTATGTAGCTTAATCTAGAGTACCTTTAGCAAGGTTGTTCAAATTATAGCCCTGGGGCCAAAAATGGTCCCGCTCAGGGGCCAACATATTTTACATAGACAAACATAGAGAAAACCTTTAAAAATCTTCTTAACTGAAACCAGAAGGCCAAGGTCTTTGATATTTGATATGTAGTGGATTTCTACCAAGATTGTTCAAATTATAGCACTGGAGCCAGAAATGGCCCCAACCCGGGGCCCACTTGTTTTACATAGCTTTATACTAGGAAAAGTTGTTTAAATCTTCTTGTTTAAAACTATAAGGCCCAGGCCTTTGATATTTGGTATACAGCTTTGTCTAGTGGACTTCTGTCAAGATTGTTCAAATTATAGCCCTGGGGCCAAAAATGGTCCCGTCCAGAGCCCCACATGTTTTACATAAACTTATATAGGGAAAACTTTTAAAAATCTTCTTGTCTAAAACTGGAAGACCCAAGTCCTTGATATTTGGTATGTAGCCTCGTCGAATGGACCTCTATCAAAGTTGTTGAAATTATAGCCTTGGGGTAAAAAACAATGGCCTGGCCCTGGGGCCCACTTGATTTACATAGACTTATATAGGATGGCCCCATTCTAAGTATTGGAGCAGAAAAAAGAAAAAAATGCCATAGATTATCATTACCCATGCCCATGACTTTTACGAAACACACTTTGAGTATTTTGTGTCATAACTTTTATATTAAAATATTTAAACAGCTCATATTTATCTAACAAAACGATAGATTTAGTTAATATTTGGTATAATGTTAGATATCAATCCAAAGTATCCAAATTCCCCTCCGTTCGTTTAGTCATTATCTATTTTTCCCTCTGTTCATCAGCCCTTCAAACGCTATAAGAGGGGCTGATTTTCCATAAAAGTTAACATGCAACTTTTGCCTTAAAAGACTTCTGACACTGCTGGATAGATTTTTCAATAATTTCACAAGAATATTCCTTGGGTGATCCTCTACCAAAATTGCTCAAACCGTCCTGCTCTGCTGAACAAGATGGCTGCCAGAGCTAAAAATAAAAGAAAAAAACTAAGGCATCATGGGATCTTGTTTCTGTCAAACATCAGCCCCCACCCCCACCCCCCCCCCCCCCCCCCCCCATTCTCCTATGCCTATAATAGTGTACAAACCAACATGCTTTTATCGTGCCAACACTATCACATTCCTCCCAAGGCCTGTATAACACAGTTGTTAAACCGCCAGCTTGTCATCTGAAAACATTCATTTTCAACAAATTTTAAACATACATAGTCCTATGAAGAGAACGCATAGTGTTTTAAATATACTAAGGACAATGACACTCAGGTGAGAGAATTAGGGCCCTGTGGGCCCTCTTGTTTATCTACGTTGCCCCGATATTTCCTACCAAGTTTCGTGTCAATTGGCCTTTCGGTTCAGGTGACGAAGGGCAAAATAGAGTTTCAAGATGGCCGACAATGGATTTCCGATGGGAACGATTTTAGCTACTTTTATCTACAAATTGTCCGAATACTTCGTACCAAGTTTCGAGTCAAATGGCTGTTTGGGTCAAGAGCGGCCATCTTTGATTACAGATCGGAATAAGTTACATACTTTTGATCTGTAGGTTGCCCTGATACTTCCTACCAAGTTTCGAGTCAAGTGGCCTTTCGGTTCAGGAGATGAATAGCAAAATTTATTTTAAAGATGGTCGCCATGTTGGATATGCGATGGAATGATTTTAGCTATTTTTTTGATCTGCAAAAATTTAAAACTAAAAACCTAATGGCCGAGCCATACCTTATTTTTTATGTCTTTAAGGGAAATTTATACACTTTCAGGGAAGTAGCTCCTTCAAAATCGTTTTGCCTACCTTATGAAAAGGAATCCTATAAGGAAAGCTAAATGTAGTGGATATTGGTGCATCCATTTTTATCTCCAGGAACTGGGAAGGTCTAGAACTAATTCTTCTTTTTTTTTATTTAGATCAGGTTTCAGAATGGAGCAAAACGTTTTGACACAAATGTCTCCCTTAAGAGTGTATCATTTGAGCCGAAACGTCAGAAAAGGTACCTTCGGACATATGCACCCAGCAAAGATCAGCGGAGCGTCTGATCAAACTATTCACTGAGCGTGCTTTGGATAGCCAAGGATGCAAAGTTTCTTCATGCGGACAACAGTCTGATCAGACTGCGTGGGTGCGCAGGCTTTTTCCTTGGAAAGTACGTTTTCTTATATAGCGGTTTAATTCCCCTTCAGTTTCATTGCTGATGTGCGCATTTTTAGTCATTTTTCTCTACATATATTTACAGACTATACAAATAGAAAGCGGTGGTACGCCCTACAATCTGGACGGCTGAAAGACTGTTCCGCTTACAAGAAGTATCGCCCACAACAATTGTTAGATGAGGTCTGCCATTTCAGTATAAACGATCTAGGGCCGGCATGTACCAAACAGGCAGGCTATGGTTATGTAGACGGCCAACCATGCGTCTTGTTTAACTTAGAGAGAGTAAGTATTGTTCATGTAAGGTCAGACCTTTCCATGCAATTCTGTGCATTTAGTAAATAAATTCTGTGAAGAGCAACTCATACAACAAATAAACGAGAATAGCTACCTCGGTACATCAAATAAACGAAAAGACCTGCCTCGGTGTATCAAATAATCGATAATAGCTGCCTCGGTACATCAAATAAACGAAAATAGCTGTCTCTATTCATCAAATAAACGAAACTGGCTGCCTTTGTACATCTAATAAACAAAATAACTGCCTCCGTACATCAAATAAAAGAAGATGGCTGACTCAGCTTTATTGAATGTTATCCTGAACAGCAATGGAACGTGCAACACTGCAAATGGCGGAACATTACCAAATGTATCCATCCTAGGTGGTCTTTCACATACATGTACAGGGGGGAGGGGTGGTCATTACAGCGAAAGCACTGTTCCCCATCACGAAATCATGCCAATATAATTTTGACCCCCTTAAACCCCACTTTATATAGTAAAACTGGGGTTTACAGGGGTATACGTTATTTTTCTAATTTTCTGCTCAAAAACATAGAATGTGGGTACTCGTTAGAACCGCCTCGCCGAGGCGGTTCTAACGAGTACCCACAATCTATGTTTTGAGCAGAAATGTGGAAGATATCAGAGTTTTTTATCTGAAAAAAAAAATTCAGTTTTTTGAGGTGAAATTTTCTATGTATTTGAATAGGCGTGTTTTCGTAATGCAAAGGTGTTGCCCTTAAAATGCATTTGATGTTTGTTGTAGAAGACACATTAAATGAAATGTCAAACGTTATTTTCTGCGAAAAAAATGTATCTCCAATATGTTGTTTGCTAAATTAGCCCAGATCAGGGGAGTGTCCAGGATAATTTGAAGAGGTCCGTTTGATCAAATTACCTAGCTTACTCTACGTATTCGGAAAGACAAGGCTGAGCAAATAATGTAGAATGCCTGATCAGGGTCTACAATGTTTGCCACTCACTCAGAATTTCATACATATTCATTAGTAAGAAAATGGGCTTACTAAAGAGAAATATATGGTAAATAGTAATGGATGTGACTATCAAGTGTAAATACGATATCCCAAATTTCTAACTTTCAAAAACTTCCCATGAAAGGTTGAGTCAACAGGGGGTTCGACTGAACCCCCTGAATCCCCACTGAAGCCGCCCCTGTAGATAGTGATAATAGTTAAACTTGGTACCTAGAGTACAACCCATTCAGGATACTAATTGTACTGTTCTTGCGTAACACCCAGAATTGTTTTACAGTAAACCTCACTTACGATATTTTGCAGATATATAAGTGGTTGCCAGTTCCATATGACAACAGTTCTGTACCAGCCAGCATACAAAACCTCTGGTCAAAATACTACATTACGTTAAAATGTGAGGGCGCTGTAAGTATATATATATTACTTACATATGAAAGTATATATATTACTTTCAGTACGGAAATATGTGAGGGTGTTTGAAGTGTACTTTAGATTTTATTTCTAAAATGAGTTAGAGTTCTTTAAGTATACATTTGCATTCATTTCTAAAATGAGTGAAGGTCTTGAAGAATATATGTACTTTCATTTGTAAAACGAAAGAGGGTGATTTTAGTATACATGTACTTTCATTTCTAAAACGGGTGAGGGTGTTTAAATATATAAATGTACTTTAAGCAATTTCTAAAATTAGGGTGTTTTATGTATACGTGTACCTTCATTTCTAGAATGAAAGGGGGCTGTAAGTATATATGTACTTTCTTTTCCAAAATAATGAGTGAGGGCACTGTAAACATAAACATACTTACATTTACAAAATGAGTGAGGGCGCTATAGGTATAAACATACTTTATTTACAAAATGAGTTAGGACACTGTAAGTATATACATATTTAAATTTCCAAAATGAGTAAGAACACTGTAAGTATATTACATACTTTCATTTCCAAACTGAGAAAGGACACTGTAACTATATACATACTCGTACTTTCATTCCAAAATGGGTGAGGGCATTGTCAGTATAAACATACTTTCATTTCCAAAATGAGTAAGTGCACTGTAAGTATAGGCATGCTTTTATTTCCAAAACGAGTATGGGCTTTGTAAGTATATACATACTTTCACTTCTCAATTGAGTGAGGGGACTGTAAGTATAGACATGCTTTCATTTTCAGCATGAGAGCACTTTAAGTATATATATACTTTTATTTCCAAATTGAGTATGTATTAAATCATTTTTTTTTTCAGCAAACTGCTCAACAAGATAGGTTCTTTATTTTCACGTATGCTAATTATTTTATTTGATATGTCGTTTCCTTTTACATGAACAGTCATGCTGAAGATATTCAACCATGTAAAAAGTGGCTCAGGAATACGTATCGTAACCATTGATCACCTCCACATGTCAAAAATGAAATGACTGAATGCTTAACGATGTAGATCCGGATTAAACTAGTCTGGGTCCAAATTGGCTCTCTCTCTCTCTCTCTTTCCAAATATTTAGTATGAAAGGTATCTTGGTATATAACGAATGCTATCAGGGAAATATATATCTAACTGAAGTTAAGTAGTTGCGGTCATGGTACCAAAGCCGTATCTAAACTCATAAATCCATAAACGAATGACGAATCAGAATATTCAGACCAACAGACATGGACCCCAGAATAAAGGGTGTAATCAGGCATCCGCGGATAGTAAGCATTACTTGGTAAGCAAGCTTCGCCCACCATGCCCATAGGCCTGAATTTAAGTAATTTTTACATGGAAATATTTTCGACCCATCATTTGGAGTCTACTTCTGGGAGCAAATTCTTTTAAGAACAGCCCCCATTTTGAAATGGTTTTCAGTACTATAAAAGCAACTTCCTATCTGCAAAAAATGTTCCCTTTGCAAAATAGTAGCAAAAGCTTTCATGTATATCATTTCATCTTTATGTAAAATCTGATTTTATTTTACTTAGGATGCCCCATCACGTGACCATATAGGAAGGCTAAGATACTACCCAACAAACGGATTTGCATTCAAGTACTTTCCATACACAGGTCAACCAGCGTGGCTGCCTCCACTCGTTTTTGTACAGTTTGAATCCATAAGCCCTGCTGTACTTGTTCGCGTAGTGTGCAAGGTGTACGCTGACAACATCATACATGGCCATAATCTAGAAACTGGAATGGTATCTTTTGAAGTTCTAGTAGACTAAAGACATGTGACTACAAAATTCAGAGATATAATTGCTGAGCCCATTTGTTCGAAGTTTCGTTGACTTTACTGAAGTTGACAAAATGTGACAGAAAGCTTTGGTCGCTCTATCATTTTTCGTAAGAAAAAAATCACTTCAATAGTGACTTTAAGATTTTGTTTTTCATGATTTTAACCATTTATACGGGCAGGGTTGACAGCTCCCGAGAAGTAAAACAAGATTTGCAATTAAAGCTTTCTTGGTCCCGAAGATGATGATGATGATTTGGTGTTTTACGTCCCTATCAACATTATTTAAGTAATATTGAGACGATTGAAGAGGGGTAATGAAAGGTGAAATGAAGAGCCCTTCAGTGATGAGCTGAATTCCACCTCTAGTGGGATGGGAACTTGTGACCTTGTAATCCAAAGTATGGAGCCCATCCCCACCCCAGACACACACGCCCACCCGACCCAAAGAAGACTGTATATAATCTGATAAAAAGGTGACCCAGTGGTTTCAGAGGAGCTGTCATTTAAAGAGTTGGATGATAAACAGACAAAGATGACAATAGCTCCTCCTAAGCCTTTGACTCAACTGAGATAAAAAAATGATTAATCGGATTAAATCTGAAGGCTTGTGCTTCTTCAATCAAGTTGTAGGGGTCCTCACTTGACAATACAGCTCTTATGTGTCATCTCCCAGTTGAAAGAAGAAAAGGTACAGAAAAACTAGACAAGACAAAATATTTAGACATAAACGTCTAAGTACCGGCACAAATTTTGTTCATGTTTACATAGAGCGATGGGACAAGGGTATACTAAAGTTAACAAGCAAATTCCATGGGCAATTTATGCCCCCCCCCCCCCCCCCCCCCCCACGTCTTATTTGTATTTGAGGTGTTAAAATGGGTAAGTTAACCATTGGTCCTGTATCACTTACCTAAGTATTGAAGCAGGAAACCAGTGATAAAAATAATTTCAGGATTCTGAAAAAAAAACACATGCATATTTTCAGACCATCCTTAAAGCACCTGTAAAGTTTCAAAAGGATCGGCTTAAAACTGTGGTAGGAGTTACGGGGACAAGGTACCTACTCCCTATACGCTTCTGTAGTATTAGAACTCAAAAAATGTCTAAGTTAAAAATGTAGAAAAAATAATAAAACATTAGTTCACGATTCTAAAAAAAACATGCATATCTTCAGGCCAACCTAAAAGCCCATGTAAAGTTTCAAAAGGATCAGCCAAAAACTGTGGGAGGAGTTACGGGGACAAGGTACCTACTCCCTATACACTTCTATCATATTAGAACTCAAAAAATGTCTAAGTTAAAAATGCGGAAAAAGTAATAAAAAGTTATTTCAGGATTCTGAAAAATCCACATGCATATTTTCAGGCCATCCTTAAAGCCCAAGTAAAGTTTCAAAAGGATCGGCCAAAAACTGTGGGAGGAGTTAAGGGGACAAGGTACCTACTCCCTATAGACTTCTGTAATATTAGAACTCAAAAAATGTCTAAGATCAAAATGTGTAAAAAGTAATAAAAAATAATTTCAGGATTCTGAAAAAACCACATGCATATCTTCAGACCATCTTTAAAGCACCTGTAAAGTTTCAAAAGAATCGGACAAAAAATGTGGGAGGAGTTAAGGGGACAAGGTAACTACTAAAAATTCGGAACCACGCAACACGCACCACGCACCACGCACCACACGCCACGCACCACGCACCACGCACCACGGAAAGCCCAAAACAGTGTCCCTCTGCTTTTCTTCGAAAAGGGGGGGACAATAAATTTTCATTGTAACAGGTAAAATCGAACAATAATGTAATTTTTTTAACTTTCACTACCACAGGCGATAATAATAGGCTTTTGCAAACAGCACAGATCCAGATAAGACGGTTCATATCTGGATCTACGGTGTTTGACAATTCGCGTATTTCAACTTTACGTATAAACTTCTTTTCAAGTGATAGACTGTTAAAAAAGAAAAGCAGATGACAATGTAGTCTGAAATTTGGCACTGAAAGAGTTAATGTTTGCTTTCATTAAGCTTTATGAAATTTCTTGGTTGAAATGAAAATGAAATAGACATTAATCTGTTTACAATACAGTTTGTAATAAGATTTTTTATATTTGCCGGGATCGTCACAAACCGGCAATCCCGGCAAATACAAAAAGTCCTTAGAGAGCTAATCGAACACGCTCCCATATGTAAAAATCCAAACCTATATTAAGAGACCGGCGCGATTGCCGCGCCGGTCAATCAGAATAAAAAAAAGATAAGACAAGAGGGCCAAGATGGCCCTGTATCGCTCACCTAAATACCATTCAAGTTTCGAGTCACTTAGCAATCCGTTCAACAGAAGAAGCTCAGTATAGATTTTCAGGATGGTGACCATTTTGGATTTCCAATAAAAACAATTTTTAGCTACTTTCTGATCTACAAGTCACCTGCATACTTTTAGTGAAGTTTCGAGTCAATTGGCCTTTCTGGTTACGAGGAAAAGCTCAAAATACCTTTTCAACATGGCTGCTAGGGCGACCATCTTGGATTTCCGATCAGAATTATTTCAGCTATTTTTATATACAGGTCACCCTGGTACTTCCTGTCAAGTTTCAAGTCAATTGGCCTTTCAGTTCAGGAGAACAAGTTTAAAACACATTTTCAAAATGGCGACTGTGGCGGCCATGCTGCATTTCCAATCAGAACAAGTTTATGTATTTTTGATCTACATGTCACCCTGATACTTCATACCAAGTTTCAAGTCAATTGGTCTTTCAGTTCAGGAGAAGCAGCTCAAAAAAGATGTCCAAGATGGCGGCTATGGCGGCCATATTGGATTTTCGATTGAAACGATTTTAGCTTTTTTAATTTGTAAGTCAGCCTAATGCTTTCTACCAAGTTTCATTTTCCTCTACCTTCACCTGCTTCAAGGATAGCAGGCCTTGCCCAACTGTAAGCCAATATCAGTTGGACGCCCCGGTGGCGTAAGATACATGACACCTTCGCACCACCCGACCACCACTCCATGGATGATGATGGTTTGCTGTTTTATGTCCCTTTCAACATTACTTAAGTAATATCGAGAAAATGGATGTGTGATAATGGATGATGCAATGAAGCGCCCTTCAGTTACCAGATAAAAACCACTAGTTGGATGGGACACTTTTTATTCAACCAAAAAGTACCGATATTTTGTCTTATTTCTAATGAAAACATGTTGTAGTATCCACTAGAAACGCCTCGCGGAGACACTTCTAATGAGTACCCACAATATGTTTTCGTGAAAAAAATAAGAACACTCGCTCATTTGAGTTACACTGTCTCATTGATCAAATTGTATTGATTACCAGTCGATAATCGATTAGAAGAAGATTTGATCATAAATTTACCTAATTTATGACCCTTTTATATATTATACTTCAAACAGGTATGAACAAACAGTGTAGACCCAGATGAGACGCCGCAACGCGGCGTCTCATCTGGGTCTACACTGTTTGCCACTCACCCAGCTATTTTAGACACAACAGTGGGTAGTTAATTGGATGTTCAAATTCTAGATAAAGTATGGTAAGTAGTTGAGGTGTCTGAATACTAAGGGTAAATACGGTAAAGTAAGAAACACAGAAGTCAAATGATCGATTATTAGCAAATCTTTAATGATAGTCATTTTTGTGGAATTTATTGAAAAATTAATCGATTATCCGATTAATCGTGCCAGCCTCAAGTTCTCAATAGAGATATAAAGAGAAAACAGACCTAGGCCCCCTTGTGGCAATTTTTTCTATGAATCACGATGGCTTGAACCAGCTTGCTAGAAGATCTTCAAAGCAACATTTCTGCCCGGTGATATTGAAATTAGTACAGTGGTGTCTGTCAAGACAACTATTAAAAATAGATATATAGAGGTGGTTAAGCCCAGCCCCACGTCCATTTTTTTCTGACGTATCATGACAGCTTGAACAATCGTGATATGTGATCACCAAAGGAACATTTCTGCCAGTTATTCTGAAATTGGAACAGTGGCTCCTAACAAGAAAATTTGTATAACGTTTTTCATGGATATAGAGAGGAAAATAAGCCTCGCCCCCTGGCTACAATTTTTCCTAACAAATCATGACGGTTTGAACAATCTTGGTACAGGTCACCAAAGGAACACTTCTGCCAAATTATATTGAAATCAGTTAAGTGATTTCTGACAAGAAGACTTCTAAATAGATATACACAGTGTATAACTGGACAGTGATTCAAATCGGAAGCGCCATAATCTGTACACCCTAAAATTCAATTGTCGCATTTTAACAGAAGTGGAGCGCTGAATGTAAGCTTAGGTTTGTAAGCAACGAAGTGTCCGTTTACAACGCGGTATTTGGCATTTGGAAGAGAAAATAAATTATTTTACCATTAACATGATTCTCGGTTTCCCATTTATTGATTCAGTATTTGTGTATAAACGATCAGGCGTTGCTGAATCAGTGATTTTCTCTTCTGTCGCACGTCAGTACGGTAAATCCAGGTCAATATAGCCCAAATTATTGAAATATTTCTGCTGTAAAATATTCACATCTTCGAACTATTTTTATTCTTTGTTATATAATAGCTGCCGGAGTTAAAATGTTTGGAATCTTCAAAAGAGGACCTGCCGAAATGCTTGCATTAGTTCCGATTGACTGTCCGACTAGCGCCAACTGTACTGATTATTAGCGATACAAGAACCAAACAAGACTGTCAAACTAGCTACACATTTTTTATCAAATGTGAATTCAAAAGAAATTGATTTAGTCCATTTTAAATGCAGCAACGGAAATTTGAGGCTTTAGGTCCCGACCTCCATATCTGTCCTGTAAAAACGGCAACAAACGACGGTGCTCAGCGTGATTCAGCAGGCTATGCGAGGTATACCATCTGTCATAACTCGCTATATGCATATAATGGTATAGGATCTGATGGAATAGTGTTTCTTCCTTTAATGCGCGTTTATGGTTGCATTTTGTTTCCGAAACCCAATGTAAGCCGTTCTTTAAATGCAGTTCCAGGCATGAAAACAACCTTTTTCAACAAATTTGTATTCTTCTGTCCAGGTGTTTGGACTAATTTTCACAGTTGAAAAAATATATATATTTGGAAAGACGACGGTTGACGGAGGAATGTGTTGACGACGGACGACTGAGACTGCCATCGTATAAGCTCCCCCGGAGTTAATCAATAAATAAATATCAATGTAAAAAAAGACAATACATTAAAAGAAATAATTTTAATTGGAATGTTAAGTGTCATTTGTTTAGCATCGGACTGTAGAGGTGGAAGGGCAGACACTAAATAATAAAGAAAACAAGAATAAGAAACGAAACAAAACTGCTACAGTCCAGGCAATCAACATTACGAAAACACGCCTATTCAAATATATATAAAATTTCACCGCCATAAACTGAGAATTTTCAGATAAAAAACTCTGACATTTTTCATACTTCTGATCAAAAACATAGGTTGTGGGTACTCGTTAGAACCGCCTCGCCGAGGCGGTTCTAACGAGTACCCACAATCTATGTTTTGAGCAGAAATAAGAAAAATAATTTATACCCCTGTAAACCCCAGTTTTACTATATAAAAGTGGGGTTTGAGGGGGTCAAAATTATATAGGCATGTTTTCGTGATGAATAAATCAATATTCAAATATCCTCCCAATGCACAATACACTATACATACGACAGAATGTATTGGTGCGTGATATTATCATTTTCTTCAAAAATAGTCCGATACGTAATACAACCATTATCGCAGAGTATCAGATAGGCACGTTACCCGATTCACAGACTTTAATAAGGGATTATCATATAGCTTTATTGCCGGTGTATCATTTGTGTTGAGGTTTTGCGGCCCAGTCAACCCAATGGGGTCATGTCGAGCGCGGTCAGTTTACCTAACCACACGTTTACTGGGCAGGCTTAGTCCTCTAAGCGGTTAACCAGTATCGTGCACATTCTTTCGCCAGAAACTGACAACTGCCCTTCTTGAATCAGCGGAAGGGAGAGAATGACCGTAGAAAATATTTCATGTTCAATCTCTACGAAAGAATGTTGCCGACCTCGGTCTAAGCAGTTAACCAGTACTTGCGCACATGCTTTCTCTAGAGACCTAAGCGTTGGGACAAACAAGCCAAAGTAATCAGTGTAGACCCAGATCAGAATGCATCCCTCTGGTCAGGTTCTACACTGTTTGCTACCCATCTATCACTTTTAGACACATCAACAGGGAGTAAACTGACTTGTTCAATCAACAGGGAGTAAGCTTACTTGTTCAATCAACAGGGAGTAAACTGACTTGTTCAGTCAACAGGGAGTAAACTGGACTTGTTCAATCAACAGAGAGTACATTGGACTCGTACAAATGTCAGTACTAGTATGGTAATGAGTTGAGATGTCTGAATATTTAGGGTAAATTTGGTAATGTCCTTCTATTTGTTCTCTCAAACACGGATATAGACATCCCGAAAATTTCCATATCTGGCAGACAAAATCAATGGCCCTAAAATTTGTTTGCACAGGGCAGAATATTCGTTATAGTCACGGGGTTTTCCGATAATCTCCGAGCGCTCCGGAGATAAGCAGTTAGCTGTATTCGGTCCTCAGTTTAATAGGAAAATGTATAGAAATACACAAATAAATTTCTTTCCTAATTTAATATATTTTCCGACATTAAATTATAACGTCTACGATGAAAGAGCATTTTAAGCTTTTTAATCTGGTATGAAAATCATAGAAATACGTCAATGAGAAGTTTCTTCCATCTGAGCCCAAAGTATTCACCCTTTTAATCCTAATTTTCTGATAGAATTTTATTCAGATTACGCGAATCTTCGTTTTTGAACCTAAAAAACATGCATAAACTAGCATTTGCGAATCTATTATAACGTATGAGCAGGAAGTTAGTATTCCATTAATTATAATGATGTAATTTATTCATATATAGCTAAACGGGAAGTTTCTCCCATTTACGCCTAATTTTGCTTACATGTACTTTTAATCCGAACGTCGAACTATTAGTATGGCCGAAAATTTTCTAAGTTCTGTATATAATTCGTTAAGACATTCTAAGCATGCGATCATATACTTGACACCAGCAACTTGTGTCAATATCATGCGAAAGTTTATTTATTTATTTATTTATTTATTTATTTATTTATTTCTCCATCGCATGATTTTCAACACAAAGTGAGTGAATAAACGAACGAACGAGCGAACGGACGGACGGACGAGGAAGGGAGGGAGGGGGGAATGAACGAACGGGCGGACGGACGGTCGGGCGGGCGGGTCGGAATAAAAGTGAGAAAAGTGAGAGTGAATGAATGAATGAATGAATGAACGAACGAACGGACGGACGGACGAGGAAGGGAGGGAGGGGGAATGAACGAACGGGCGGACGGACGGTCGGGCGGGCGGGTCGGCTGGCGGGCGAGGGATAAATGAATGAATGAATGAGCGAGAGAGAGAGCGAACAAAAGGACGAGCGAGGGAGGGAGTGAGTGAGTGAGTGTCAGACTGATTTCGTGAATGTGTGAATGAATTTATCGGCGGATATAAAGTTGCTTCAGTAAGTTCAAACGCTGTTCAACTTTTAATTATTGGACAGCTATTCAAACTAATAAAGATGGTCAAAATATGTTTTGATTGGAATCAGTGTAAATCGTTACACAAACAATCATTATCACTAAATCGTACAGGTAGCCAATAACAGTACCATGGGAAACAAGTACATTTTAGGCCACGGGCTTAATTCACAGATAGTACAGGAGTTATCGATTTGACACCGTAACGTGTTTTCTGCGAGATGGTGTTGGAGTTCTATCAGTGTGGGGAATCCACATGACCAAATGACTAAGTGCACGGCGTTCGTTACTATTTTTAGCTCCACATCAGGTAGGATTTTTTTTAGAATTTCCTGACTTATACCTGATAGAATTTGTTCAAATAAAGCGCAGAGTACGTGGAAAATCAAGCTCTTTCTGACGGTGTAAGCGCCGTTTTGCAATCTGGTCTGATTCTCAAGAACATTTGGTCATGTGGATTCCCCACACTGTGTATGGTCAGTCAACACTGTTAGTGTCATATCAAGCCAGTCAGTTAACCTACTCGCACTTTTCTTGGGCATTATACGAGGGTAGTAAGTTCGTAGAACTCGGTATTTTTCTATACAGTTCAAGATAATTTCTTTTTTCACTTTTGTGCAGTGTAAACCTTTGTCAGTTGAATGATAACAGCCGTTCAGTCAACATGTACATTTTTTGCTCTTACTTTTTGTTTGAAAACCTATACCCATAGGCAAAAATGGAAAGTCAGAATATTGAGTTCAGAGCAGTCATAAAGTTCCTCACTAAGGAGGGTGCAAAGGCCAAAGAAATCCATCGGCGCATGGCTGATGTGTATGGTGATAGAAGCCCAAAGTTTTCCACAGTGGCAAAGTGGTCAGCAGAATTAAAACGTGGGCGAGACTCTTTAGAAGATGACCCAAGACCAGGTCGCCCTGCTGATGTCATCAGCCAGGAGATGATCGACTGTGTTGAGAGACTTCTGCTAAACAATCGCCGAATCAAAGTTGCCGAACTGGCTTCAGAATGTGGTATTTCTAATGGAAGTGTTTACACTATAACCCATGAACATTTGGGCATGTCAAAAGTATCTGCCAGGTGGGTACCCAGAAACCTGAACATGCAAGATCGTCAGCAAATGGTGGAGTCAAGTCAAGAACTTCTGGAAGTGTACAATGCCAATCCAGAAGACTTTCACACTCGTCTTGTAACAGGAGATGAAACTTGGCTTCACCACTGGGACCCAGATACTAAAAAAGAGTCCATGCAATGGAAGCGCCCTGGCTCACCCCCACCTTCGTACCCAAACATCAGCCAGCAAGGTAATGGCCACGGTGTTTTGAGACTCCAAAGGGATTATATTGATAGATTACAAGCCTGCTGGTACTTCAATTACAGGAGAATACTATGCCAATGTTATTAAACAATTAAGGGTTGCTATTAAAGAAAAACGAAGGGGAAAGCTAGCTGCTGGTGTCCTTCTTTTGCATGATAATGCCCCTGTGCACAAGTCCAGAGTTGCATAAGCGGCTATTCGTGAGTGCAAGTTGCAGCAGTTAAATCACCTGCCATACAGTCCAGACCTGGCCCCAAGTGATTATTATCTGTTTCGAAATTTGAAGTCCCACTTGCGTGGAACGAGATTTCGGGATGATGATGAGCTCAAGGCTGCTACAGAGGCTTGGTTTGAGGACCAAATAGACGACTTTTATTTCAAAGGCATAGATGCTTAAAAGAAAAGTGGGCCAAATGCATTGAAGTAAAGGGGAATTATATTGAAAATTAATGTTGAAACCATCTTCCAATCTGTGAGTTAAACCGCAAGTTCTATGAACTTATTGAACTCCCCTCGTAGTCGTACCAGTACTTGTGTACATACTTTTGCCAGTAACTGAAAACCTGTCTTTCTTGAATCAGCAGAAAGGGGGAAAGTTACATGTATGTGGCCAAACTTGAATCAGCAGAAAGGGGGAAAGTTACATGTATGTGGCCAAACTTGAATCAGCAGAAAGGGGGAAAGTTACATGTATGTGGCCAAACTGGAATCAGCAGAAAGGGGGAAAGTTACATGTATGTGGCCAAACTGGAATCAGCAGAAAGGGGGAAAGTTACATGTATGTGGCCAAACTGGAATCAGCAGAAAGGGGGAAAGTTATATGTAAGTGGCCAAACTGGAATCAGCAGAAAGGGGGAAAGTTACATGTATGTGGCCAAACTTGAATCAGCAGAAAGGGGGAAAGTTACATGTATGTGGCCAAACTGGAATCAGCACAAAGGGGGAAAGTTACATGTATGTGGCCAAACTTGAATCAGCAGAAAGGGGGAAAGTTACATGTATGTGGCCAAACTGGGATTCAAACTTCTGAACCCCAGGATCTGCAGTTAGATGTGCTACCCACAGCACAATGAATTGAACCTGGCCTATCCTAATATTTACAACCATCCTTTTTTTTTCTCTACCTTATTCACTTAAATAATAGCAATAAAAGCAAAACAAACCAAAACAAGAAACACTAATGGGCTAGGCCATAAAACTATTTAGAATAGCAGTAGTAGAAATTTTGACCTTTAACCATTACCACTTTCTGGGCTACTTCAGCAGACTTCTTTCTTATTTTACCAAGAAAACTGGCTCTGAGTATTCAGTCAGTGATTCAGTCATTTTTTTCTCTTTAGGAGACAGTTTGTATGAAATGTCAAAGCCTACTTTCTAGGAAAAATAACAAAAAATATCATCAGTTTGTAATCTATTTAATTAGCCCAGAGATGATGCTCATGATTTGGTATTTTACATCCCTTTCAATCCTATTTAACCCTTGTCCTGCTGAACCCGGATGTACTCTGCCTTTGCAAACAGTGTAGATCCAGATCAGTTGACTTCTGAAGAAGCCAACTGATCTGAATCTGCACTGTTTGTCGTTCAATATGTGCATGTATAGTACCAACCTGGTTCAAGTAATATGATCGGCTGAAAATTGGAAGTAGGCATGACTTCTGAAGAAGCCAACTGATCTGAATCTGCACTGTTTGTCATTCAATATGTACATGTATAGCACCAACCTGGCTCAAGTAATATGACCGGCTGAAAATTGGAAGTAGGCATGGCATCTTAATTTATTCAGCATGACAAGGGTTAAAATATATTGAGATGATGGATGGATGATAATGAAGTGCCCTACAGTTATGAGCTGCATTCTGCCTCCAGCAGGATTTGAACAGGGGGATCCCATGATCCAGTCAGGAGGGTGAACCACAAGGCAACCCTGATACTTCTTGCCCCGAGAGCGATAAAGGTCAAATACTGCTGAATAAATTAAGATGCCACTCTAATGTCTAATTTTCTGCCAAGCAGATTACTTGATCAAGATTGTTGATATAAATTCACATACTCAGTGGCAAACAGTGCAGATACACATTCAGAAGCCAACTGATCTGGAGCTACACTGTTTGCAAAGGTATGTCATATCCAGTTTCCACAGGACTAAGGCTAAGGACGGAACAGACTTAGATAACATTTATCAGAAAAAGACAGGTCAGGCTTCAGTGGATTCAATGGATTCCTTTACCATTACCATTCACAATTATACACACTGATTCATCATCATAGTCTACACATGTTGCAGCATCTGACAATAACAGATTAGCTGATACTTCAGTAGCAAACATAGGGTGCTGCTGACCACCAAATAATAGTGGGAATTATAGCACCTACTCATAATCCCAGGTTCCAAACAAAAATATTGAGGTCTTTTACCATCTGTTTAATTCCAGAAAATCCATACGTTATGCCATTCTTCTTCACAACTATTGATAGTACTAGTGGTGAATTTTGGTTATGTGTGTGTGTGTGTCAGGGTCTGAGTTGGGGATTAAAAACAGTCCTTGCTATTTCATATTGTGATGGTGACTGGGCGGAGGAGTTGGCATAGTTAGAACTGAATGGTATATTACATGGAAATTATGGAAGATAATGGTGGACAGTTGAGACCTTGGTAAGATGTCACAGGATGAGCCAGGTTTTTGCTGTTGACATATAACAAAATGACTGTTGTTTTCATATTTCCATGTAATGAAACATTCATTTTCATCAAACAGATACCTCCACCTGCCTACAACTACAATAATTCCTAGTGGGCACTGCCATGCCACCCCCACCACCCCCTTCCACCTATAAAAAAAAACAACACACATACACACACCACTAACATCCAGTATTAGCAGGAACTATGACTTTTCTTCCAGTGATGTCTGGATTTTCAACCTACATTACAAGGCCAAACATGATAGTAAATTTCATCTTTACTTGTTCCCAGAACCTGGGATTCTTAAAAAATAAGTGTTGCAGTTCTACTAAATTTATTTAGGGGTCAACTGAACCATGTTTGATGCTAAAGTTGCTTGGTGACTTTTGGACAATGCAGCATGAAGGGTGATGAGAAATGTACACAGTTATGAGTAGTAATAGTTAGGGAGTCCATTACATCCTTTTTGTTGACCATTCCGAGACTTGCTGATCATTTTCCATAAGGCATTGTCTAAGTCCATTGCATCAGAATAGACTTAGACAATATCTTACAGAAAAAGCCTTGCATCACCTGTCTGTTGCATCCATTAGGTATTGCATACATCTAAGTTTGATGACCTGTGACCTCGCTGCTACAATCATTTGTGATGGCAAGGTACCTTCTGACTGGGAGCAGAGTTTCATTGTCTGCCTCGATAAGGGAAAGGGGGGTGTACTGGAAAGGGGCAACTACTGTGGTATTAAGCCGACAGAGCAGGTTACGAAAATCCTGGAGAGGATTGTGGATGGCCTCATCAGACAGTTGGTTTCAATCGACGATTCCCAGTTTGGCTTTGTCCCAGGCAGAGGCACAACAGATGCAATCTTTGTTGTCAGGCAGCTGCAACAGAAGTATCTAGCTGCCAACAAGAGACTACATGGAGAAGGCATTTGATCAAGTACCTCGGAAGGTCATCTGGTAGGCGCTGAGAAAATGTGATGTGGAGGAATGGATTGTGTGACCGATGCAGGGGAGTTCCGCTCTGGGGTCCCTTGGGAAGATCTCTATGCTGATGACCTTGTTATCATCATTGAATCACTTGAGGAACATGTCAGGAGGCTCTTGACATGGAAAGAAGCAATGGAGAAGAAAGGACTGAGAGTAAATGCAGGAAAGACAAAGATCATGATCTGTGGTATGGAACTGGACCTCCTGCAGAGTTCAGGCCAGTTTCCATGCGCCATCTGTCGCACTGGAGTGTGCAGCAACAGCATCTTCTAGAATGGTTGCAAGCACTGGGTGTTCAAGAAATGCAGTGGGCTCAAGCACTTGAAAAAAGACCCTGACTACAGATGTACATGGTGCAACGGAACTGCATGTCCCTTGGATGGCAGAACACAGAAAGAAGTCCAGGTCGGACCTGACAAGCTTGAGGTGGTAGCTTCCTTTTGCTACCTTGGAGACATGCTCTCAGCAGCAGGTGGCTGTGAACTTTCAACCACAACATGTGGAAGAAGTTCAAGGATCTGCTACCAATTCTATCTTCACGCCACCTCTCTTTCAAAACACGTGGCCGTGTGTACAGCTCTTGTGTGCAGAGTGCAATGCTCCATGCCAGTGAGACTTGGTCATTGACAAAGCCAAACCTCCAGCATCTGCAGCAAAATGACAGGGCAATGATCAGACAGATCTGCAATGTCAGGTCGCAAGACATTGTCATCACCAGGTCCAGTGAGCTACTTTTGAGGCTTGGCATTGAGGATCTGAACCTCATTCTGAAGGAGAGAAGACTCCGATGGTATGGACATGTGGAACGCTCCAATGGTGCAGTGAAAGCAGCTTTTGACAAACAGGTTGATGGAAAGCGTGGGCCTGGGAGGCCCAAGATGACATGGAAACAGCTGACAGAGAGGGACTGCAGAGAGTGGAAGCTCTCGGCTATCAACCCTCATGAAAGACATACCTGGAGATCTGGTGTGAGATCTGCCATGCGTGCAGCAAGCCAGCTAATTGGAAGGGGGCCCACTAATGTGGAAATTGCCCCTGTACCTGCATGTTAATAAAAATTCTGATTATGGTGATATATGTCAACCCTATTTTCTTGTTAAATAAGAATGGTTTGTGGCCTAGAGAATGCTAAAGACCAAAGAATTAGTGCAGAGACTATGATCTGAGTGTATAAACGTGCAAGCTGATCTGAATCTTGCTCGTTTCCATATGAACAGTACAGTAAATTCCGCCATTAAGACCACTCAGAAATAAGACCATTCCACTTGTAACCGTTGTCCTGCTGAATGAATCAAGATGCCATGCCCACTTCTAATTTTCAGCCAGTCAGATTACTTGATCCAGATTATTGCTATAAATTTGCATACTTGATGGCAAACATCTGATCTGGATCTACACTGTTTGCAAAACAGGGTATATCCGGGTTCAGCAGGATAAGGGTTAAGACCAGTTTTGCCAGCCCAAAGGGGGTTTCTTTGTTATACATAGCTCCAGATAAAAGCGGTAATAGCTTTCCTTATTTCACCACAAAACTGATGTGACTACTCATTAGAAAGCCTCACTGAGGCACTTCTTCAGAATCAGAATTTTTTCTGGTGATAGTCTGAGAAGTTTGTCCCTAGCTCTCACCGGAGAGGTAAACCTAGCCACACTATCCTCTGAACCTTCAACAGAAGTAATAATCGAATCTGATAGGGCATTCCAATCTCTGTTGCAATTGCAAGTAACAAACCTAGCAGTCCTATTCTGAACTTTTTCGAATTCTTGTTGAAGAACCACACCTTGGGGATCCCAAATACTGCTGCCATATTTCAGAATGGAGTGAACAAGTCCCCTATATGCTGCCTCTTGAACATCCTGAGGACATTGATAAAGATTTCATCTTAGTTTTATTTGCCTTCATACACATGTTGCTGATATGTGTATTCCAGCTCAAGTCATGTGTGATTGTTACTCTTAGGTATTTAACTGAGTCCACATTTTCGAGGACCGTACCCTCTACGAGTACCTACAACGTATTTTGTGAAGAAATAAGAAAAATATCAGTAGTTTTTGGCTGGAAAACACCGTATCTGGAGCTAAGTTCTTCATTCAATGTTAAGACCATCCCACTAATAAGACCACTTTTAGGCAGTTACAAAGGTGGTCTTCAGTGGGTTGACTGGGTTTTAAAGCCTAAAATCAATCAATGAAAAAATAAAACAAATCTGCTGTATGTATGGCCAACAGTTTTGACTGTGATCAGATGCCACACATTGTGGCATCTGATCTGGGTTTCCACTGTTTGCTAAGGAATTTAACAGCAGATTTTACTGGTTTTCCTATGGCAGATCTCATTTCTTCTCTCTTTTACTCCTGTTTTGTAGTCAACCATATTTATCATAAATATTAAGACAACTTAAGAGCACTTAACCCTTGTCCTGCTGAACCAGGATATATCCTGCCCTTGCAAACAGTGTAGATCCAGATCAGTTGGCTTCTGAAGAAGCCAACTGATCTGGATCTGCACTGTTTGCCATTAAGTATGTAAATTTATAGCAACAATCCAGATCAAGTAATCTGATTGGCTGAAAATTAGAAGTGGGTGTGGCATCTTAATTAATTCAGTAGGACAAGGGTTAAAACAATCAAAGCACTGGCAGCACGTGGGTAGACTGTCTCTGAGTGTGAGCTCAGAAAATGGTCCTCAACCCTTAACTACCTAGAATTTCAGCAAACAGTCCAGAATGATACTGATCAGACGCCATGTCTGACCTGAGTCTATACTACTTGCCAATGTCCCAAATAATTACATTGGTCAATCATAATCATGTGGACAACTGTCGAAGGAAAATTTGACGTTTGTATACTATGGCCTGGTTGTAAACAATCGATCCAAAAACTGCCTATTCATTGAAAAAAGTAACTGGTAAAATGGATAATGACGACATTACTTATAATGATAATAACAATGATCATAATACTTTTTAAAATTGATACATAAGTAATATAATTCTTACCATAATTAGTACTGTTGTTATAGCCAGTAGTAGTAGCGGTAGTAGTAGTAGTTTGTTTGTGTTGAGGTTTTACGGCCCAGTCAACCCAGTGGGGTCATTTTGAGCGTGGTCAATTTACGTAACCACAAGTTTACACGGCAGGCTTAGTCCCCTAAGCAGTTCACCAGTATTGTGCACATTCTTTCACCAGAAACTGACAACTGCCCTTCTTGAATCAGCAGAAGGGAGAGAATGACCACAGAAAATACAGATAGGTCAGAGATAAACTTGACATAAAGTGCACTAGAGTTGCACAAGACCTGAGATAGGTGTGCACATTACTTTGCCCTAATTCTGAGACACATGTGCACAATACTTTGAGAACCAAGTGCACTAGACTGTTTTGAGCTAGAGATAGAACTAGAGCTAGAGTTGCCCTCTGGCCTCAGGTGATGTGCACAAGGAAGTTCACTTTTAGTGTTTCAGTTTACTGTACATGCATGTATCTAAACCTTGAGTATAATTTCTTATGAGCCAAAATCGTAAGAGAGAAGAGATGATTAAATAAAATTTCTCCCCCATGATTTGTCTCTCTCTGAAAGAAAATAGGTAAAAATAAAAAAAAAAAGATATTTATTTATTCATTATTCACATTATTATACTCTCTCTCTCTCTCTCTCACTCACACACACACACACACACACACACACACACACACACACACCAATAGACATATTTATTTATTTTACTTTTTTATTTGTCTCAGATATGGAATTTATATTTTTCATTGTGTATGTATTTTAATCTTTCTTTTTTTCTCTCTCTCCCTCTCTCTCTGTTATATAGTTTATTAGAGACAGAGTTATTTTACAGTTTATTTATTTATCTATTTTGTCTCAGATATGGAATCTCAGTTTTTATATATTTTTCATTGTACATATATTTTAGTATCTCCCTCTCTCTCTCTCTCTCTCTCTCTCTCTGTTTATTTGAAACAGGGTTATTTTATAATTTATTATCTATAAGGTTGTTCATGTGCCAAGCGAAATCTAAGCTCAACCTGCGCATTCTGGCCTGAGTCTTCACAGGGGCACATGCGCAATTTTACAGGAAATTATGTGTCATGGCTCATTGACTTTTGGGTAGGTTGGTGTTTGGCAAACAGTACAGACCCAGATCAGACGTGGCAGAACAGTTCTGTGGCGTCTGATCAGGGTCTACACTGTTTTACTGGCTTTTCTAGGTACACATATAAATTCTTGAAATTTCTGTGTCCCACTTAATGTGTCGAACAAAGATATACAGTTCACCTTTTGCTCAAACATTATGGTTATGGATACTCATTAGAGCTACCTTAAAGACACATTTTTCTTCCTTCTTTGGCTAGACCCCCCTCTCATGATCAGCCCCAATATACAGTCTTGATAAGAGAATGCACATCAAAGGCTTATCTTACCTGAAATATTATGGGGTGATTGTAAGGATGTTAATTCTCCTTAGTTGGGGCTTATTAGGAGTAATTCATATAATTGAGAAGCATTCAATTTGTTTCTTTGGAACCAAATAAATTTGCAAATTACGCATTTATTTTTTTTATTTGTATTTATTTAATTATTTCTTCTTCTTCTTCTTCTTCTTCTTCTTCTTCTTCTTATTATTATTATTATTGATAGATTTTCCAAACTACAAAATTGTTGTTTTTTCTTGCATTGTAAAAAAAAAAATATATATATATATATATAAACAAGAGGCCCACGGGCCACGGGTCGCTCACCTGAGTGACATAGCCACTGCAGATATGCAGATGTAATGCAACATTTTTCCAATCCTGTCATCGCAACTAATGAAAAGATTATCATTATAGCAGTTCTTTATTTTGAAGAAGAAAATATATGGCATGCCAGTCAATTGAGCGTGATCATTTGAACAAACTCTAAATGGCAGCCAACTTGGATTTACGATCGGCACGATTTTAGCTATTTTTTATCTACAAGTCACCCCGATGCTTCCTACCAAGTTTCGAGTCAACTGGCCTTTCAGTTCAGGAGAAGAGGCGAAAAATAGATTTTCAAGATGGCTGCCTTGGCGGCCATCTTGGATATCCGATTGGCACGATTTTAGCTATTTTTTATCTACAAGTCACCCCAATGTCTCCTACGAAGTTTGGAGTCAATTGGCCTTTTGGTGCAGGAGAAGAAGCTAAATATAGATTTTCAAGATGGCGGCCATGGTGGCCATCTGGGATTTCTGATCAGAACGATTTTAGCTATATTTGATCTACAAGTCACCCTGATGCTCCCTACTAAGTTTCGAGTCAAATGACTTTTGGGTTTAGAAGAAGCGAAAAATAGATTTTCAAGATAGCCGCCATGGCGGCCATCTTGGATTTACGATTGGCATGATTTTAGCTAATTCTGATGTACAAGTCACCCAAATGCTTCCTACCAAGTTTCGAGTCAACTGGCCTTTCGGTTCAGGAGAAGAAGCGAAAAATAGATTTTCAAGATGGCTGCCATGGCACCCATCCTGGTTTTAAGATCGACATGATTTTAGCTACTTTTGATCTACAAGTCACCCCGATGCTTCCTACCAAGTTTGGAGTCAACTGGCCTTTCGGTTTAGGAGAAGAAGCGAAAAATAGATTTTCAAGATGGCTGCCATGGCAGCCATCTTGGATTTCCGATAGGCACGATTTTAGCTATTTTTGATTTATAAGTCACCCCAATGCCTCCTACCAAGTTTGGAGTCAATTGGCTTTTGGGTTTAGGAGTAGAAGCGAAAAAAAGATTTTCAAGATGGCGGCCATGGCGGCCATCTTGGATTTTTTCCGATCGGCATAATTTTAGCTATTTTTGATCTACAAGTCCTCCTGCTGCTTCCTAGCAAGTTTGGAGTCAATTGGCCTTTCCGTTCAGGAGAAGAAGCTAAAAATAGATTTTCAAGATGGCGGCCATGGCGGCCATCTTGGATTTCCGATCGGCACGATTTTTGATCTACAAGTCACCCCGATGCTTCCTAGCAAGTATCAAGTCAATTGGCCCAGGGGTGTAAGAGGAGTAGGCTTTTAAAGCAATTGTTGATGACGCACGACGGACGACGGACGACGCACGACGGATGACGGACGACGGACATTGACTGACCACAATAGCTCACCATGAGCACTTCGTGCTCATGGTGAGCTAATAAACTGAATATCTATTTATTTATTTATTTAAGTAAATAAGAACACTTCACAAACTGAATCCTAATCCAGCTGATGGAGTACAAAATAATAAATCTGATAGGAAATTTAAAAATAAATGTATCAAAAAATTTGAATATTTATTTTCTGCAATTGCACAAACTGAATTTTCTCACAGTTATTTCTATAAATTAGTCTGTATGTTTAGTGAAGATTCAGATCAGCCTGCGCATCTGCACAGTCTGAGCAGTCTTCACCACTGCTTCTTTGTCCAAATAGCACATACTGATCTGGCTGCAGGATGCGCAGGCTGGTCCAATTCTTCACTGATGGTACATGCTGTTTTGAAGTTAATGTGTACCTGCCAAAAACTGTAAAATTCTTTTCCTGTTGTATATTGCATTTTTATGACACGACATGTTTTCCAGTATTTTCAATAATCAATAATTCTTTACTGAAAGCAGAAGGACATTATTATTACACATTGACCTGCTGGGCAAAAAAGAAGAATAAAGAATTTTTCTCTTATTTTTCCAGAAAATGGGATTTGACATTTCAAATCTTATTTTACGGGAAAAATAAGAAAACTCTTTTTAATTCGTCGTCTGCTGAAACTGCCCATAACGTGGTAAATGATAGTTCTCAAATGTCTGTGCGCAAAAAAAAAAAAAAAAAAAAAAAAAAGATGTGCTCCAAAATGATACTTTTCTTGAACAATGGATTTATTACACCCTTTTCATCTTAATCTTCACTGATGCATGTTGATCCATGCAAAATGTTGAGAAAATTCTGTGCTCTGGTTCAGTCAAGTATTACTCAAGGATGTGCTTATCACAGTTATGTCCAAGTTATTGTCATGAAATATTTCTTATCAGCTATTAATAAACTAACTGGCACACTTTAACCTAAGAGGTATAGCTGTCAAGCAGTATTAACAGACAACTGCAGAAAACTAAGAGCAGACAGCAATCTATTTTCTTCATGTCTTGGAATTTTAAGGATAAAAGCAATTTTACTGTTCAGCAAATAACCCAAAAGAGGCATTTAGATTCATTTTGTGTGTGTGAGTGTGTGTGTCTTTTTTGTTTTGTTTTTTGTTTTTGTTTTACGGCCCCTTCAAGGTTATTTCACTATTTTACGAGTACAAGGAAATATTATTCAGCAAATAACTCAAAATAACTCAAAGGGGGCATTTAGAGTCCAAAAAACGGAATGAAAAGATAATTATCTTTTTTTTTGTGGTTTTGGTTTTATGGCCCCTTCAGGATTATTTCACTATTTTAAGGGTAACAAAAATACTGTTCAGCAAATAAACAAAAGAGGCATTTTGAGTTAAAACACAGAATGAAAAGATAATTATCTTTTTTTGGTGGTTTTTGGTTTTACGGCCCCTTCAGGATGGTACAAGCAGTTTTGCTGTTCAGGAAATAACCCTACCGAAATTTATTTCACTATTTTAAGGGTAAAAAATTACTGTTCAGCAAATAACCCTGAAGAGGCATTTTGAGTCCAGAAACAGAATGAAAAGAAATTTATCCTTTTTTTGTGTGGTTTTGGTTTTATGGCCCTTTCAAGATTATTTTACTTAGTTCGAGGCGATCATTCATGAGAGGTGGGCGAAACCCGAGGTACTGAAGAAAACCATCTGACCTTCCGTTGCAGAACTTGGCGTCTCACATGTTGCCCGAGCGAGACTCGTACCTACAGCAGTGAGAGACCGAATGATTAAATGTCAGTGTTCTTACCCATTAGGCCCCGGGAGTCGGAAAAGATATTCTTTGACAGATAGAAATAATATGACATATGCGTTTTAGGATTCTAGATGCCAGTTTGGGATAAAAAAGAATAAGAACATTAAATTTCTTCCTTTTATTAAAGAAGCCAAACAAAAATACATTTTTTCGTTTCACCGCCCAAAAATAGATTGTAGATGATCAATAAAAATAAAAAGAGAAAAAATAACTTTTTTTCCTATAAGACAATTATTATCAAGTCATAACTTTTCAAAAAAGAAAAAAAAAAGAAAAAAAAATGGAGTAAAAATGAAAAATAAATAAGAAAGAAAGAATCTTAATAAGAAAGAAAAAAAAGGCTATTGGCATTTGTCTTAAAGAAATATTGACTGTTGAAAAGAAAGAAAAAGATATATTGTCCGCAGAAAGAAAGTCTTATTTTCTTCAGTCAGTATTCTTTTCCAATGAATAAGACTACTTTCTAGGTACATGTGTTAAGCTAAATCCAAAGTTCACTATGAACATCAAGTGCACTCGAAATCAAGATTGAGCTTCAAGTGCACTAGGGTTTGAGCACGAGTTGCACTTCATTGCTCAAAGTTAGTGCTGTTGTTGTGCACTACAAGTGCAACTGGGTTGCACGAGGGTGTCAAGTTTATCTCTGACCTATCTGTATTTCATGATCAATCTCCGCAAAAGAATGTTGTTGACCTCGGTGAGGGTCAAACCTGCGACCTCCTGGTCTCCAATTGGATGCACATCCAACTGAGCCACCGAGGCCGGCAGTAGTAGTAGAAGTAGGATTATACTCTTATCTTTATCAATATTAACAACATTAATTGTAGAAGTAGTAGTAAAAGTATTATCATTGTCATTTTGATTATTATAATTATCATAATAACAAATTTAATTATTTCTATTTTTATCTTTTTATTTTTACTGTTACTATTACAGTCGAACTTCGATGGCTCGAACCCCTTTGGGACCATGAAAATTTGTTCGAGACAACGATAGTTTGAGCCATGGAAGGTTACTATTAGTGCCATACCAGGAGGCATCATGGAGACAATTGTGGGATATCTTTTCGGTGTTCTATATTATAAACGTATGTTGTGTGTACTCATTGAGGCAATTCTAATGAGTGCACAGAGCATACAGTTGCAAGATAGAAGAAAATCTCCCTAAATTATCCGTATATCATATTTGGAGGAAATCCCTGTGGACTCAAGAACGTGTTCGACTCATCCGTGGTAAACAAGCCATCGGGGTTTGAGCCATTGAAGTTCCACTGTATTATGTTTTACCATATTATTGGGGTTTGTGGGCTTTGTCCATTCTAACACTAATCAACTAGTAAAATTTACCAGTTTTTTTTTTTTCAGTGTTGATGTATCTAAAAACTTGTTTAGCCGGGTCTGGCAATATTCTTTCATAGAGACTGATCATATGGTTATTGTGTCCCTTCCACTGATTCAAGAAGGGCTGCGTTGCCAGTTCCTGGTGAAAGAATGAGCACAAACATGGACTAAGCCTGCCCAGGAAAAGTGTGTGTTAGGAAAATAATCTGCTGTATGAGTGGCCAACAGTTTAAACCCCGATTTTGTGGCATCTGATAAGGGTCTCCACTGTTTGCTAAGGCAGGTCTGTCCAAGTAGTTAGGGTCAGTACTGTATTACTTTATTGTTGCTTTTGGTTTTGAAGTAAGTCAAGTTGAATGGGATAAAATAAAATAGTTTAAATTATATATATTGTTGCTTTATACAGTCTTTTGCCCAATTCTAGTTATTATTCTTGAATTGGTTCAAATACATACTGTAATTATACAAAATAGTTTAAATTATATATATTGTTGCTTTATACAGTCTTTTGCCCAATTCTAGTTATTATTCTTGAATTGGTTCAAATACATACTGTAATTATACAAAATAAATGAAACACAATGGAAAACCTAAAATTTATAATTATTGAAATTTAGGTACTGAGATAATGGAAATTTTGTAAAGCTCTTCCTTATAATGGATCAGTGCGAAGACGACCAAGTCACTTCTCAGGAGAGTTGCAAAAGGGTAGCACACTGGAGTTGTATAAGACAGCTTTATGGCAAATGACTGTTTAATGATGTGTTTTCAAAAAATGCTGATGCTACATGGTGTATTCTGAGTGACCTCACATAAAGCGCTTTTGAACTGACCATTGCATAGCAGCGAGACACACCAAAATGCCAACAATTCTGAAACATGGGGATTGAAAAAACAAAACACACACACACACAAAAAAAGCAGGCTATTTAGTAATGCAATTTCTTGAAATGGATTGTTGCGCAAGACGGCCAAGTCACTACAAAGTACAATGCAAAAGCGCTAGCTTAATGCATTTCTCCACTAACAGATTCTCTGCCATTTTGTTTTTCACAGGGTATACTAATTTTGTGACTTCCTGATTAGCTAATTTCACATTTAGCATCTTTTGTAAAGGGCTTCTATTCAATAAGAAAATGCTTTGCTTACAAGCAGAGGAAATTCTCTCCTTTCAGGGTATACTGTTTTTCTGACATCCTATATTGTTTTTATATTTTAGAGAAAGTAACCCTTGCCATTTCAAATGATTCACATCCAATGTCATCTTATTTCCTCTGAAAAAACAAAAATGAAATTCAGACTTTCTTCTGCTGCAATTGGGATTGGCCTCAAGCGTTAACCTTCAGCACTCTGAAGGTTAAATTTAAGCAGATGAAAAGTTTGTGATATTGTCTTCATAAAATATGAATGGTAAAAAATACAGAAGTCACATTCAGAAGCACAGCTTTCTTCCAAGGTACCAAACAAAAGAAGAGATTACAAAATAAATAACCAATGTATGAGTGTAAAGAATAGACTGGCTTCAGTCTCCAGGTACAGAATATTTAGTCTTATAACCATGTTTGATAATCCACTATGTACAACCAAATTGATATCATCACTATAAAGGCTGGTCTCTCTAGTAGTCACCAGCCTTTATAGTCATAATATTCTTTTGACTTCATTTTAGTGGATGTATCAAACTGGATTATAAGAACAAATATTTTGTAACAGGAGTCTGGGGCCAGTCTATGTAAAGAATTGCAACTGAGGAATCGCATTTTGTTTAACCTTTTCACACTTGCCTTTCTGAAACAGACACTTCCATCTCCAAATTCAGACATATCCTTTATTGCAAATAGGGGGTTCAAATATTGAGTTCATAAAGTTATAGACCAAGATTCAACCTTAAAGCTTTCTTGGTTCTGGAGAATAAGATTTTTAAGTGTTTTTAACATTATTGGGCATGGCAGCCATCTTGATTTATCAGACAATGACCATTTGTATAAATTTTCAATCCCCCTTTAAAAGGAGGAGGCGCATTAAGTTTGAAGAAAATCGGCCCAGTGGTGTGGACAGAGGATAGACATAAGATGGATGGACTGCAAGTGATCACAAGTGGTGTGGACAGAGGATAGACATAAGATGGATGGACTGCAAGTGATCACAATAGCTTATGCTGAGCCTTGCTCAGGTGAGCTTCTATAATAAAAAAGACAACAAAATCACAGATGAACTTAACTTCAAAGCAATTTATATTCAAAATAAACATTTAAAAATAAATTTTACAGGCACCTCCCCTTAATTTGCATACGAATATGGGTTATATCATATTAGTAAAAAGAACAACAAAAACATGGTTGAAATTAATTTCAAAACAATATATATTAAAAAATAACATTTAAAAATACATTTTCTAACAATCATTTACTGCCAAAACTGTAAAACATTTTAATCCCTAACGCACAGCCACAGCTACAGTAGATAATATTTTGAACCTTTTCTGGTTACTATTCAGAGAGAAAATAAGAAAACATGTGAATCGTCTGCCTAGCAGACAATTCACATGAAATGTCTTATTTTGTCAGAAAAAATAATCATTCACATGAAATGTCTTATTTCGTCTGAAAAAAATAATCAATATGTCATCTGCTGTAGTTGTGATTGACACTTTAAGGGTTAAACATGCCAGAAAGTACTGAGTTGAGATATGAAAAAAAAAAACAAAGTCATAAGCAAACAGTGAAACATAAACCAGCCTACATAACAGTGCCATTTAATAACCATCTACTTAGTTTACCCTTACAGTGGTAAGGATTACTGTAGCAGATAACAATCTATTCTTTTTATATCATTTTTAAGAGACAATAAGGCTCAACATTTCCTGTGTCATGTCAAGCCTTGTTTTCTCTAAAAATAATATTTTTCAAAAGTTTTTTTATAAACATTTTAATCATAAATATTTGCAATATTTAAGACCACAAAAACATATGACAAAAAGTCGTGAGACTGCACACCACTGATCAAGATATTGTTCATATATGCTGAAGGAGAAGCTATACAAATGGTTGATATTCCACCATTTTTACAAGGGAGACAACTTTTGTAATTTCAAACCTTGCTGAAAAAAAGGTGTCTACTCCTTTCCGAGTAGACTCTTTTCCAGAAATGGAGACAAAAATGATTTGACAAGAATTGCCTGCCCTGAAAGTGTAACACTATTTCATTAAAGAAACTGTTCCATGTTCCTTTCTTTTACTTGCCAGACTAGGGAGGTAAATGTCCTAAAATTTTGGACATGAACGTGTCTGACAAAATGGCACATGCATACAGTTCAGACCCAGAGGAGCAGTCTGATCAGGGTCTACACTGTATGTCAATCAAATAAGTACTTTAAGAAACAACTGCATAAAAGACCGAATAAGTATGAAATAGTGTTCAATATTTTAGGACAAAAATACTTTATTTACTTGTTCAATATCAGAGATCCAAAAACATAGAGTAGTAATATGTTATGCAAGCTAGCTCATAGCTCCAGATAAGGCACTATTTTAAAGCATAAGGACTGATATTTTCTGATTTCTGTGCTAAAACATATTTTTTGGGTACTCATCAGAAGTGCTTCACTGAAGCACTTCTAATGAGTACCCACAACATATGTTTTTATGGAGAAATAAGAAAAATACTATCTGGATACCCCTCTTATCTGGATATTTGGCTAGATCCTGAACAGGGTCCAGGTGTTCAAAGCATTGTTAGCTTAACAAGCTCCTTAATGACAAACTTGTTAACTGTTGTAGCTAAGGTATTTTCAAATAATTGATCTTTTTGCTGCCACAATTTGAGGTGCTTTTACGATGCAAAGACTACTCACATACTTTCAGCAAAAATATCAATGCATTGGTTGTATTTCAAAATAGAAATTTTGATGTCATATTAGCTAAAAACTTCGTTTAGTTTTGAACATCTGGGCCTAGATCAATACATGTCGTAACTCCAAAATAGCAGACTTGATTTTATTCAGCCTTGTCAGTGAACAGTAATGTAAAATACTTATACCCTCTAATTAAATGTAATGTACATTGTGCAATTAATTATACATGCAATTTCAAATTAAGATTCTATTTTTCTGATTCTACATGTAGAATAATAAATTTGGCATGTTTGAGACACCTGGTTTTTCTGAGGATTTTCCTGTAATATTAAGGAAATGAGAAATTCCCATAGTGTGGACTAAGATCATTGATGATCTTGATGCCATCTATGCATGATTTCATGTCTGATCATTGAGTCAATTGTTGCATGTTTGTAACTACCAACCGGAGTTGTGTTTTCCTCTTAAATGTTTAATCCTTAAAATGCTGTAGTAGACAACAGAGAAAGTAAGGCATGACATTTCATATGAATCATCTGCCAGAAGATTAACTCGAAATGTCAAGCCTTATTTTCTCTGAAAAATCATGTACTTGAAAGATTAAACTGTTGACATTTGCAGTTGTGACTGGGACTTTAAGGATTAATCATTGTGCATCAGTGGTTTCCTATAAAATGGACAACATAGGCCATCATGAAGTCATCCACTACCTTGGTCACATGGTGTCAACATTCAAGGAGATCTAGGAACACATGGTGGTCCCACCGTGACATGGTGAAGAAATGCACTGTTGGGTTTTGCAGGGAGAATCTGGAAGACAAACCCCATCCAAGAGGACCAGATACCATCACCACACTGGAGAACATTGCCATCATCACTGCAGACAGGTGAGTAGCATAGTCACCTGAGTTTTACATTGCCAGAGCCAGACATTCCATTCAATCATCTACAAGGTACCTGTCAGTTCACTGGGTCCCAAAGCTCCTTGGACCTGATCAGAAACAGACTCAATACAACAAGAGAAAATATTGTCATTTCAGTGGATCCCAACAGTTTCTTCTGGAGATTTGTGAGCATATATGAGATCAGGTCCTACACTTTCCATCAGCAATGATGCACCAATCAAAGCCATGGACACATCAAGATTTTCTGCCTCCTAAGAAAGCTAAGACAATGATGTCTGCAGGCAAGGTGATGGCTTGCTCAACTACCCTAAAAAGAGTCACACTATCACCAGAGCCAGAGCCAACTACATGGAGCCCATCTCCAGAGACAAGAAGAATGCTCTTCCACTAGGACAATGCTCCCGCACATACATCCACATGGTTGCTATCTAGAAATGTGGATTCTAACTTGTTGAACACCCACTTAGTTCAGTTAACAGCACCTCTGACTACTTTTTCTTCCCGATTATGCAAAAAGTAGCTTGGTGGCTGTCATTTTGGCTCAGATGATATGTTATAAATGCTGTGGACTACTTCCTAAGGGTCAAAGATGGTACCTTCTACACAGGAGGGAGCTATCTGCTCCATGACTGCTGACTAAATAAACTAGGTGTTTTTATCTAGGAGGGGACTATGCTGAAAAATAACTGTTTGATTTTTTTAAACTGTTATTTTTGGCCACAAACATCAATCAATCATTGTAAACCCGCTGCATTTTAAGTAGTTTTGTCCTAAAATTTGGAAACTATCAGAACTGGAAAAATGCTCATGCAGTATGCTTTCAGAATAAACAATAAATCTTTTGGTACACCATTACAGCCATTTTATTCAGGAAAGATGCTTATTTTTGTTAAGGAAGTAAGAAATACTTAATTTAGACTGAGTGAGTGATATTCTATTTATTGTGCAATTTTGCATTTATCCTGGACTTAACTGTCCGTTTACTATGAAGTAATGGTTTTAAGATACAGCAGCTGTATATTAGCCATACTGATGCTCTTAATAAATAAATAAATAAATAAAAGAGGCAATTTTTGTATAAATAGAACTGCAAACCATCCTACTGTGAATCTAGCTGGTCTTTGCCTAAGTATGCACTCACATAGTAGATATTTCTGAGGCTTGTTTGGGGTTTTCAGGTTACAGAATTGTTGATTTATTAACCCTCAAGCATCAATCACAACTTTTGGAATAGACATCCAAGTTCATTTAAGGACATTGCAAAGTCCAATTCTGAGTTATGGGATAATATGAGGGATCTGTTTTTATGAGAAACCGGTATCTCCCCATACAAGCCTCATGTCTGTAGGACACAGACAAGTTAAAGTAAACTGACAGGAGTATTTATTAAATTTTGCTGTCTTTTCATCCAGCAACTGCCTAGAAGAGTGGATAAGTATTACCATTAATATTAGAGAATTATCAATTATTGTGTGTGATTAGGTATCTAGCAGTTAATACAGTGATTATTAGGCAATAAGCAGATTCTGGATGAAACCATATAATTATCAATTTCAGGAGGCTAAAAAGCAACATGTGGCATTCTGTTTGGGTTTTACCCATTTTATAGAAATGTCTTCAATTCAATATCTCTAACCAAATTAAAGATTTCCATATTAAAGTTTAAACAGAGCTATCTCTAATACAGTTAAAGATATATGTAATGAAAATAGATATATTTAATTGAAGCAGACATTTCTAATTCAATTAATTATATCATTATTAAGATAAACCAATTACAGACATCTTTATTGTAGACCTTTACTTACAATAGAGAGATCTATTTATGCTTAAATAAAGATACCTTTAATGAATTAAAGGTATCTTTTATAAACTTATAGAACATTTAAATATATCCTATTGAATTAAAGATATCTCTAACTAAAATGGAGATATCTTTAATTCAATCAGTCATAGCTTTTAATTTAATTATAGAAATTTCTATTAAATGGGTGAAAAGTTAATCAGATGCCATACTGGCAATTTCGAAAAATGAGTAGCAATGAGAATTTCTGTAACATTTACAAAGGTTTGAAGAATGAAACATTTTTTTTTTTTCAAGAATATATGTTAACAACTTTATTGTATTCAAAGTAAAATCTTAAAAAAAAAGAAAAAAAAACTTAACTAGATTCACACCAGTATCATTATGGTAGGCAATCTATTATACCAAACCTATTTTAGATGGAAATTAATATGACAATATCATAAATATATATAAACTTGCTTTAAAAAAAAACTAATCTATTGGAAACAATACATTTGCATGGAAATGTTCTTTTGTTCTATGTATTTTCCAGCACCAAAGATAAGGACAAAAAAGCAATGCCTATTCACATTTTTTTTAATTTTTTTATTTTCTAATTTGTGGAAAATTTTCTTCTGCAAGGTTAAAATACTGTATTGGCCATTAATATCTGACTTTCTTTCTATAATTGTCCTAAAATTTCAACAAATCCATTTATTACCTCTTCATGTGTCTAAATACTGCTGAAGAAAGTGCAGACCCTGACCAGATACAACATTCTACAGCAAGCCTGTCTGTCCTATTACACAGTGTTATTACAGTATTTTTAGGATTTCTTTTCCGTTTTTTTTTTGTTGTTTTTTTTTTTGTTGTTTTTTTCTAATTAAACCTACTAAAAATCTGTCTCAAAATTATTTGCTTTAATGGTGTATTAAATAGCTGATTTACTTTTCTGAGAGCAGGCTCCAAGAGCAGTTGAAGCCGTTTTAGAAAATCAAACAATCATGTTCCACAGGAAAACATAGCCCCCCACACCTTCATTAACATATTTAGTTCAGAGGTCACAGAGCAGATGAAAACCGTCTGTGCAGAGGGCACCATCTTTGGCCCTCAGGAGGTTGTCAACAGCATTTAAAACTTCATCAGGAGTATTGTTTAACAAGCTAGAAACCACCTAGTAGCCCAGCCTGGACCCTTGTGGATGTGTGTGCCAGAGCATTGTTCTAGTTGAAGAGCACCTTTCTTGTCAGTGGAGGTCCTGGTGATAGTTTGACCCGTTTAGGCAGTCAAACAGCAGCACACTTTTTGCATCCTATAAAATATAGGTCAGAATCTTGCATGCAGACATCACTGTCTAAGCTTTCTTAGGAGGCAGAAAACCTTGATGTTTCCATGGCTTTGATTGGTGCATCATTGCTGACGGGAAGTGTTGGACCTGAGCTCATATATTTCACAAATCTCCAGAAGAAACTGTTAGGATCTGCCAAAATGGCAACATTTTCCCTTGTTGTGCTGAGTCTGTTTCTGATCGGGTCCAAGGAGCTTTGGGACCCAGTGAACTGACATGTACCTTGTAGATGTGTGCATGGAATGTCTGGTTCTGGCAATGTAGAACTCACATGTTACTCACCTGTCTGCAGTGATGATGGCAATGGTCTCCAGTGTGGTGATGGTGACTGGTCCTCTTGGATGGGGGGTTGTCGTCCAGATTCTCCCTGCTAAACCCAACAGTACATTTCTTCACCATGTCACGGTGGGACCACCATGTGTTCATAGATCTCCTTGAATGTTGACACCTTGTGACCAAGGTAGTGGATGACTTCATGGTGGCCCATGCTGTCCATTTTATTGGAAAGCACTGATGCACAATGATTAACCTTTAAAGCCCTAGTCATAACTGCAATAGTCAACAGTTTGATCTTTCAAAAACATGATTTTTCAGAGAAAAATAAGATTTGACATTTTGTGTGAACCTTCTGGCAAATCATTCACATGAAATGCCATGCCTAGCTTTCTCTGTTGTCTGCTGCAGTATTTTAAGGATTAATCATTTAAGAGGAAAATAACAACTCAGGTTGGTAGTTACAAACATTCAACAATTGCCTCAATGATCAGACATGGAATCATGCATGGATGGCATCAAGATCATCAATGATCTTAATCCTCAATATAGGGATTTCTCATTTCTTTAATATGTACAGGAAAATCCTCAGAAAAACCAGGTGTGTCAAACATGCCAAATTTATTATTATACATGTAGAATCAGGAAAAAAAGAATCTTAATTATGAAATGGCATGTATAAATAAATGTACAATGTACATTTTATAAGAGGGCATAAGCAGGGTTGCATTTTACATCACTGTTCATGACCAGGCTGAATAAAATCAAGTCTGCTATTTTGGAGTTACAACACATATTGACCTCGGCCCAGTTGTTCAAAACTTTACGAAGTTTTAGTTAATGTGACCTTAAAAAATTTCAATCTTGAAATATGGCAAATACATGGATATTTTGTTGCTGAAAAAAAGTGAGTAGCCTTTACATTGCAAAAGCTACCTTGGCAATGATCTCTTTTATGGTAATGGGGACTGTCCTTCCTGGACAGCTTCCAGAGTCTCCCTGCCACAGTTCATATATGAAGGGGTATCCTCCCCTAATGTGACCATCAGGTCCTCGTTGACCTACTTGAATGTTAAGTCTTTGTAGTAGAGAATGACTGTACAATGGCTAAAATTGTCTGTTTTGTCGGAAACCACAGATGATCAATGTTAAATAACGGTTGTACAGATAAAAGAACTTAAATTAGTAGCTTCAAATATTTTGTTTTTGGGTAATCTGTGAAAGTATATGTGCCTTATCATTCAGTTCTTGTGTATGTGTCTCTCTGTCCGTATGTGTGTGTAGTTTTCCCATGCGTGCATAGGTACAAAGCTCAGGATGGAACATTTTTTAACTGAATAGTAGATATTTTTCCTATTTCTCCACAAAAACATACTTTATGGTTATCTTAGGAGCCCCTAACTAATATGGCACCCATGTTTTCTTGGAGAAACAGATTAAACTATTATCTAGATCCTGGGTCTGGATACCCACTCTCGAACTATGTATGTATGCATGTAATTGTCTGGTCCATTTTACATGAAGTTTTTTCTCTCTTGTTAAAGGATGAGTCAAACCTTGTAGGTCATTTTGTCATCTCCCAGAGAAAGGAAGAACATGAGCAATTATTCTGACAAAATGACATGTAAACAGTGCAGACCCTGTTCAGACTGCACCTAGATAATATTCTGTTTGCCAGTCTGCTAAGTACTTTGTGACGTAAATGCATAAACACTTAGGAAAAAAATATGGAATTAAGTATCTCAAGTTTTAGGACATTTACCATATTTTACAAACTTTTAACCTTTGCCACTCTCTGAACAAATTCAGTAGACGACAATTTATATTTTCTTATTTTTCCCAGAAAATAGACTTTGACATTTCATATAAACTGTCTCAGAAGACAGTTTGCATGAAGTGTCAAAGCCTAGTGTTTATGAAAAATAAGAAAAGTATTTCAAAATGTGGTATGCTGAAAATTTTTATCCAGCATGTTAAGTGTTAAATACCATAAGATATACATGTACAGTGATATCATTAACCTTTAACACTCTCTGGGCAAATTCAGCAGACAACAAATTGATATTTTTCTTATTTTTCTCAGAAAATATAGAGCTGGAAGCAAATCTGCATGAAATTGCAAACCTTATTTTTTTGAAAAAAAAAAGACAAAAAAAAAAACAAAAAAAAAACCAACAACAACAAAAAAAAGAACAAGACTAATATTTCAAAATATCATCTGCTGAAACTTTTCCCAACATGTTAAGTTTTACATTACCTACGCTATTGATATGTCTAAAAACTGGTGGTTGAGTGGCTAATAGTCATTACGAAAACACGCCTATTCAAATATACTGAAAATTTTACCACAAGAAAATAAAAATATATATTTTCAGATAAAAATTCTGATATTTTTTCATATTTCTGCTCAAAAACATAGATTGTGGATACTCGTTTGAACTGCCTCGACAAGGTGGTTCTAACGAGTACCATAATCTATGTTTTTGAGCAGAAATAAAAAAAATAATGTATACCCCTGTAAACCCCAGTTTTACTATATAAAAGTGGGGTTTAAGGGGGTTCAAATCATATAGGTATGTTTTCATGATGAAAGGCCCTGATAAAGCACAGCACTATGGAGTCTGATCTGGGTCTTTTCTGTTTGTTCTGGTCTGACTGTTCAAAAACTTAAGATTCTTATGGTACACTCCTTATCTGCATTACGAAAACGTGCCTATTCTAAGTTTTACCACCAGAATTCTGTTGTTTTTCACATTTCAGGTCAAAACATATATTGTGGGTACTCGTTAGAACTGCCTTGGTGAGGCATTTCTAACAAGCACCCACAATCTCTGTTTTTGAGCAGAAATGAGAAAAATAATGTATACCCCTGTAAACCCCAGTTTTACTCTATAAAAGTGGGGTTTAAAGAGGTCAACATTATATAGGAATGTTTTCGTGATTTTATCATCAAAAGAGAAGTCACAGTATACAATTTAACCTTCACCACTCTCTGGGCTAATTCAGCAGACTACAAATTGATGAGATTTCTATTAATTTTTCCCAGAAAACAGAATTTGACATTTCAACTAATTTGTCTCTATTGGAGACCATTTGCATAAACTGTCAAATCCTATCTCTTTGGAAAAAAGTAAAAGATTTTAAAATGCTGTCTGCTGGAATTTTTTACCCAGAGTGCTAAGCATTAACATCCATGAACAACAATTTTCATCTTGTATCAAATCTGAACTGGATTTATGTGAAGTGGTTGATATCTTTGAACTCCATCCAAACCAATGTAGAAAGTAGTAGAACTGGACCTGAAATATATAGTATACAGTCAAAAACTATAAACTAACCCAGCAGGCACACAAAGTTGAAAATTATTTAATGTCAGATGTAGAATCGACATTCAATCAATGCTGTTTCAATGTTGTGTACCTGCTTGGAATATTACTTCTGCAATAGGGACCAGCTGTTCAAAGCAGCTTTAGTTTTATATAAAGCTTCAGACAGGTGGGCATATCCAAATATTTTTTCTTATTTCTTCATGACAACATATGTTGTGGGTACTCATTAGAAGTGTCTCAGTGAGGGGCTTCTATTGAGTACCCATAACACATCATTACAAAAACATACCTACATGTATATAATGTTGCATACCTATATAATTTTAACCCCCTTAAACCCCACTTTTATATTGCATCACGAAAACATACCTATATAATTTTGACCCCCTTAAACCCCACTTTTATATAGTAAAATTGGGGTTCACAGGGGTATACATTATTTGCCTTATTTCTGCTTAAAAACATAGATTGTGGGTACTCGTTAGAACTGCCTCGCCAAGGCGGTTCTAAGGAGTACCCACAACCTATGTTTTAAGCAGAAATATGAAAACTATCAGAATTTTTATCGGAAAACTTTCAATTTTTGGTGGTAAAATTTTCAATATATTTGAATAGGCGTGTTTTCGTAATGGTAAAACTGGGGATTACAGGGATATACATTATTTTTCTTATTTCTGCTCAAACACATAGATTGTGGCCTCAACCAGGCAGCTCTAATGAGTACCTACAATCTATGTTTTGAGCAGAAATATGAAAAATATCAAAATTTTTATCCAAAAACTTTCAGTTTTCGGTGGTGAAATTTCAATATGTTTGAACAGGTGTGTTTTCGTAATGATGTTTTGTGGAGAAATAAGTTAAATATCAGTACTTTGGGGTTAAAAAAAGTGCCTTATCTGGAGCTATGTTTACACTTTACATGGCTGGGTAAAATTTTAACCCTTGTCCTGCTGAGTCCGGATATACCCTGCCTTTGCAAACAGTGTAGATCAAGATCAGTTGGCAGAAGCCAACTGATATCGATCTGCACTGTTTGCCATTTAGTATGTGACTTTATAGTAACAATCTGGATCAAGTAATCTGATTGGCTGAAAATTAGAAGTGCGCATGGCATCTTAATTTATTAAGCAGGACAAGAGTTAACAGATAACATTGATATTTCCCAGACAAAAAGGGTTGAATCCTCATGCAAAAGCTGAATTGTCTGATCCTATTTTCTGGGAAAAAAAAGTAAACAATCACCAGTTTGTCATCTTCTGAATCTGTCAACAGAGTGGTAAAGATTAAGTCAGATGTTAAGGCTTTGCATGCTTGGTAAGAATTTCATCAGACTGATATATTTTTTTTTTTTTTTTTTTTCATTTTAAATAGAAATTAGGACTTGAAATGTTATCTAACTGTTATGAGGCAATCTGAGTAAAATGTCAATTGTTTCATTCAGGTTTTACAAATGTAATATGACAGACTGCATGCATGGTAGTTAACCCAATCATGGTTAATAACTTTGCTTTCCTCTTTGGTTACATGCTGGTGGGTCAGGACTCAGACTCTATGACGGCTCCGGCCAAAAGTCCGTTGTTGCCTGGTGCTCTGGCCCTGGTTGGGCTGGTTTTCTTTTGCTTCAGCCAGTTCTGGCTCTGCTTTCTTAATGCTAAGCCCAAAGCGGAAGAGCAGCTTGTTCCAATTTTTAAAGTCTTTGGTATGACTTGACGAGAAATGGAACCAACATCCTCCTAGTCATAAAGCGAATGCTCTAGTATTGGGAATTGGAGAGGAAACTCACAATCATTTATTGCAACAGTAAAACTGATTGAATATTGATTACACAACTGGATATCCCATAACTGTCATCAAATAACAAATCATTATAGCATATATGAGCTTTATGTTTCTATATTACTTAAAATGCAACTGCATATAATAGCATAACTAGGGTAATTTAAGATATTGTTTGTGTTGAGGTTTTATGGCCCAGTCAACCCAATGGGGTCATGTCGAGTGCGGTCAGTTTACCTAACCACACATTTACTGGGCAGGCTTAGTCCTCTAAGCGGTTAACCAGTATTGTGCACATTCTTTCGCCAGAAACTGACAATTGCCCTTCTTGAATCAGCGGAAGGATGACCCTAGAAAATATTTCACGATCAATCTCAAGGAAAGAATGTTGCCGACCTCGGCGGGGGTTGATCCTGTGACCTCCTGGTCTCCAGTCGGGCAGCACATCCAACTGAGCCACCCAAGCCGATTTAAGATATAGGTTGTTTCAAGACAATGTAGATATTGTAGCCATGTTTTAGTCAATGAGTCTTTCATAATACTCTTAACTTGTAGGTCTCATTATGTGATCTTTTGCCCACATTTTTAAAAATAAAATTTCAAATAATTGATAGTGAAAACAAAAATATTGATAGGTGCCAACCGGGCTTGTCCAATTAGTTTTTGATAATTTTGATTAATCGGCACAACTCTAGAATGCTCTACTGATTGCACTGACAAAATGAGCTCCTGTTTTTGTAAAATGTCAACTGTTTGGTTGGTTTGGAGTTTAACAGCCCAATCATGTGGAGCTGGTCAGTTTACCTAACTACACTTATCCTGGCACACTTAGTCCTCCAACTAGTAAACCAGTACTTCAGCACATTCTTTCATGCAGATACTAACAACTGCCCTTCTGGAATCACAGGAAGAGAGATGATGACCGTAGAAAATATTTCATGATCAATCTCCATGAAGGAACTATTGCTGGACCCAGTGGGAATGGAACCAAGGACCCCATGATTGCCAATGAGATGCGCATCCGACTGAGCAGAAGAGGCCTTTAAAAATTGTATAGGAGTAAACTTCTGCACATTCTTTCATGCAGATACTAACAACTGCCCTTCTGGAATCACAGGAAGAGAGATGATGACCGTAGAAAATATTTCATGATCAATCTCCATGAAGGAACTATTGCTGGACCCAGTGGGAATGGAACCAGGGACCCCATGATTGCCAATGAGATGCGCATCCGACTGAGCAGAAGAGGCCTTTAAAAATTGTATAGGAGTAAACTTCTGCACATTCTTTCATGCAGATACTAACAACTGCCCTTCTGGAATCACAGGAAGAGAGATGATGACCGTAGAAAATATTTCATGATCAATCTCCATGCAGGAACTATTGCTGGACCCAGTGGGAATGGAACCAGGGACCCCATGATTGCCAATGAGATGCGCATCCGACTGAGCAGAAGAGGCCTTTAAAAATTGTATAGGAGTGAAAACACAACTTCAATCAACCCATTGTAGTCTGGAGACCCCTAAAAGGGTAATTGGCAAACATTGCAGATTGAGATCAGATGCCACAGAATGCAGTGTCTGATCAGGGTCTCCACTGCAAATAGTTCAACCATTTGTCTCTAGGCATATCTAAATCACATATCCTGACATTCCTAAAATTGAAATTAGAATCTTCCAATGTATAGGGTGGGGGGAGTTCATTCAGTCTACAATATGTCGAACCCTACCCTGGCAGACTTTATATACCATATTAATCCTTAGAATTAGGTTGGTTGGTTTTGAGTATAACAACCCATTGAATACTATAAAGGTCATGTTGAGCTGGTCAGTTTACTAAACCACAAGTTTCTTGGGCAAGCTTAGTCTTTGACGTGACTAACCAGCATTTGTGCACATTCTTTTGCCAGAAACTGACAACTGCTGTTCTTGAATCAGCAGAAGGAAAAAAATGACTGCAGAAAAGATTTCGTGAGCAATCTCAAAAATTTGAGCTGCCACAGATTGCCTGAAATCACACTTTGCCTCTAAAAACTTTAACCAAAAACTGCGCAGTACATTTTTTTCTAATGCTGTGACATTGCCCTCAAGGTCACTTAAGTGGGTTTAGCTGGTACAGCATATAACTCAAACCAGTATCTAATATCAGGGCAAGTATAAACTATTTTCATCGAGAGGTTCAGGAGTTATAGCCTTTTAAAAAGTTTAACCAATATCTTTAACCTACACTGATGCCATGCAGACTGCTATAGCTCTACCAGTACTTTTGAACAGACAAGCTAAAAAATTTTAAGAATGTCATCTGCTACAACTCTGTATGGCACTTTAACTGTTTTTTTTTTTTTTTTTAAATCTCTTTATTTGCCAAGGAACATGACATTTCAGCCATCAAGTGGACATTCTCAAGAAGACCAATTCAATTTGATGTCTACATTTGAAATAAAGTACTTAACTACATATTAGTATTAAAATTGCTTTTAAAGATTAGATTTCTTAAAATACCTCTGCTTTGTACTGATCAATCTTATAGTTACCAAACTACATAATGCAACATCATGATGTCATCAATTTTCAACTTTAAAAGTTACCGCTCTCTGTTCAAATTCAGTAGAAGATAAATTGCTTCATTTTTCCAGACAATAGGCTTTGACAGCTCATGCAGCATGTAATTATTAAACCCAATTTCCTGGGAATTGCAAGAAATGTCAAACCATATTTTCTGGGCAAAATAAGAACAAGAGCTGTCACATGACAGCATAGCTTGCCTGTTTGCACTTTATCTACCTGTTTTCACATTAACATGTCAAAAGGTGTATTAAGTATTATGCTAAAACATGGGTGTAAAAAAGAGCTCCACGAAGCGGCGCATTATACGCCTGCGGCAAGTAATAAGATGTAGCACATAAACTGACTGCTATATAATTCAGTGCAGACGACAAAAGCATGGCTATACTATAAGCTCATATGAGCCTTTGTTGTTCCTATACTTCAATATCTGACCAAACAATAACAAAACTAAACAACCGAAAAAAAAAAAAAAAAAAAGTGCTGCAAGGAAAATTTTTTGTAAAGCTTTAACTTGTTTTATATTGATTTTATATTTGTACTTCAAAGGAGGCAACTCAGAAGAGTATTTAAAAAAAAAAAAACAAAGTAGAAATGTGTCCACAGTACATGGATGCCCCCGCTGTGGGGTACCCGACTATAAAACTGCAAAATTCTACCTGGTACAAATGCCTTAACCTCAGTCTAACAGGATCACATACGTACGTATGGAAAACTTCTATATGCCCCCCGACTTTTTAATTCTTTATCATTTAATAAACTTATTTATAAAGATTTAATAAAGGCAAAATTTCTGTGCAAACCTAGTAAATGAAGATGAAAAAAAAAAAAGAAATAGATAAATAACTTGCTAATATGGCCATAACTTTAGTTATTTACAAAAAAAATACACCCATTATAAATTAAAATTTGCACACTATTTCCTCTAAATAATATGCTGCAAAAAAACTTACAAAATTATGAAAAGGGGCATAACTCTGCCAATATTTGGTGTACTGTAACCTTGAAATAATATGCGCTGCTCCAAATCATTGTGTAACTATTTAAGAAGTTTCAGAATGGGCATATAATGACAAAATGTAAACTGACCTTGACCTTTATAAAGGAGGATGGAGTGTATGCGATTGAAAGGTCTTACACTAAGTTATGTGTAGGCCAAATAAGAAAGCAATACCTTAGATAATTAAAAAAACTATGCACACCTTTGAAAACTTAAACATTGTGCTAAGGCAGACACGGACATGGACACTGACAGACGCCAATGCCAATGACTGGGTGAAAACATAAGATCTCCAGGGACATAGTCCCAGCGAGCTAATAGTGTCCTCTGCTGAATATTTTACCCAGCATGCTTAGTGCTAAGGATAAGCTAATGATGATTTCAACAGCTGTGCCCAGAAAAGGTACCATATACATGTCTTGTCTTCCAATCAGTAACCACAGTACTTGATTTCATGAATCAGTACTGGTTGAAAAAAAAAATACACAATCAGTCCTGCTTGGTTAAAAATAAAAAGCAACTTATCATGAACTATGCCAAGTGGATATGCCTATTTCTCGAGATGGCAGCCATGCAGTGTCTGATCTGGGTCTACACTGTTTGCCCAGACTTTTCTGTCCCAATATTTAGGGTTATTATGGTAGCCTAAAATTTGAGAAGCAAATTGTTTCTTTCAGGAATAGGATGGTGATTTGGTGTTTTGCATCCCTTCCAACATTGTCATATTGAGATGAGGGTAAGATGGTAAGTAAAAGCTCTGAGCAAAAAAGCACCACACAGACCCCCTTTTCAGAAGGGACTTGATGAGCAGTGAAGTAAATAGGCTGCTTTGATACATTACAAAAACATGCCTATTCAAATATACTGAAAATTTTACCACCATAAAAATGAAAATTTTCAGATAAAAATTCTGATATTTTTTCTTATTTCTGCTCAAAACATAGATTGTGGGTACTCGTTAGAACTGCCTCAACGAGGCAGTTCTAACGAGTACCCACAATCTATGGTTTTGAGCAGAAATAAGAAAAATAATGTATACCCCTGTAAACCCCAGTTTTACTATATTAAAGTGGGGTTTAAGGGGGTCAAAATTATATAGGCGTGTTTTCGTGATGATTTGGTTTAAGTCATATCTAGATGTTTTTTTTTTATTGTGTTGGGGTTTAACGACACGTCAACCCTTGAGGGTCATTTTGTGTCGTCTCCCAGAGAAAGGGAGAAAAGAGATAGAAGAGAGAGTAGAGGAGATGAAAGAGAGGGACAGGGAAGAAAGAGGAACAGGAATGAAAGTGAAGAAACAGAAGAAATAAAAACATTCCCCCTCTACCCTTAGCCACTACATGGATAGCAGGCCTTGCCCAACTGTAAGCCAATATCAGTTGGACGCCCCGGTGATGTAAGATACACAGCACCTTCGCACCACCCGACCACCCCCCATATCTAGATGGTGAAGGGCTCATATGAAAGGCTTTGTGCAATGAAGTGCTATACAGTCATGAGTTGAACTCTGCTTATCTCGGGATTCAAACCCGAGAGTGCTAACCACCTGGACACCCAGATGCTTCAAAGCAAACAAAGTCACAAAAGTTGTCTCTGTTGGAAGAAATGGCTGAAAATGTAACCAGTGTAGCCAGTCCCTTTACCTCATTCCAAATGGTGTGTTCACCAAGGGGGTCAAAAACAGGCCCCTAAATTATAAAACTTTTCTCATGCTCAACTCAGCTGAGGATGAAATTTGTCCTACTGATAAATCTAAAATTACTGACTACTGCAAATTCTTTCTTGCTTAATATAGCTGCATGAGCATGAAATTTTCTTGCTTAATAAATATAGTTGGCATTTTCATATTATTTATTAGCAGAGAAAATTTCATGCTCAATTGAGTTAAGCATGAAATTTTCTCTGCTAATAAATACGAAAATGTCAACTCAGTTGAGCATGAAATAAAATTTTGTAACCTCTGGGCCAGAGAGCACGCCAATCTGGCCCGAGTTGTTTGAAGCATCATTAGCTTAACAAGCTGTCAAAATGTTAACTGTTCTATTAAACACAATAATTATCTAATTCACAGGTATTTTTGCTGAAAAAATATGAGTAGCTTTTTTTTTTGCAAATCTGCTAATGCTACTCACATTTTTTCAGCAAAAATATTAACGTATATGCCATATTTAATGGTCAAAGTTTTAACCATACCTTAACTAATAACATCGCTAGTTTTGAACAAATGGGCCCTGATCTTTGACATGATCCAGTTATTCTTGTTCTTCCCTATCATCTTCAGTATTGCCACAGCCTAAGATGTTTCAGTAACCAAGATGAGAACCTGTGGTTAGCATCCTAGTTATTTTTAAAAAACTTAACTATTTCAAGCCAATTATTTACTCTGATTTCAAGATTAGTTTGATTAGGAGTTTTATGGCCCAGTCAACACTAACAAGGCAATGTTGAGCCAGTCAGTTAAATGGTTAACCATTTATTTGTGCACATACTTTTGCCATGAACTGACAACTGTCCTTCATGAATCAGTGGAAGGGATATAATGACAAAAAATTATTTCATGATGATTACATGAACTGGGATTTAAAATTGCAATTCCTAGATCTGCAGTTAGACATGCTACTGTCTGTGCTAAGAAGCCCTGTTTCTAGTGGTTGAGGACTAGATGTTCAATGTAAACAGAGAGATGCAGACAGATGAACTATACTGGACAACTGGCCATTAGATAGCTCACCTTGAACATAATGTGCTCATGTAAGCTAAAATTCACCCCAGATCTGGCACCTTCTTTAACTGATTTCTCCGCAAAAATACATGATTATATTGTGTGCAGCCTTTAGAAGCACCACAGTGAGGTGCTTCTAAAGCATGTACACAATATATGTTTTTATCTAGAAATAAGAAAAACATTATGTAGCTACACATGTAATCTAAGCTATGAGGGTGTTTTCAAGGAATGAGATATGCCCATTAATGGTATTAGTTATGTACCATCTAATTTTCTTTTCTAAATGCTTCTCTTCTCCCATTGATTCTAATTTGACAAAAACAATATCTATTTTTGAGACTGTACTACCTATAGTGAGTCCATTCTGTCAACTCTGCAAGATAACAATATGGAACCCGTTTTGCTGGACTTGATTTGGAGGATTGGCTTTATAACTGGCATCTACACTGTTGTCATTGAAGCTAACTTGGCTGGTGGATCTGAAGGAACTCTTTTTGACTGAAAAAAAAGTCCACATTATCTGAAGCTATGTTCTACATTCAAAAATAAGACCACCCCACTATTAAGACCACTTTTAGGCAGTACCCAAAGTGGTCTTTATAGCGGAATTTTTATATCCAAACAAAAAAATATAGATTGTATTGAAAAATGACCATTTATGGTCATTTTTCAGTATAATCTACATTTTTGGGATCCATCTTTGAACCATGTTATATCCAAAACCATGTTATAACAAACTGTGTTATAAAGAGGTTGTAGTGTATATCAATAACATTTGATATTCATCACCAAAACATGCCTATATACTTTCCACCCCCTTAAACCCCAATTTTTATATAGTAAAACTGGAATTTACAGGGGTGTATCTTCATCTTCACTGCAAGCACTTTAGATTGTTTGTTTGTGTTGAGGTTTTACGGCCCAGTCAACCCAATGGGGTCATGTCAAGCGCAGTCAGTTTACCTAACCACACGTTTACTGGGCAGGCTTTGTCCTCTAAGCGGTTAACCAGTATTGTGCACATTCCTTTGCCAGAAACTGACAACTGCCCTTCTTAAATCAGCAGAAGGGAGAGAATGACCTTAGAAAATATTTCATGATCAATCTCCACGAAAGAATGTTGCCGAACTCAGTGGAGGTTGAACCCGCGACCTCCTGGTCTCCAGTCAGACGGCGCATCGAGCACTTTAGATAAACTCATACATTTCCGAATAGGTTCATCAGCCAATGAATACAATTGCTTTTATGTCCCGCCCACATGCAGCATATTAATTTATCGAACGTGCACTACTTTGACATATTGGAAAAACCATGTCCGTTTTAAGCCATCATCTGTCAGGTTGCATCATAGTCTGTTAAAAACGGCTACTACGGGGGATTTTTCCGATGACAAATTTCTGGAAACCATCAATTTTGGGGCATTCTTGGAACCCTTCAGGGTTCACTTACTTTGCACGTAACCCGATACCTTCACGAGTCGATGAACTGCAAAAATATACAATTTATTAATTAAATACATTATTTTTCTTATTTCTGTTTAAAAACATAGATTGCAGGTACTGGTTATAACCGACTTGAAGAAATGGTTCTAAAGAGTACCCACAATCTATGTTTTGAGCAGAAATATGAAAAATATCAGAACTTTTTGTCTGAAAATTTCCATTTTTTTGGTGTAAAATTTTCAGTACATTTGAATATAACTACAGGCATGTTTTCGTAATGTGTGAAAGTAGGTCAGTGCTCAATAGCTACAGATAAGGTATGTTTTCAACCAAAAAGAGTGTTGTGGAGGCATTTGATATGAGTACCCACAAGGTGTGTTGTTGTGCAGAAATTAGAAAACTTACGTATGTGGATACCCCTTTTTGGGTTGATTGCTTACAATGGAGCCATAGTATACAAACACCAAAATTTCCTAATGGTTGTTGTCCACATCATTATCATTGACCAATAAAATCAAATTGCCTGTTTGTAAGAAATCAAGGTAATGGTTATTTATAGCCAGGCTATCCTTGTCGCTGTGAAGTCAGAGTGCTGTATACAGAGGGCTACCAGAAAAACCTGACACTGGCAAACAGTGCAGACCTAGATCAGACAAAGGCCACAGAATGTGGTATCTGATCAGGGTTGTACTGTTTACTTAAATTACAGGATGTTAAGGGATAAATGAAATGGTCTTAAGTCCCCATTCAAGACTATTTTCTCAGCATACACTCAGAGACACCGATCCACCAGTGCTGTTAGTGCTTTGATTATCTGGAGCTATGAATGTCTCTTTAACAAATTTTGTGTGCTACAGGGCGCAGCTGCTCAAAGCATCCTTAGCTTAACAAGCTCATAAATGACAAACTCCCTAACTGTTGTAGCTATTTTCAAATACATTGATATTTTTGCTGCAAAAATGTGAGTAGCTTTTGCATTTGCATTGCAAAGATTTTTTAGCAAAAAATACCAATGTATTTACCAATATTTCAAGACAGAAATTTTAACATCACATTAGCTGTAAAGTTTTTGAACAACTGAGCCCACATTTACCCCATATAAATGCAAAGTATCTGTTATACTTTCTATGTTATAATGAGGCTAGTAATCTTTGCCCATGTAAAGAAGAAAAATATCAAACATTCATTACAAAAACACTCCTATTCAAATTTATTGAAAATTTTTCAACCAAGAGAAGGAAAATTTTTAGATTAAAAAAATCTGATATTTTTCATATTCCTGCTCAAAATATAGATTTGTGGGTACTTGTAAGAACCATCTTGCTGAGGCACTTCTACTGAGTATCCAAAATCTATGTTTTTAGCAAGATAAGAAAATTAATGTATGCCCCTCTAAACCCCAGTTTTACAATATGAAAGTGGGGTTAAAGGGGGGGGGGTGGGGGGTGGGGGCGGCAAAATTAAATAGGCAGGTTTCCGTGATGTCTTCCTCTAACAGTTAGATCAACTGGCACTTAGCATGCTATTGCTAATTCAGCAGACAACAAATTGATATTTCCAGAAAACAGGACTTGACATTTCTATCAAAATGGATCTACCTGGTTTGCTCAGCTCTGATCAGGGTCTATCCTGTTTGCCACTCATCCAACAGTGTTTAACCCTTAAAATGTCAAGAAAACCTGCATCTGAAAATGTCATCTGTTTATGTTGTCTGCTGCATCTTCTTGCAAACTTTTCAAACATACGTTTTGCGTATAACCAAACAGTGTGGACCCTGATCAGACTGTTCCTAGAGGAGCAGTCTGATCTGGGTCCACACTGTTGCAACAATGACTTTTAAAGCAAACTGCAGAAGACAAACCAGACGACAACTGTTGTGTTTGGCATCTTAAGGGAAATGGATCTCTTACCGTACTTCTCCATTTCGCAACCTTGTGATGATGTATTTAATGCTCAACAAGCTGAATAAACATTTCAGCAGACATTTTTCTTATTTTTCCCAGAAAACAGGGTTTGACATTTCATGCAAACTGTGTCAAATGGAGACAATTTGCATGAAGTGTCAAATGTCAAAACCTGTTTTCTAAAAAAAAAACAAGAAGTGTCAATAAGTAGTGCTTATTAGAAACCCTCATAAGACATTAGCCATATTCGACTGGGATGTTTCGTGAAATGTCCTTGAAATTTTGTGCAGGAGTGTGATATCTTCTTGTAACAGCCAGTATTTCAATATTTCACCAGTACCGAGCTGATCGTTCATCAAAGGTGGGTGAAAATCGGAAAACCAGGGGAAAAACACTGATAATCCGTAAGCAGAACTTGGCTTTCCCACATGTGACCCGAGCGAGGCTGGAACCACAGCAGTGAGAAACCTAATAAATTAAGAGTCCTCTCCTATCCACTAGGCAAAATTTAAGAAACCTGCAAATATATTTTATGAATATATACCTGTGTAAAAATATGAATCCAACTAGAATTTGTTTTTCTACAAAAACATAGATGTCTTCCTCCTTTTTGGTGTCATATTGTATTGTACATTCAGGGAACATTTCTATTAACTAATGAGATTCCAAGGGAAAAACTCAAAAAGTGTAAATGCAAAAGTTATGGTTCTTCTGTAGATGTTGACTGAAGTTCATATAAAGTTTCATAAAAAATCTTGAACGGTTTTCAAATTATAGAGTGGACATGCTTTTTATGACCAATAAAGTTCAGAGTGAAAAATTCAAAAAGTATAAATGCAAGAGTTATGGTTCTTGTGCTCTGCACATTGTCTAATGTTGATTGATATTTACATGAAGTTTCTTTGAAGATATCTAACAGGTATGATGTTAAAGCGGACACGATTTTGTGACTGAGTCAAAGGGAAATAGCTCAAAAGTATAAATGAAAGAGTTATGGTTCTTGCATTCTGCATGTCATCTTATGTTGATTGATATTTACATGAAATACAAATCCCATTGAAATACACTGAAGTGTCCATGATTTTAAAACACACAAGTATACATTCGTCCGATAGGATGGGACAGACTGATAGGGGTAATACTATATGTACCTGCATTGAAAATGGAGAAGGCATAATAACATATGCACATTCAAATTGGAAAACAGTATACTCCATACAAACACAGTTTGTGGTGTATATTTTGTCCTCTGCTGAATTTACTATGGGTAAATATGGAAATATGGAACAAACTATGCCAACATTAAGACTTAGCATGCTATGGACGAATACAACAGACAATAAACTGATGATATCAGACATATTAAGTCTCCCGAAAATCGCGGGAGGGTCACGGAAAAACAGTTTTTCTCACGCCTCACAGAATTTAAAAAAAAATCTCCCGAAAAATGGAAATCCCGATTTTGGGTTGAAACTTTTTGAAAAGCTATGCTTGTAAATTGGAAAAATTCTGACTTGATCCGAAGTAGTCCAAATAATGATCGAAAGAACATGAACACTTGGACTGAATGCGGGGAATGCACTGAACTTGAAAATCAAAGCGTCTTGATGCCGTTATTGCATTGTGGGAAAGCATTGTCTAAAATGGCAAAAAGATCGGTATCTCCGGGGCTTTGCTCCACGGAAAAACATGTTACAATAAACTAAAGCACTGCGACCCATCATCAAGATCCTAGAAAAAGGGAGAAACCAGAAATAAAATAATCTGTTTCTTGTTGACAAGTTAAATCGAAATGGCAATGCGACAGAACCGCCAATCAATGTAATATGTATCTGCGCGATCATAAATAACTTTCTTCGATCAATCACAAGGTGGTATCTAAAACACATCAGAACACAAGTTGCTGTTTGGAATTCGAGAAAATGGATGAAAAAAAAAATGACAGAGGGGCTCTCCAAGCGTACTGCACAATATGCAGGTTATTTAATTACAGTCAAACCTGTGTTAGTGGTCACCTCTATTAAGCAGCCAACCTGTATTAAGCAGCCAGAGGAAAGTTACCCGAAAATTCATAGACTTATATATTTGAACTGTATTAAGCAGCCACCTGCCTTCAGCAGCCACATTTTAAGCTTCCTATGGGTGGCTGCTTAAGACAGGTTTGACTGTATTGTGAAAGAAAGCTCTGAATAAAAAGAAAATAAACAAATTGCTGTTTTTAATATTTTAATTTTTTCCTAAGGCATATGATTTTGCTTCATTATTATAACAGAGGCCCTCCCAGGGGTTTTGGGAATGGGGGAATAAGGCCATTTATTTCATGGGAACAAGGGAACAAAAGTCTAAAAAGGGAACAGGCAATTTTGGGAAACATAAAAAAATCAAGATCTGATTTTGGGGATCAAGGGAAAATGCTGATTTTTCTAGGGGAAGAAGGGAACAGGCAAACCCCAGCCCCACCCTGGGATGGCCTCATAACATCATATGCATTGATTATGACAGCAATAGAGAGATAAAGGAAGAATGGCATATTAATTTAATTATTAAATCTCTTTCGATACTATAAGTATAATGAAGCCCTGGCCATTGACAGTGATTTACAAGAAAAAGGCTTATTGCAGACAGAATCACCTAGGAATGGTGTTTAACCAAATGAGCAAAAAGTGTAATAAATAGCTCTCAGAATGCACCATTTTACACCACTTACTTTAAAATTTTCCGAGGGAGCATGCCTCCAGACCTCCTTGCTTGGCACCAATCTAGCTCAACCGCACTGTTTCCCTCATTTTATTTTTCAAAACCTAACATGTCTGTGATATTTTCCCAAGAATATAGGATCTGACAGTTAATAAGCATTGTCTCTTGAGGAGAAAATTTGCATTAAATGTCAAATCCTATTTTCTGGGAAATTAAGAAAAATATTTCAAAATGTCATGTGCTAAAATTTCTACCCAGCATGCTCAGCATTAATAATAGCATTGCAATTACCAGCAGCTCAGTTCAGATCAATCTTCTTTCATCATCATCATTGTCATCATCATCATCATCATCATCATCACAGGTTATAACATCATCTGTAATAACAAACAGGAACCCAACCTGTAAAACAGAACATGAAATTAGCCAAACAGCTATGTCAAAACTGCTAGTGGTGTTCAAAGAACGAAGCTAAATGCACAGGCTAAACTTGGTTGAATCAAGCATGAAATGAGGTTAAGGTCAATAATTTACATCACTGGGCAGGATGCATGATCGTGGATGTGTGTATTGTAAGTTTTATTATCCTATAGGCCTGGGTGTCCACAAAATGCATAAACATTTTTCATCCAAGTGTGAAAAGTACATCACAATCAGAAATAGTCAATGGCAGTGGGCAGGGTACATCATGGTGGATGTATGTATGAAGTTACGTTAGTGTAGAGGTCTTGGTTTTAAGGAATCAGAGCTAAATGCACTGATTAAACACTGTTCAGCAAAGCCTGAAATGTAGGTCAAGGTCAGCAGACAACGGCTGATAGCAGTAGACAGTGTAAGGGTAAGTCATGGCAGATGTGTGTATGAAGTTTCATTAGCCTAGATGCCTCAATGTTCCAGAAATTACCCTAAATCCACAGACAAAATGTAGGTCAACATCTGTAATGGTTTATGGCAGTGGGCAGGGTGCATCATAGTGGATGTGTGTATGAAGTTTCATTAGCCTAGATACACTGGTGTTTGAGAAATGGAGCTAAAAGCACAGACTTAACATTGGTGTCAAAAGCACAGATTAAACACTGTTCAGCCAAGTGTAAAAGTAGGTCAAGGTCAGTAATAGTGATGACAGTTTGCTTGTTTGTATTGAGGTTTTATGGCCTAGTCAATCCTTTTGGGTCATGTCAAGCATGGTCAGTGTACCTGACCCCACTTTTTCCTGGGCAGGCTTAGTCCTCTAAGTGGCTAACCAGTACTTGTGCACTTTCCTTTGGCAGGAAATGACAACTACCATTCATGAATCAGCAGGGGAGGCAATGACCGTATAAAATTTGTTCAATCTTCATAAATGTTACCAGTGGATGTGTGTATGAAGTTGGATTAGCCTAGGAGCCTCCATTCCATATTGTTGTCTGCTGAACTTTTACCCAGCATGCTAAGCATTAAGATGTATGGATACACCTCCAAGGGAGATCATTCTGACCAAAAAGTATTTGTTTCCCTTTTCAACAGCTCTTTATAAGAAACTTAGCCAAACATATTGATATTTTTCTTATTTCTCTACGAAAACACATGCTGTGAGTACTCATTAGAAGCACCTCAGAGGCGCTTCTAATGATACCCACAGCATATGTTTTTGTGGATTTACCCGATACCAAATCTTATCTAGACCTATGCTTTTCAATGGGTTCTTCTCTCAAAGGAAAGCATTTGCTCCCTCAAAAACCAAATGCCCAGTCAACCCAATGGGGTCATGTTGAGCATGGTCAGTTTACCTAACCACACTTTTACTGGATAGGCTTAGTCCTCCTAGAGGTTAACCAGTATTGTGCACAGTCTTTTGCCAGAAACTGACAACTGCCCCTCTATGCTCAGCGGAAGGGACAGAATGACTGTAGAAAGTATTTCATGAACAATCTCCATGGAAGAATGTTGCTGACCCGCTGGGGATCGAACCCGCAACCTCCTGATCACCAGTAGGATGCACATCCAACTGAGCCACCCAGGCTGGCTGCTTTCTTTCAACAGTAGCCTCAACACCATTTAAGAAGCAATTCATATCCAGTGAGGAAAACTCTTTTCTGCAGGTGTTGTGTCCCCTTGACATTGAGAAACAAAAGCACACTGCAGTCAAACTTCAACAGCTCGAACTCTGATGGCTCATTCACGTTGGCTAATTCAAACTCTTTTTTTTTAAGTCCCCATGAAATTCTTCTCATTGCTTGAGAAAACAAACATTTTGGGAAATGTTTTTGCTTCATTATGGTATTGTATGTTGTGTGAGGCAATTCTAATGAGTACACTCAACATACCATCATTGAGTAGATGGAAAAGATTTCCCCAAAAATATCGCCATTTGCTTCCTGACCTGGCACTATGATAAACCCTCAGTGGCTTGAATAAATCATATCTTGAACAAATTTTCATGGTCCTGAGGCTGTTTGAGCCACTGAGTTTCAATTGTACATAGAGTACACTCCTGTTCATCAATTTTTTTGTTTGAGTTTATAACATCACTGTCAACAATCTTTCAGTCATATTGTGATGGTGTCTGAATTTAATGGTGGGAACTGATGCCCTTTTACAGTGCTCCCCTACAGCTGTATCATAATGCAGACATTGTAATGATAAATGATACTACCAGCAGTCATATTATACAAACAGTAGTGTGACTAACCCTAGCACTTCTTAACGCTGAGTATCAAACTAAATGTATAACTAATTTTAGAAAAATCCTTCGTATGATCCAGTTTAGGATCATATTCACAACCTTATTAATCATTAAGACAGACATTCTACCAAGAGAAGCCAGTTGTATTGGGCCATTACAGTGATATAATGATCTACTGCATGCATTATAACCAGAAAAGAGTTACCACAGAGTTCAACAGTGTACCACTATCATCAAAGATTATCATGAAGTTCAACAAAAATTTCTTCATTCTTGTTACCAGTCAGCACAGTACAAGTTCCATCAACAATATTGTTAAACAGATAAAAATCAAGTTCTTCTTACCAATAATAGTTATATTTTCAGATGTCAACAGTTATGGCAACATGGTCACGACTAAGGTCTTCATCATAATCATCATCAGCATCAGCATCATGATCATTATCTAAAAGGTACTGTCATCTTTTATTAACTGCAGAATTATTAAGAAATATCAATTACTACTCAACAAATATCATAATATCAGAATACTGTTGTTTAACCATTTGTCACTTGAATTAATTTTTAAAGAAATATCACACTCCACAGTCAATATTCATCATAATCATCATCATCATCATCATCATCATCATCATCATCACTGGTATTGGTGTAATAATCATAACTATCATCACTTTCTGTAACATCATAACCATCAACATCACCATCAGCAATAACAATGCCATAATTATCATAATAGTGTATAAGTACCAAGTGGTTGCATTGTCATTACTGTTAAATCATGAACATTACAAAACATGTCTATTATATTCAATACATGGTCAGCAATGCCATCAACACTATCATCAAGGATAATAAAGTGATAATCATTCTAATCATCATTATCATAATTATCATCATCATCAATACTGAGGTGATAATAATCATCATCATCACTTAAAGTACTATCAATTTCATAGTTAAGTAACATAGCTATCATCATCAGTCTCAGTAACACTGCAATTATATTGAATAAACTGATGCTTTAAACATTAATACTTATTATAACCACAACTACATCATAATCATCATCATCATTTCTTACAGTAGGAAAGAATATACCTTGTCCCATGACCTGAGTCCTCTGGATCCCAGCTGTATTTTGTCAAATAAGAAACCAAACCAGAAGACACAGGATATCAGACAAGGGTGTATTTATAATTATTAAATCATTAATATAAGCAATCTCACCATAAGGTTGGCAGAATCTTATCATAAACTGTGGAGTTGAGTCAGCCAATGATAGCTGAAAGAAACATTGTAAAGGTAGTAAATACTTATGGCAAATAAAGTACCAACTGATGGCAAAGAAGCATAATTAAAGCATATAAATCATTATCAATACCCCATCATCATTATCATCTGCACCAACATTATGAAAGTAATCAGGTGTAGTAATTCCATAATTCACCACAACATCATCTTGATCATCATCATCATCAGCATCATCATCATCTTTTGCAATAATAAGAACAATGTCTACTTTAATTATACATGACCAACAAGTATACAATTCATCAACAGTATTGTCAAACCATAAACATAACTAATCTCATTGATCATTGTCTACATTTGGTTAGTACTGCAATCTTCATCATTATTCTAGCAAAGGACTGAAGACACTTGATAAACTCAGCAGCAGCTGCAGTAGCATCACCATCATCAACAAACCACAATTATAATGGCAGTCATCATCGCCAACATCAGTGTTGATGTGCAGTCAGGCAGATCAAACACACAGGCAAAACTGCTGAATATAAAAGTAATAGTAAAAAGCTTTGCATTCAGAATCTCTTCCCTGATCATAGTGGCCACCGGCTATAACCCCTACATTAGACACCAAATAATCTTTGCACACAATCTCCAGACCCTCGTCATGAAAGGTAGATTTGAGAAAGCAAATGCTAGCAGAAAGGTCAAACCAATACCATTACCAAAATCTTTATTGTCATCTACATTAGGTTAGCACTGCAATCATCATCAAAATCCTAGCAAAGGACTGAAGACACTTAACAAACTCAGCAGCTGTGACCAAAGTCACAGGTCACTAAACAAGGTTATTGTTATATGTATATAGTAAAATCATATATAAATAATCAATCTCACCATTAGATTGGCAGAGCCACATCAAGACTGTACAGTTAAGAAAGCCATTGATTGCTGAAAGAAATGTGTAAAAGATAGTAAATTCTGACGGCATATAAGTACTAACAGATGACAAAGAAGCATAATTAAAGCATTTATATCATCATCAACATCATCTATCTCATCCTCATCATAATCTACATCATCATCTGCACCAACATTATAAAAGTAATCAGGTGTAGTAAACTTAATTCAACACATCATCATCATCATCATCATTTATCATAAAAAAATATTTAGAAGCTTTCATCAACATAATCAACAAGTACATGAATCATCAACAGTTTTGTCAAACTATTAACACTACCAATCTCATTATTGTCATCTACATTAGGTTAACACTGCAATCATCATCATAATCCAAGCAAAGGACTGAAGACTCCTAACAAACTCAGCAACAGCTGCAGTAGAATTACCATCATCAACAAATCACTATCATAATGGCAGTTATCATTATCAACATCAGTATTGATGTGCAGTCAGGCAGATCAGAGACATAGACAAAACTGCTGAATATGAAACTAATAATAAAAAGTTTTGTATTCAGAATCTCCTCCCTGATCATAGTGGTCACCCACTATAACCCCTACGATACACACCCAACAATCCTTACTGGCATTAAATCTCCGGACCCTCGTCATGAGTAGTAGAGTTGAGAAAGCAAATGCTAGCAGAAAGGTAAGCTGTAAAAAAAAGAAGCAAAATTCAGGCATACAAGATACAGAGAGAAAAGAAGCATAACAAAGATACTGCAATTATATCAAATAAACTGATGTCTTAAACGTCAATACCATTATAACCACAACTACATCAGCATCATCATCATCATCATCATACTACTATCAAAGTCAAGTATGTGTAACATCTTAGGAAAATATAACCTTGTCTGCTGACATGAGGCTTCTGGTTCCGAGCTGTATTATGTTAAATAATTGAAACCAGAAATTGAAACCAGAAGTCACAGGTCACTAAACAAGGTTATTGTTATATGTATATAGTAAAATCATATATAAATAAGCAATCTCACCATTAGTTTGGCAGAGCAACATCAGGACTGTAGAGTTGAGAAAGCCAATGATCGCTGAAAGAAATGTGTAAAAAATATGAATCTATGGCATATGAACAGATGGCAAAGAAGCATAATTAAAGCATTTAAATCATCATCAACATCATCTTTTCTATTCTCATCATAATCTACATCATCATCTGCACCAACATTATAAAAGAATCAGGTGTAGTAAAACATAATTCAACACTTCATCATCTTTAAACATACAGTATTTAGAATGTCTACCTTTAGTCAACACAATCAAGTATATGTTTCATCAACAGTTTTGTAAAACCTTTAACATTTTATTACCAATCACATTATTGTCTCATCTACGTTAGGTTACACAACAATGGGTAGTAAATTGTACTTGTTCAATGCAATCATCATCATAATCCTAGCAAAGGACTGAAGACAATTAAACACAGCAGCATCTGCAGTAGAATTACCATCATCAACAAATCACAATTATGATGGCAGTCATCATCATCAACATCAGTGTTGATGTGCAGTCAAGCAGATCAGAGACAATGGCAAAACTGCTGAATATAAAAGTAATAGTAATAAACTTTGCTTTCAGAATCTCTTCCCTGATCATAGTGGCCACTGGTTATAAGCCCTACGATACACACTAAATAATAAGGCTGGATAATCGAAGCTGAAAAGATAATCGATTATCAGTCCTTCCATTGAGATCAACAATCGATTAGTAATCACTGAAGATTTGGTCATAATTTTATTTGTCTGGGCATGACTCTTACCATATGTTATACTTTATTGCATATATTCAGTCAGACAGGCCAGAGCAACAGTGTAGACCCTGATGAGATGCTGCAAATGCGGCATCTCATCAGGGTCTACACTATTTGTCACCCATCCAGTTATATTTAGACACAACAATGGGTAGTAAATTGTACTTGTTCAAATTTTAGATTATGTATGGTAAGGAGTTGAAGTGTCTGAATACTAAGGGTAAATACAGTAAAGTAACAAACACAGAAATCAAATGATCAATTATTAGCAAATCAGTACTGATAATTATTTTTGTGGAATTTATCAATCAATTAATCTATTTTCTGATTAATCGTGCCAGCCTTACTAAATAATCCTTAAGGGCGTTAAATCTCTGGACCCTCATCATGAGTGGTATAGTTGAGAAAGCAAATGCTAGCAGAAAGGTATGTTGTAAGAAAAGAAGCAAAATTAAGGCATATAAAATACAAAGAGAAAAGAAGCATAAAAAAGACACCATCCTCATCAACACATCAATCATCATCAGTAACATTATAATTATATCAAATAAACTGATGACTTAAATACCAATACCATTATCACCACTACTACATTATCATCATCATCATCATCATCATCATCATAATTTCTTACAGTTCTATTACTATCAAAGTCAAGTACATGTAACACTTTAGGAAAAACTATAACCTTGTCTCGTTTACCCTAGGCTTCTGGTTCTGAACTGTATTCTGTCAAACAAGAAACCAAACCAGGAGTCACAGGCCACTAAACAAGGTTACATTTATTCGTATTTACTAAAATCATATATAAATAAGCAATCTCACCACTGGATTGGCAGAGCCTCATCATGACTGTAGAGTTGAGAAAGCCAATGACAGCTGAAAGAAATGTGTAAAAGACAGTAAATTCTTATGGCATATGAAGAACTAACAGATGGCAAAGAAGCATAATTAAAGATTATAATCATCATCAACATTAACAAAATCATCATACCCATTTTCATCATAATCTACATCATCATCTGCACCAACATTATGATAGTAATCAGGTGTAGTAATTCCATAAATCACCACATCATCGTCAGTAAACATACAATAATTAGAACCACTTCTACCTTTAGTACACATAATCAGCAAGTATATGATTCATCAGCAGTATTGTCAAACCATAAACATTACCAACCTTATTGATAATTGTCTACATTAGGTTAGCACTGCAATCATCCTCATAATCCTAGCAAATGACTGAAGACACTTAACAAGCTTATCATTGATATTACAACTGTAATTATATCTGATGTACTGCATTTTAATCCTCATCAGTAACAGTACAATAACTACCTTGTTTATTTATACAATTTATAATTTGAAAAGTACATGTATCATCAACCCCACTGTCCAACAATAAATCTCATCATCATCATCATTATCATTAATAGTGCCATCATAGAGAAATGTTCTATGCATTTTTTTTTTCATCATTATCACCAATATATGATTATCATCATCATCATCATCATCAGTTTTGATGTGAAGCAGGCAGATCAAAGGCAAACTGTCTATGCTGGCAAAGCCATTAAATATAAAGTAGTGATCATATAGCTTTGCATTCAAATCTCTTCCCTGATCATAGTGGCCACCGGCTATAACCCCTACGATACACACCAAACAATCCTTGCGGGCTTTAAGTCTCCGGACCCTCGTCATGAATGGTAGAGTTGAGAAAACCAATGCTAGCTGTAAAGTAAGCTGTTGGAAAAGAAGCACAGTTAAGGCATATAAATAACAAATGCTAGAAAAGAAGCATAATTAAGGCATATAAATAACAAATGCTAGAAAAGAAGCACAGTTAAGGCATATAAATAACAAATGCTAGAAAAGAAGCATAATTATATAAGGCATATAAATAACAAATGCTGGAAAAGAAGCATAAGCATAATTAAGGCATATAAATAACAAATGCTAGAAAAGAAGCATAATTAAGGCATATAATAACAAATGCTGGAAAAGAAGCATAATTAAGGCATATAATAACAAATGCTGGAAAAGAAGCATAACTTATAAACACATATGAGAATAAATAAACATAATTCAGATGAACAAATTACAAAAAGAATTCAGACATTAATTACAAACAGAGACATAGTATTATTAAAAGCTCTATATTCCTCAAAAACTAGACATTTTATTATCCAAGAAAGACTAAGTAAGTTACACAATCATAAAATGTGGCATCTGACAGCCTGTAAAATTTCAGTTAATCTTTCGTTCTTGAGCTAGATAAAAAAAATGAAATGATTTTTTTTATAATATTTCTGAATTAATGTTATTCAGAGATATGATAAAAAATCATTTTTGATTCAGTTCAAAAACAAGAGCCTAATTGAAATTTTACAGGCTGTCAGATGCCACATTTTATGATGATATCATTACCATATAACAATTTATTAAACCTTTCTTGGATAAAAATGTCTATTTTTGAGGAAAATGGAGCTTTAAAGCAAAATAATTACATACAACAACAAAACAAATTAACACTCAGCACCTTGAGAAAAAAAATTCAGCAGATTTTGAAATACTTTTCTTGTTTCCCCGGAAAATAGATGCTGTCATTTGATGCAAATCATCTCCCCAGGAAACAATCTGCATAAAATGTCAATGTCCATTTTCTGGAAAAAAATAAGAAGAAGAAAAAAAAACAAAAAACTTGTCATCTGCTGAATTTGCACATAGAGTGGTATACAAAATACAAACATATAAAATACAACTCAAGAGAAAATACATACATGAGTTACAAACAGATAAACCTGATTAACACTTACCATGCAATGGGCAAATTCAGCAGATGTCAAACTCATATTTTTTCTTGTTTTCCCTAGAAAATAGGAACTTCATCTCCCCAGGAGATAATCTGCATGAAATATCGATCAATGTCTATTTTCTGGAAAAATTATGAAAAAAATCATCAATTTGTCATCTGCTGAGTTTGCCCATAGAGTGGTAAACAAAATACAAACATACAAAATTCAACTCAAGAGAAGCAAAATACATACATGAGTTACAAACAGAAAAGCATGATTAACACTTAACATGCAATTGGCAAATTCAGCAGATGTCAAACTCATATTTTTTCTTGTTTTTCCTAGTAAATAGGATCTTACACTCCATGCAAATTGTCTCCTTGCGTGAAGTGTCAGATCCTATTTTCTATGAAAATAAGAAAAAAATATTTCAAAATGAAATCTGCTAAAATTTTTACACAGCATGAAAAGTACTGAGGCACATGAATTACATAAATTGCAAGCGTGAATTGCCAACTTGAATTATGAATTTAAATCGCAAACGTAAATCCGCAAGCGTGAATCGCAAACGTGTAGAAAGTGTCGTGAACAGTACATCACTGTACTGAGATGAAACCGCAAGCGTAAGGCGCACATGAACACTCATCCTTACATGCAGTCACTTTCAAAGCAATCAATCAGAAACCTTTCAATGAATTATCACAATCATACATGCTGAACTGAGCCTTGCCAAGCAAAACTGTGCCTTTGGCGCAACTGTGCAGTCTGATCAGGGTCTTCACTTTACACTGCCAGAGTCATCTGATACTATAGAATGTATCAATGGAGATAAAAGGCCCAAATGAGACCGTGTGCATGCTCAAGATGTATCTGAATCTCTGCATTCTGCGCATGCTTCATTACGGAAACATGTCTAATCAAATGCATAGAAAATTTCACCTCCAAAAACTAAAGTTTTCAAATAAGAAACTGGTATTGTTCATATATCTGCTCAAAACAGAGAATGTGGGTACTCCTTAGAACCACCTCAGCAAGGCAATTCTAATGAGTACTCACAATCTATGTTTTTAGCAGAAATAAGAAAAATAATGTATACCCCTGTAAACCCCAGTTTTACAATATAAAAATGGGGTTTAAGGGGATCAAAATTATACAGGCATGTTTTTGTGATTTTAAGACACCATTTTTTGCTTGATGTGGACCAACTTCATAGTCTGATCTACTACTACTATCTATTCCTGTCTAACACAGAATCAATCTAACATAATCTAACCTATCTAAAGTCATACCTAATCCAGTCAACAGTACTTCAGTCATGTCCTCATGTCAAGGTATTGCATCTGAACCTGTGGGACTTTTACCCAACCTGGTCAAAAGACAAACTCCTGCATTAAAAATGGATGGGGGCATGAGACTTATCAGTTCAAGTTTTAACATTCCAGTCAACAGTATTTCAGTCATGTTGTCATGATATCACCTCTGAATCTGTGGGACTTTTACCCGACCTGGGCTAATAATGAACTCAAGTCCTGCATTAAGTTACTAGCAGCTCTGCCACAGAGGCACAAGGCAGCCCATCTACTTCGCGGGCCCCAATGGGCGGGGGTATAATACCTAGTCTGATAAAGTCTGACAACAGAAAACAACCTCATGACATGTCATTGCAGAAATGTGTGTACTCATTAGAACTGCCTCACTAAGCAATTCTAATGAGTACTCATCACAGGTTTTCATATATTCAACTTTTACTGGATTCCATAGCTTGGAACTATGCTTAGTCATAATTCATGACTGACATCTCGCCCAGACCTGATGCTTGGTCTCCAGCCTTTTAAGTTATAGATGACCAATAGAAAAAAAATAGTTTTACCCCCTAATCCATTTATGCCAAATGGACTCTTCTACCACAACACTTTGGACAAGTCCTTTTTTAAATAGAAGGTGTGTCTGGTTGGTTTTATTATTACCATGTTTTCTAGAAATTCCTGTATTAAATGCAAACAGTGTGGACCCTGATCAGATGTCCCATTCTGCAGCATCTGATCTGGGTCTGCACTGTCTGCTTATGTTCCTTTTATAGGATACAAGGCATAAACGGGTTAAAGTGCTAATAAAATATACAGCAGACATTTTTTTTTTTTTTTTTTTTTTGTATTTTTAGGGAAAATAAGGCTTGAAATGACATTTCATAAGAAGGCCAGTAGAAATGAGTATTTTGAATAAGTACCCTATTTACTATAAATACCGTATTAGACCTTATTACCCCATCATGCGCTTAGGTTTTTCAAAATTACTGGGAAACTTGTGGTACAATATGTATCCACCTATACTAAGGGTACACTTAAACAAAGCTCAGTGAATAATGCTTATGTGATGTTATTGTGTTTTCTTTTTTTTTCTGATTTTCTTTATAAAGGAATATGTTTTGGGTACCCATTTGAATTGCATCGACTTATCGATGCAATTCAAATGGATACCTAAAACATATGTCTTTATAAAGGCATATGTTTTGGGTACCCATTTGAATTGCATCGACTTATCGATGCAATTCAAATGGATACCCAAAACATATGTCTTTATAAAGAAGTAGACAAAACTACACTGGCTGTAATCTGAAGACTACGGAATTGCTTGACTGTGCACTTATAGGAGTATGTATGGTAATTAGGTTGAATATGGTAGAAAGACAGGCTTGAGCAAACAGTGAGGACTTCAATCAAACTGCCTCTTAATAAGCAGTTTGATAAGGGTCTACACTATTTGCCATTCTATCAAAAATTTCAGAGAGATCACCTGCAGGGCCCAGTTGTTCAAAGCGTCATTAGCTTAACAAGCTCGTCAAGGATCATTTTGTTAACTGTTTTAGCGGAATCAATATACAATATTCTGATATTTTTTCTGAATAAATGTGAGTAGCTTTTGCACTGCAAAAGCTACTCACATTTTTTCAGCAAAAAATTTCAGCATATTTGCGTAACACTCAATGTAAATTTTAACAACTCGTTAACTAACGATGTTGTTAGCTTTGAACAACTGGGCCCTGGTAGTCAAATTTTAAGATAAGTATGGTAAAGAGTTAACATTTTACATGCTTGGGCAAATCCAGCAGATGACAAACTGATGACATTTTTTCTTATTTTTCCTTGAAAATAGGATACAACACTTCATGCAAATTAATTGCCTCCTTAGAAGACAGTTTGCATGAAGAGTCAATCCCTATTTTCTAGGAAAAGTAAGAAAACTATTTCAAAATGTCGGCTGCAACTTTTACCCTGCATGCAAAGTGTTAAGCAGTCTGTATTTTGGGCAAATTTGGTAGATGTTGTAAGTCAATGGTTGGTGACATGTAGAAAGAATAGTCTGCACACTTACAAAGAAGCAAAAATAAGCAGAACAACTAAACACTTTACTGGACTTCTATGAATGACAAATAATGAGCTGGAGCGGTAGAAGGTGCTCAGACTTCACTGGACACTGATCTCAGACCATTTCTTTTCCACCTCTACAAAGGAGATACTGTGAAATCATCATGTTTCAAGGAGATGAACTTTCCATTCTGTCGAAATGAATAAATAATTTTCTAGTTTCCTCAAGAAAATAATTTTTCATGTTCTTAAAATCAGATCATCTCAATGTTTTTTTGCTTTTCCGATTAATCTTTACTTTATTGGCTATATCAGCAGACAACAAATTACAGATATTTTTTATTTTTCATAGGAAATAAGGTTTGACATTTCATTCAAACTGTCTCCTCTGGAGACAATTTTGATGAAATGTCAAGCCTTATTTTTACTTTAGAAATAATTTAAATGAACTGCAAGTCATATTTTCTAGGAAAGTATAAGGAAAGTATCAATAAATGTCCTTTGTTGTAGGTTAAAGGCTTCATGTTTCTCAAAAATAAACATTCTTAACCAAGAAAGGTTTAATAAATTGATATTAATACGATCATAAAATGTGGCATCTGACAGCTTGTAAAATTTCAGTTACTCTCTCGTTTTTGAACGGGATCAAAAATGATATGATTTTTTTACCCATCTCTGAATTAACGTTGGCAACATTAATAGAGAGATACGATAAAAAGTCATTTCATTTCAAGAGCAAGAGACTAACTGAAATTTTACAGGCTGTCTGATGCCACATCTTATGATTGTATTAATACCATATATCAATATATTAAACCTTTTTTTAGAAAATAAAATGTCCATTTTTGAGGAATATAGAGCCTTTAAAGCAAGAAATATGACAAGTCATAATATGTCTCAGTTTCCATCTGCTGCAAACCCCAGAAATATTGGAACTGCCTATTTAGAGTGCATGGACTTGTTAAGGTTTGATGATAATTCCGAAAAAAAAAAAAAAAAAATTCTCCATAAAACATATGTTGTGGGTATACTCCTTAGAAAAAGGTGAAAACATGTTGTGGAGGAAAACATGTTACATGTATTTATTAGAGGCATGTCTAATAAACGAGTATACAAACAACAAAATATTTTTATTGAGAAATGACGAAAATATCAAATAAATATCATAAATTATTCCTCTTTAACAAGTCTATTAACAAAACTATTTTCAAGTAATGCAACTCCCCAGCATAAGTCTAAGGTCAGGACATTTTCAGGTAGAAGTTATTATTTTTGTTTATTTTAATGTTTTATTGCTTATTTAGCCTGTTGAGGAAAACTTTCAGCAGACATTTTAAAATATTTTTTTCTTATTTTTCTCAGATAATAAGCTCTGCTGTTTCCTAAGGAGACAATCTGCATGAATCTCAAAATCTAGTGTATGGGAAAAATAAGAAAAAAAAAAACTATCAATTTGTCATCTGCTGAATCTGCCCAGACATTGGTAAAGGTTAACCCTTAAAATGCCAAGAAAACCTGCATCTCAAAATGCTGTCTGTTTATGTCGTCTGCTAAATATTCTTGGAAACTTTTCAAACCTATTTTTGCATACAGAAAAACTGTGTAGGCCCTGATCAGACTGCTCCTGGAGCAGTCTGATCTGGGTCCACACTGTTTGCAAAAATGACATCTTAAATCACAAGCAGATGACAAAGCAGACGACAATTGTTGTGATTGCAGTTTAAGGGTTAACGCATGAGTCATAACTGCAGCAGACAACATTCTGCAGATTTTTATTTTTATTGTTCAAAGCAAATAAGATTCAATATTTCATGTGAATTGTCTGTTAGATAGAATATTCACATCAAATATCAAAACTTAATTTCTGTGAAAAAAAAAAAAAAAAATAATAAAAACAAAAAAATGATGCTTTGCCAATTTTAATCTTTAAAGAGCCAATCAAAACTGCAGCACAACATTTTTATTTTTTTTTTTTTTTTTTTTTTTTCAAAAAAAGTAAGTCTGATACTTTCTATGAATCATCTGCCAAGCAGATGATTCACATGCCTATTTAGAGCGCATGGACTTGTTAAGGGTTTGATGATAATTCCGGAAAAAAAAAAAAAATTCTCCATAAAACATATGTTGTGGGTATACTCCTAAGACAAAGGTGAAAACATGTTGTGGAGGAAAACATGTTACATGTATTTATTAGAGGCATGTCTAATAAACGAGTATACAAACAACAAAATGTTTTTATTGAGAAATGACGAAAATATCAAATAAATATCATAAATTATTCCTCTTTAACAAGTCTATTAACAAAACTATTTTCAAGTAATGCAACTCCCCAGCATAAGTCTAAGGTCAGGACATTTTCAGGTAGAAGTTATCATTTTTGTTTATTTTAATGTTTTATTGCTTATTTAGCCTGTTGAGGAAAACTTTCAGCAGACATTTTAAAATATTTTTTTCTTATTTTTCTCAGATAATAAGCTCTGCTGTTTCCTAAGGAGACAATCTGCATGAATCTCAAAATCTAGTGTATGGGAAAAATAAGAAAAAAAAAACTATCAATTTGTCATCTGCTGAATCTGCCCAGACATTGGTAAAGGTTAACCCTTAAAATGCCAAGAAAACCTGCATCTCAAAATGCTGTCTGTTTATGTCGTCTGCTAAATATTCTTGGAAACTTTTCAAACCTATTTTTGCATACAGAAAAACTGTGTAGGCCCTGATCAGACTGCTCCTGGAGCAGTCTGATCTGGGTCCACACTGTTTGCAAAAACGACATCTTAAATCACAAGCAGATGACAAAGCAGACGACAATTGTTGTGATTGCAGTTTAAGGGTTAACGCATGAGTCATAACTGCAGCAGACAACATTCTGCAGATTTTTATTTTTATTGTTCAAAGCAAATAAGATTCAATATTTCATGTGAATTGTCTGTTAGATAGAAGATTCACATCAAATATCAAAACTTAATTTCTGTGAAAAAAAACAAAAAAAATAATAAAAACAAAAAAATGATGCTTTGCCAATTTTAATCTTTAAAGAGCCAATCAAAACTGCAGCACAACATTTTTATTTATTTTTTTTTTTATTTTTCAAAAAAAGTAAGTCTGATACTTTCTGTGAATCATCTGCCAAGCAGACGATTCACATAAAATGTCAATACTTATTTTCTCTGAAAAAAAAATGTATGTCATCTGTTTCAAATTTTGCTTGGCATTTTTGGGGTTAAACTGAATTATGGTTATCAGGAAGCTGACGATTTACACTTTGCATGCTGGGTAAAAATTTCAGCAGACAACAATTTGAAGTAGTTTACTTATTTCAACTAGAAAACATGATATGATACATCATGCAAAGTGTCTCCCAAGGAGACACTTTGCATGAAATGTCAGATCCTATTTTCTATGAAAAATAAGAAAAACATCATCAGTTTGTCGTCTGCTGAAATTATCCATGGCATGGTAAGTGTAATGACAGTATCATTTTGAGAACTTGTGATATAGAGACAGATAAAATTATATTTTCTTTTTAAAATATCATGCATGAAAATAATGATTTCCTCCAAACAAACTAAAAACAAAAATATGTCTGTCAATAGCGAAAAATTGAAAAATCGAAACTACTAGAAACAAAGCCTATATCTAACTATTGTGTTTGTTCAGTACCGGTTTCAGAAAGTATGACTTTGTCCAGATATGGTACTGCCAAACTGTACAATAAAAGCAAAGTTGGTTTACTGTTGCTTTATTTTTTCAACATTTCATATTCAGATGTGGTGAAATCAAGTGACATCCATCTTTCTGTCTGAAATTACTAGAAAATTGCATTGGATGATTTTTATGGTAGCACTTTATATCTGGAGGCTGTAGAAAAAGCTGAATTTCATACCTTTGTTTAGTGGAAGCAGACTAATTTCATACTTTTGTTTGGTGGAAGCAGAATAATTTCATATTTTTGTTTGGTGGAAGCAGACATTTCATATTTTTGTTTGGTGGAAGCAGAATAATTTCATATTTTTGTTTGGTGGAAACAAAATAATTTCATACTTTTGTTTGGTGGAAGCAAAATAATTTCATATTTTTGTTTGGTGGAAGCAGACTAATTTCATGTTTTTGTTTGGCGGAAGCAGAATAATTACATATTTTTTTGTTTGGTGGAAGCAAAATAACTTCATATATTTTGTTTGGTGGAAGCAGAATAATTTCATATTTTCATTTGATGGAAGCAGAATTGTTAAGGAGGAGTATTTGCTGATAATTTTAGGATAAGTTTTCTTATTTCTTCATAAAAACCATTTGTTGCGGGTACTCATTTGAAGTGCCTTGCTTAAAATAAGTATCCATAACATATGTTTTTATGGAGAGCTGGAGAAAAGTATCCCCGAATTATCACCAAATACTCCTTGTATTCCTTCTTAACAAGTCCTCTTTAGGGGTATACTCAAGTGACATTCTCAGTGATTTCAGACTGATATACTGTATTAACACTAAATACTGGTACATCCAAACTCCTTACCTTACTTGTTTTAAAATTTGAACAAGTCCATTTTAACCCATTTATGCCAAGTGGACTCTTCTACCTTCAATCTTTGGGCCAGTCCAATTCCATATGTCTGGTTTGTTTCCATTGATGTTTCATACAAATTCCTGCATTTCATGTACACAGTGAAGACCCAGATCAGATGCTGCATTTTGTGGCATCTGATCAGGGTCTACACTGTCTGCCAAATGTCCCTTTTGTGGGATCCTAGGTTTGATGAGTTCAGGCTCAATGGCAAATCAACCCATGAGAGTCATTTGCCTCTTGTGGGACGCTAGGCATTAATAGGTTAATATCTTATGATGTGTCTAAAAAACTACTGGATGAGTGGCAAGCAGTGTAGATCCTGATCAGATGCCACATTCTGTGGCAACTGATATAGATCTACACCATTTGCTCAGGCATGTTTGTCCTGATACTTAACCCTAAGTACTAGGACAAATAGGCCTGAGCAAACAGTGTAGGCCCAGACCAGACACTGCAGAATGCAATGTCTGATCAGGAACTCCACTGTTAGCAACTTGCTCAGTAATTTTTAAACACAACAGAGAGTGGAAGAAACCTTTTCCAATTAAAGGACAATTATGGTAAGGAGTTATGGTGTCCACATACTTAGGGTAAATATGGTGTTGCTTTTAAGAGCTTTGCTTCAGAATGTAATGCTGTCAAAAGTTAACATTAGCTTCCTGGAATCATAATTCAATAGTATGGAAAGGGAATAAGCTTTCAGAGGAGACAACTCTGTAAACCTCATCAGGAGAAAATAAGGTTTGACATTTCATGCAAACTCTCTCCAGGAACAGTTTTCATGGAGCATCAAACCTTATTTTCTGGAAATAATAATAACAGAAAATATATAACCGATTTGTCAGTAGCCGAATTTACCCACAGAGTAGCAAAGATTAAACCATAAAAATAGTGAAGCTGAAACTGCATAAAAAATAAATGATTTCACAGTAAACTGGAGTTGTAGAATGTGCTCAGACATTAACAAGTATATGGCCATTGATCAATGTCCCTCCTCACCAATAAAAATAATAATAATGATAATATGGTATATGGCCTAATTGGAACTCTTCATTCCATATTTTTTTTCGCCTAAAGGTTGTTTTTTATGTAGCTGTTTCTTAAAATGCTTTGTGGAAAGGCAAACAGTGTAAACCCTGAGAAGCAGTCTGATCTGGGTATGCACTGTTTGCACTCTGATCAGACTGTCTGATCTGGGTATGCACTGTTTGCATATGTCATTTTGTTCAACATTTTGGTGTTTGAAATTTCAGGATTATTACTGTAATGACAATCCATGTAAGATAACATTACTTCCACCATTTCAGCCACTACTGTGCTTTCAACATCTTTCGGAAAGTCATTTTTTGCTCAGCACTTTAAACAGAAGAAGTAAATTTGTAAACTTTTGTCATGATTTAATGCAAAACCATTTGTCGTATCTACCTATGCACAAAAAGTTTTATTCTAGTCAGTGGTTTTTAAAAAAATCCAATATTTTCACTTTTTTCCATAGTAAAAATGAATGAAAATTATGCAGAAATTTGTAGGGTAGGTAACTTGGTGGCAGATTTTTAACAAGTTTCACTTGTTCAATTTTTCTGAAATTTTCACAGTATTGTTGTGAAACATTAATAATTCAAATTCAGCAAAGAAAAGTAAAAAATATTTACGAAGACAAAAATTCCAAAAAATCACTTTACTATAGAATTTGCATAGGTCAGACCAATTTCTGGCGATAAATTTAATTTTAGGGTACATATTTGAAAATAAAACACAGAAACAGAAAAGACAAATGGTTTCTGATAAGATATAGTCAATCAGAAGAAAATATTTTCATTTAAGATAAAACGCCAAGCAAAAAACGTCTTTCCGAGAGATGTCGAAAGGACAGTAGGCCTTTTTCAACGAACTTCAATGATGGAAAATGCCTAGCAACCAAAATATTGCAAGCAATAAATAGAGATTAGTATATGGCAATTTCATATCACACCCCATATCAACTGGAGACAACTATATATCAGCCTGAGGGCCGAAGGCCAGAGGGCTAATATGGGTCGAGGGTTCCTATGGAGTATGATATGAAAATTTCCATACCATAGACTATCTGTTTATCATTTATTTTTTTCTGACAAGTTTGCCTGTTTCATATCATATGTGGAGTCAAAGACAAGATTGCCGAGTGCTCCAAATGGGGTGATATGGGTTTTTTGCCCAAGCAAAAATGCCATATCACCCACATGACCTGGTGATATGTGTTTTTTTCCCGGGCAATAAAACCATAGCACCCGTGTGACCCATTGTCACACCTTTTTTGTTCCACAAGAGTGAGATGTGCTTGAAAGCCATGTTAGTATCATATATCCAAAATGAACATATTTTCTAGTAAATGTATGATAAGTCATGTTATGTCAAATTTGTAGACTAAATGTTGTGTGATAATAATAATAGTGATGAAGATAATAAAAAGAACTGTCACAGGACTGCATCAATAAGATCAGGCTCAAACTTCGGAAGATATAAACTTCTAACAACTTTAACCAAAACCTTTGCAACATAATTTTTTTCTAAGTCCATGTTTGTTAGGCCATAATAAATTAATTGTTAGATTCTCATTACCGCCCGCCTCGATTTTTCACCCCCCACCTCAATTTTTTTTTATTGACGCTTTTTCGTTAGTATGAGTACTGCTCTGATGTTCCGGGGTTTTTTTTTATCAAAAATCTTACGGTTTGCCGATCACCAAGTTCCGTTCCACTTAAATGTACATTAAATATGCAAATTGCACATATACGACAACAAATAACATACTTCCGGTGTAATTACCAATACAAAATTGTTGGTTTAACTACGATCAACATCCACTATTGTTTGAGGTGTACTGGATCCCTGTTGCAAATGCGCTTCGTAATAAATTACGTCCAGTCAGACAACCAGTCAATATCTACTTTCATTTTTGAATCCAGATAAAAACACATTGAAAATAGTGTTTGTGATCATGAGAATCATTGCCAATTAAACTGTAATAAATGACTGTTATTGATTTAAAGCCAGTGATACCCAAAATCTTCTCAACCCTGATTGATCAAGTGGTGCCGTTTCCCGGTTGGCAAGAATCAAGACAATTGCTGGGAGAAAAAAAAAAAATAATAATAATAATAATATGCTGTTTGTGAACCATGACAGGTAAAATAAATTGATGACTTTTATTTTGTCCAACAGTGTTCTCGGAGAAACTGAAAAAAAGTGGGTATTTGATTATAGATGTTAACTTTCTTCAGCTCTATAGTTGCTCTTTCAAGGCTATTCTGATTATTACACAAAACATATTACATTGGAATCATGAAAAAGTATTCTTTATTCACCAAATACATGTGGTTTGCAGAAATCAATATAATTTCAGCCACCCATCTCCAGTTTCTGTGTAGTCCGGAAAAATAAAAAATAAAAAATAAAATTTCACCCCCTGCACCCATTTTGAAAACAAAATAAATGAGAATCTGACTATTAATTTATTATGGCCTGAGTTTGTGTTAAGGTTTTATGGCCCAGTCAACCCAATGGAGTCATGTTGAGTGTGGTCAGTTTACCTAAACACACATTTACTGGTCAGGCTTAGTCCTCCAAGCAGTTAACCAGCATTGTGCACATTTTTTCGCCAGAAAATGACAACTGCCCTTTTTGAATCAGCAGAAGGGAGAGAATGACCATAGAAAACATTTCATGATCAATCTCCATAAAACAATATTGCCGACCTCGGTGGGGGTCGAACCCGCAACCTCCTAGTCTCCAGTCGGATGCGCATCCAATTGCGCCACCAAGGCCAGCTTCTAAGTCCATGACCCTTGACCTCAAGGTCACTCATGTAGATTGGGATAGTACAGCATAAAATTTCAGACCAGTATCTAACATTAGTGCAAGGATGAACTACTTCCATCAAGAAGTTCTGGAGATATAGCCTTTAAACCTATTGTAGTTTGGAGACACTAAAAAGGGTAACTGGCAAACAGTGCAGACCCAGATCAGATGCCACAAAATGCAGTGTCTGATCAGGATCTCCACTGTTTGTCATTTTTCCCAAGGGATATCTAAATCTCATAGCTGGATGTACCTAAAATTCAAAATGAACTCTCCCAATACATAGTGTGGGAGAGTCTATTCAGTCTATGATGTGTTAAAATTTTTACCAAAACTTAAGCCTATACTGACATGGTGCAATGCCATGGTGGCTGCTATAGCTCTACCCAGCTTTCGTAAGGTGAGCTTATAATAACAGGACTCCCAAGGTCCATGATTTACTCACCTGAGTGAAACAACCATGGTAGAGAGGCATTAGCATTTTCGCCATCTTTACTGTATTTACCCTAACTATTCGGACAGAAAAGCCTGTACAACCTGTTTTTAAACTTAGAACAGATACCACAGAATGCAGCATTTGACAGGATCTACACTGTTGCAACTCATCCTTTTTCAAATTTTAGGATGAATACAGTAAATAACTTTGGATGCTTCAAACACTGGCTACTCGGTAAAATTTTAAGCAGATAACACTTTTAAAATTTTTTTTTTTTTATTTTCCCCAGAAAACTAAAAAGGGTAACTGGCAAACAGTGCAGACCCAGATCAGATGCCACAAAATGCAGTGTCTGATCAGGATCTCCACTGTTTGTCATTTTTCCCAAGGGATATCTAAATCTCATAGCTGGATGTACCTAAAATTCAAAATGAACTCTCCCAATACATAGTGTGGGAGAGTCTATTCAGTCTATGATGGGTTAAAATTTTTACCAAAACTTAAGCCTATACTGACATGGTGCAATGCCATGGTGGCTGCTATAGCTCTACCCAGCTTTCGTAAGGTGAGCTTATAATAACAGGACTCCCAAGGTCCATGATTTACTCACCTGAGTGAAACAACCATGGTAGAGAGGCATTAGCATTTTCGACATCTTTACTGTATTTACCCTAACTATTTGGACAGAAAAGCCTGTACAACCTGTTTTTAAACTTAGAACAGATACCACAGAATGCAGCATTTGACAGGATCTACACTGTTGCAACTCATCCTTTTTCAAATTTTAGGATGAATACAGTAAATAACTTTGGATGCTTCAAACACTGGCTACTCGGTAAAATTTTAAGCAGATAACACTTTTAAAATTTTTTTTTTTTATTTTCCCCAGAAAATAGGCCTTGTTGTTTCATGCAAATTATCTTCTAAGGGGACAATATGCATGAAATGTCAAAACCTATTTTCTGGGAAAAATAAGATAAATATCATTTTAATTTGCCCAGAGAGTGATAAAGTATTTGGATATCTCAATTGATTGCCATACTTGTCCTGATATTTGAACAAGTTCATTTTACTTGTCAAAAACTGCTGGATGAGTGGCAAGCAGTGGAAACCCTGATCACTCAACTCTTCCTGTGGCAGCTGATCTGAGTCTTCACTGTTTGCTCAGCCCTGTCTGCCAAAATACACAAGATAAATACAGGAGTCATAACATCCATCCTGGAAGACCATTATCAATAATTATGTAACATTTTTCATATTACTGTTGTCCCAATGATGCTCCATATGCAGTTTAACCCTTGCCATGCTGAATAAATGAAGATGCCATGCCCACTTCCAATTTTCAGCCAATCAGATTATTTGATACAGGTTGTTGATAAAAATGTACGTACTTAATGACAAATAGTGCAGATCCAGATCAGTTGGCTTCTTCAGATGCCAACTGATCTGGATCTACTCTGTTTGTAAATGCAGGGTATATCCCAGTTCAGCAGGACAAGGGTTAAGGGAAAAAAAATGATACATCAAGTGATTCACTCTATAAAACTTGATATTGCCCCCTTCTTAAAATAGTTCTACTCTAAAAGGAAAGAATTTGCTCTCAAGCAAATTCTTTCCTTTTAGAGTAGATCCATTTTCAGAAGGGACTCACAAAAGATGTCTTCCTTATAATATTAAATGGCAGAAAATTTAACCCTAGGTCTGCTAAACCCAGATATACCCTGTCTTTACAAACAGTGTAGATCCAGATCAGTTGGCTTCTGATTTGGATCTGCAATGTTTTACATAAGGTATGTGAATTTATAGCATCAATCCAGATCAAGCAATCTAATTGGCTGAAAATTAGAAGTGGGTGTGGCATCTTAGCATGCTAAGGGTTAACATGTGTATCCAGATCCCTTAAGTTTTTTTTTTTCTTTTGAGTTGAGGTTTTACGGCCCTGTCAACCTTTTAGTGTCATTTCGAGTGGGCTTAGTTGCCATACTCGCACTATTTCTGGGCAGGCTTAGTCCTCTCAGAAGTTAACTGGAGCTTGAGCACAAACTTTTGTCAGTTACTGACACTACCCTTCTTGAATCTGGCGAAAGGAGAAAATGGCCACAGAAATGGTTTAATGATCAATATCCATGAAAGTTATGTTGCCAAGCTGGGGTTCAAACTCGCAAACCCTGATTCTGCAGTCAGACATGCCATGACTGCACTATGGAACCTGCGCCTCTTAAGTTTAATCAGCCAGTCAACTTTGGACAAGAGTGTTATATAACATTTAAGTTAGATATAGCTCAGTGAAGTAATTCTAATGAATCATTACAATATGATGTTTTAACTGCTTGGTAAGAATATCAGCGGACAACATTTTGAAATATTTTCTTATTTTTTCCAGAAAATAGACTGACATGTCAAAGGTTTTTTTCAAAGAAAAATATCATCAGTTTGTTGACTGCTGAATCTGCCCAAGGAAGCTGTCCATGTTTTAACTACTGTGTAAATAATTCTGCAGACAACATTTTAAAATATTTCTCTTAGAAATAGATTTTGACATTTCATGTTAATTATCTCCTGAGGTGACAACTTGCATGAAATGTCAGTCTATTTTCTGAGAAAAAAATAATTTGTTGTCAGTTGATTCTGCCAAGAGAGTGGTAAAGGTTAATGAAGACCTACAACTAGAAATGTGTCAGTTTGATACAGATGCCTGCCAGGGCCATCTTCACCTGAAAACAAGCATTTTGTTAAAAAATGAAAATGAAAAAGGGCCATAACTCCCATGGTAATTGGCGGATTTTACCCTAAACCGAACTTTACCTATATTTTATGATTACAGACCTATGTATAAAATATGAATCAAAATCACTAATCTTTTCAGAAGAAATGGAAACTTTTGTACATACTGTCACGACAATGAAGTTGAAAAAGAGCCACAACTCCCATAATAATTGGTGGATTTTACAAAAGATTGAACTTAACGAATATTTTATTATTATATACTGCTGTATAAAATATGAATCAAATACACTTATCTTTTCAAAAGCTATCAAGCAGAAACTATATTTTGTACATACAGCTCGACAGGATGTATGTAAGGATGGGCTGCATGGATGTATGTATGGACAGCGGTGATATTCTATGTCCCTGCATTAAAATTGGTGGCGGCATAAAAATATTTACCTAGATATTCCTCCTACCTTGTGTTGTAGATCCTACCTGTATTTTCTTGAATCACATTTGGAATGTTCAGAACCTGCAAATATAAAAAGGGCAAGGTTACTGTAACAACCCTAAGCATTGGGTTGATTGGTTGGTTTGGAATTTAACTGTCCAGTCAACACTATTAAGATCATGTTGTTTGTTTGTGTTGAGGTTTTATGGCCCAGTCAACCCAAGGGGGTCATGTCGAGTGTAGTCAGTTTACCAAACAAGATGTTTACTGGGCAGGCTTAGTCCTCCAAGTAGTTAACCTGTCTTGTGCAATTCTTTCGCCAGAAACTGACAATTGCCCTTCTTGAATCAGCAGAAGGGAGAGAATGACCATAGCAAATATTTCATGATCAAGCTCCAAGAAAGAATGTTGCCGACCCCAGCGAGGGTCGAACCTGCAACCTCCTGGTCTCCAGTTGGACACCCTTCCAACTGCGCCACTGAGGCCAGCTTGTCAGTTTACCTAACTACACTTTTCCTAGGTAGGCTTAGTTCTCTAAGCAGATAACCAGTACTTGTGCACATGCTTTCTCTATAGAGATCTAAGCATTGGGACATACAAGCCAAAGCAATCAGTGTAGACCCAGATCAGAATGCAGCCCTCTGGTCAGGTTTTACACTGATTGCTACCCATCCATCACTTTTAGACACATCAACTGGGAGTAAACTGACTTGTAAACCTCCTGGTCTCCAGCTGGACACCCTTCCAACTGCGCCACTGAGGCCAGCTTGTCAGTTTACCTAACTACACTTTTCCTAGGTAGGCTTAGTTCTCTAAGCAGATAACCAGTACTTGTGCACATGCTTTCTCTAGAGATCTAAGCATTGGGACATTCAAGCCAAAGCATTCAGTGTAGACCCAGATCAGAATGCAGCTCTCTGGTCAGGTTCTACACTGATTGCTACCCACCCATCACTTTTAGACACATCAACTGGGAGTAAACTGACTTGTTCAATCAACAGGGAGTAAACAGACTTATTCAATCAACAGGCAGTAAACGGACTTGTTCAATCAACAGGCAGTAAACTGACTTGTTCAATCAACAGGGAGTAAACTGGACTTATTCAATCAACAGGGAGTAAACTGACTTGTTCAATCAACAGGCAGTAAACTGAGTTGTTCAATCAACAGGGAGTAAACAGACTTGTTCAATCAACAGGGAGTAAACTGACTTGTTCAATCAACAGAGAGTACACTGGCTTGTTCAATCAACAGGGAGTAAACTGGACTTGTTCAATCAACAGGGAGTAAACTGACCTATTCAATCAACAGGGAGTAAACTGACTTGTTCAATCAACAGGGAGTAAACTGGACTTGTTCAATCAACAGGGTGTAAACTGGACTTGTTCAATCAACAGGGAGTAAACAGGGAGTAAACTGACTTGTTCAATCAACAGGGAGTAAACTGACTTGTTCAATCAACAGGGAGTAACTGACCTGTTCAACCAACAGGGAGTAAACTGGACTTGTTCAAATGTCAGTACTAGTATCTGAATATTTAGGGTAAATTTGGTAATGCCCTTCTATTTGTTCTCTCCACCAGGGACATCCCAAAAATTTCCATATCTGGCAGACAAAATCAGTGACCCTAAAATTTGTTTGAGTTAGAGTTGTATCAGTTTGGGGAATCACAAGTGACCAAATGACTAAGTGCATGGAGTTTGTTACTATTTTTAGCTCTGCATCAGGTAGGATTTTTTAGAATATCTCGACTTATACCTGATGGAATTTGTTCAAATAAAGCACAGAGTACGTGGAAAATCAAGCTGTTTCTGGTGGTGTAAATGCTGTTCTGCAATCTGGTCTGATTCTCAAGAACATTTGGTCATGTGAATTCCCCACACTGTGTATGGCCAGTCAACACTATTAGTCTCATGTCAAGCCAGTCAGTTAACCTACTCACACTTTTCTTGGTCATTATACCAGTACTTGTGTACATACTTTGGCCATTAACTGAAAACCTGTCTTTCTTGAATCAGCAGAAAGGGGGAAAGTTACATGTATGTGGCCAAACTTGAATCTGCAGGAAGGGGGAAAGTTATATGTATGTGGCCAAACTTGAATCAGCAGAAAGGGGGAAAGTTACATGTATGTGACCAAACTTGAATCAGCAGAAAGGGGGAAAGTTACATGTATGTGGCCAAATTGGAATCAGCAGAAAGGGGGAAAGTTACATGTATGTGGCCAAACTAGAATCAGCAGAAAGGGGGAAAGTTACATGTATGTGGCCAAACTGGAATCAGCAGAAAGGGGGAAAGTTACATGTATGTGGCCAAACTGGAATCAGCAGAAAGGGGGAAAGTTACATGTATGTGGCCAAACTGGAATCAGCAGAAAGGGGGAAAGTTACATGTATGTGGCCAAACAGGAATCAGCAGAAAGGGGGAAAGTTACATGTATGTGGCAAAACTGGGATTCAAACTTCTGACCCCAGGATCTGCAGTTAGATGTGCTACCCACCACACAATGAATTGAACCTGGCTTATCCTAATATATACAGCCATCTTTTTTTTCTCTACCTTATTCACTTAAAAAATAGCAATTAAAACAAAACAAACCAAAACAAGAAACACTTATAGGCTAGGCCATAAAACTATTTAGAATGCAATAGTAGAGATTTTGACCTTTAACCATTACTACTTTCTCGGCCACTTCAGCAGACTTCCTACTTATTTTACCAGGAAAACTGGCTTTGAGTATTCAGTCATTTTTTTCTCCTTAGGAGACAGTTTGTATGAAATGTCAAGGCCTATTTTTCTAGGAAAAATAACAAAAAAATATCATCAGTTTGTAATCTATTGAATTAGCCTGAGATGATGCCATGATTTAGTGTTTTAAGTCCTTTTCAATCCTATTTGATCCTTGTCCTGCTGAACCTAGATGTATTCTGCCTCTGCAAACAGTGTAGAAGCCAACTGATCTGAATCTGCACTGTTTGTTATTCAATATGTGCATTTATAGCAACAACCTGGCTCAAGTAATCTGACTGGCTGAAAACTGGAAGTGGGCATGGTATCATAATTTATTCCGCATGACAAGGGTTAAAATATATTGAGATGATGGATGATAATGAAAGGCTCTGTGCAGTGAAGTGCCCTACAGTTATGAGCTGCATTCTACCTCCAGCAGGATTTGAACCAGGGGACCCTATGATCCAGTCAGGAGGGCTAATCACAAGGCAACCAGGACACTTCTTGCCCAGAGAGCAATTAAGGTCAAATACACATAGTATAACATCTCAAGGATGCAATGGACTTGAGTGCACAGCTTTTTACCCTTGTCCTGCTGAATAAATTAAGATGCCACTCCCATTTCTAATTTTCAGCCAATCAGAATACTTGATCCTTGATCCAGATTGTTGATATAAATTTACATACTTAATGGCAAACAGTACAGATCCACATTCAGGAGCCAACTGATTTGGATCTATACTGTTTGCAAAGGTAGGACATATCCAGGTTCCCCAAGGACTAGGGTTAAGGATGGAACGGACTCTGATAACATTTTGCAGGAAAAGATAGGTCAGGCTTCAGAGGATTCAATGGATTCCTTTACCATTACCATTCATAATTATATGTATGCACACTGATTCATCATATTAGTCTACACATGTTGCAGCATCTGACAATAACAGATTAGCTGATACTTCAGTAGCAAACAGGGTGCTGCTGACCACCAAATAATAATGGGAATTATAGCACCTACTCATAAGCCCAGGTTCCAAGCAAAAATATTAAACCATCTGTTTAATTTCATAAAATTCATATGTTATGCCATTCTTCTTCATAACTATTGATAGTACTAGTCATAGTAGTGAATTTTGGTTATGTGTGTAGTTAGGGGTTAACAAGAATTCCACGGAAGGCATCATCGCACCTGCTGGGGCAAAAGTCACAGGAGCCACAATCAGAATGTGGTTATTTAATAAGTTTATTTCATTCTTAGCAGTGCTTAGTTGGAAAACTGGGTTGAAAAAAATGTAGACAACGTGCCTAGTGGGGCATATATATTCCAGGCCAGTGCCATTCCCTCTAATGGCTATATCGTCAGCACTGACTTTTCGTATTATACAGATAATGGAACGTCGACGTAAAATGTGTAAAAGTCACTGGAGCGTGAAATATAGGTCAAGGTCACGGGTCAAGGTACCTGCTAATTCAGTACATCAAGGAGGAGCACTATGCAAGGTATGGTGGTTGTAGGCCTTATAGTTGAGGTTATCAGACATCAATGTAAAATGTGTCAAATATAGGTCAAGGTCACCAGGTCAAGGTACCTGCCAAGCCAGTGCAATGAGGTGAAGCACTATGCAAGGTTTAGTGGTTGTAGGTCTTATATTTGAGGAGATACCGAACATCAACGTAAAATGTGTCAAAGTCACTGGAGTGCAAAATATAGGTCATGGTCACCAGGTCAAGGCACCTCCCAAGTCAGTACATTGAGAAGAAGCACTATATAAGGTTTGGTGGTTGAAGGCCTTACAATTGAGGACATATGGAAGGGAGATGTAAAAGATGTAAAAGTCAATGGAGCATGAAATATAGGTCAAGGTCACCCAGTCAAGGTACCTGCGGAGTCTTTACATTGAGGAGAAGCACTATGGAAGGTTTGATAATTGTAGGCCTTATAGTTAAGGAGATATTGAACGTCAATGTAAAATGTGTAAAAGGCACTGGAGCGCAAAATATAGGTCAAGGTCACTGGGTGAAGATACCTGCCTAGTCAGTACATCCAGGAGAAGCACTATGCAAGGAGGTCAGGGAGATGTTTCATGCAAGGTTTGATGGTTGTTTAGTCTTGTAGTTGATTAGAATACTAACTTTGACATAAATGTCGAACATCGACATAAATGTTGACAGACGGACGGACGGAAAAGTGGATGCCTTTATCACACCCTGCTACAAGCAGGTGCGATAAAAACAGTCCTTGCTATTTCATATTGTGATGGTGACTGGGTGGAGGAGTTGGCATAGTTAAATTGAATGGTATATTACATGGAAATTATGGAACATAATGATGGACAGTTGAGACCTTCTTAAGATGTCACAGGATGAGCCAGGCTTTTGCTGTTGACATATAACAAAACTAGAGCAGTGCCCAGAGGGTCACAAATACCCACGCATGGCTGGCACCATTTCTTATTTATAAAATGTTTTAAAGTTAATGACAATGATATAAGGCAAGCTATAGTTTACATTGTCACTGATCTATCATTCAAAGAACAACTTTCCTGGAGTAAACAGTCTTTAAGATATGAAGCAAATTGGCAGGGCAATAAAATAGAGGTCACTGACCTACATATACTTGAGAAGTTAATGTGATGGTCACACTGATGCATTATACCAACTATGATGTTAATCCATTAAATAATCTAAAAGATACTAAGCAAAATCAAGAGATCATGAAATATAGGTCATACTGATTTATATTTACTTTGAGGTGAAAGTTTGGGTCACACTGTGTCTTTATATGTAAATATGACATTTAAGTATCAAATAGTGGGAGATATAAGACAAAATCACAAGGCTATGAAATATAGGTCACATAATCCCAAAATATGATAGTAATACATCAAATTGTCTTCAAGATGTAACATAAAATTACTGGACTATGAAATATAGGTCACACAGACCTACATTTACTTTTAGGTCAACTGTTGGATCATACTAATTCATAATCCCAAATAATGATGTTCATACATCAATTAACATTCAAGATATGAGGCAAAATTACTGGACCATGAAATATATTAGCCAAGGTGACCTATTGTGGTGTCACAAAGAACCAATATTCCAAGTATCACATTAATCCATGAAATAGTCTTCAAGATATAAGGCAAAATTGCTAGAGCATGAAAATATGATCACAATTACCTTAACCTCATAAAATGAATGTTGATGTGATAAACATGTCTGATGCCCATTCATCTTTAAGAAGCTGTTTGTATAAACAAACTGCAACATACTACTTTACTGAGGCATTAATCCATTAAATAGTTCAAAATATATGTCAAAATCACTGAAGCATGAAAATAAGGTCACAATGACCTTGACCTTATTACACTGAATATTGATGTGATAAACATGTCTGATGCCCATTCGTCTTTGATATGAGATTGTTTGTGCAATATACTACTTTATTTGGGTGTCCTAGATTTTGACCTCTACCCCTGTCCTGGGGCATGACCCAGGGGTTCATTGATGTAGAATGGAAGAAAACCCTCCAAGGTACCCCTATACCAAATATGAAGTTTTTGATCAATGGCTGCAGAGATATAAGTAATCAAAAATCTTCCAAGTAAAACTTGGTAATAGAATCAGATCAGGACTGACAGATGGACAAACAGACTAATGGACAGACAAAAACTATATATCCCTTTGGCATACTTCATATGCCAGGGTTATAATGAGTATTGGTTTCATATTTCCATGTCATGAAACATGCATTTTCATCTAGGAGATACCTCCACCTGCCTACAACTACAACTAGAGCAAGTAATCCCAAAGTCATGAATAACCCTGGCTAGCACCATTTCTTAATTATGAATATTTTAAAGTTAATGACGTGATATAAGGCAAGCTATAGTTTACAATGTCACTGATCTATCATTCCAAGAACAACTTTCCTGGAGTAAATAGTCTTTAAATTATGAAGCAAATTTGCGAGGCCATAAAATATAGGTCATTGACCTACATATACTTGAGAAGTTAATGTGACGGTCACACTGATGCATTATACCAACTATGATGTTAATCCATTAAATAATCTAAAAGATACTAAGCAAAATCAAGAGATCATGAAATATAGGTCATACTGATTTATATTTACTTTGAGGTGAAAGTTTGGGTCACACTGTGTCTTTATATGTAAATATGACATTTAAGTATCAAATAGTGGGAGATATAAGACAAAATCATAGCGCTATGAAATATAGGCCACATAATCCCAAAATAAGATAGTAATACATCAAATTGTCTTCAAGATGTAACATAAAATCACTGGACTATGAAATATAGGTCACACAGACCTTCATTTACTTTTAGGTCAACTGTTGGATCATACTAATTCATAATCCCAAATAATGATGTTCATACATCAATTAACATTCAAGATATGAGGCAAAATTATTGGACCATGAAATATAGATCAAGGTGATCTACATTTGTTAGGCTGTCAATCGTGGTGTCACACAGAACCAATATTCCAAGTATCATATTAATCCATGAAATAGTCTTCAAGATATAAGGCAAAAGTGCTGCAATGTGAAAATATGATGAAGTTGTTTGTATAAACAAACTGCAACATTCTACTTTATTGAGGCATTAATCCATGAAATAGTTCAAAATATATGTCAAAATCACTGAAGCATGAAAATAAGGTCACAATGACCTTGACCTTATTACTCTGAATGTTGACGTGATAAACATGTCTGATGCACATCCTTCTTTAATAAGAGGTTGTTTGTATAAACAAACTGCAATATACTACTTTGTTTAGGTGTCCTAGATTTTGACTTCTAGCCCCACCCCTAAGAGAATGGACAAAAACTATGTATGCCAGTGGTTTAATAATCCCTAGTGGGCACTGCCATGCCACCCTCCCCCTCACACACACACACACACACACACACACACACACACACACACACACACACATCACTATCATCTTGTATTAGTAGGAACTAGGACTTTTCTTCCAGTGGAGTCTGGATTTTCAACCTACCTTACAAGGTCAAACATGATAGTAAATTTCATCTTTACTTGTTCCCAGAACCTAGGATTCTTAAAAATACGTGTTGCAGTTCTACTGAATTTATTTAGGGATCAAATGAACCATGTTTGATGCTAAAGTTGCCCGGTGACTTTTGGACAATGTGGCATGAAGGATGATGAGAAATGTACACAATTATGAGTAGTAATAGTAAGGGAGTCCATTACATCTTTTTTGTTGACCATTCCGAGACATGCTTATCATTTTCTGTAAGGCACTGTCTAAGTCCAGTAGACAATACCTTACAGAAAATGCCTTCCATCACCTGTTTGTTGCATCCATTAGGTATTGCATCCATCCAGGTTTGATGCATCCATCAGCTATTGCATCCATCTAAGTCTGATGCATCCATCAGCTATTGCATCAAAGTCTGATGCATCCATCAGCTACTGCATCCAAGTCTGATGCATCCATCAGCTATTGCATCCCTCTAAGTCTAATGCATCCATCATCTATTGTATTCATTTAAGTCTGATGCATCCATCAGCTATTGCATCCCTCTAAGTTTAATGCATCCATCAGCTATTGCATTCATCTAAGTCTGATGCATCCATCAGCTATTGTATCCATCTAAGTCTGATGTATCCATCAGCTATTGCATCCATCTAAGTCTGATGCATCCATCCTTGCTGAGGTGCTTCTAACGAGTACCCACAATGTACATTTTTTGAGGTGAAATAAGAAAAAATATTTATCTGATACATCCTCATGAATGTCTGGGGCTATGAAAATGGTCAAAATAAAAGCAATTTTTTCCATAGTCATACCTTCCTTGGTCAGTTGTTTTTCTATCATCTGTACACAGTCAGGACACCACAGATGAGAACCTACAAATATACAGAAAAAAAAACAGTGATTACCTGATACAAAAATAACTATCATGAAGGAGCATGATGATAATTTGGTAAAAATGACTTCTGAAAGACAGAATATTTTACCAAAGTATCCATACTCCTGAGTGACAGATATTTTTGTATCAAATAAACACTGTTCATCATTCTTTTAATTAAATAGCTTTTATCCTTCTTTTAATCAAAAGGCCAGTATAAGTAATTAGACAATAAAACTTTGTTGCAGGTTACATTTAACTACTCTAACAGACGACTTTTTAAGGAGTATTATTTGGTGATAATACTGGGATATTTTTTCTTATTTATCCATAAACCAAGACACTTCATATGGGTACCCACTACTTAGGGTTTATGGAGAAATTTTCCTAAAATTATCATCAAATGCTCCTCCTTCATCAAAGTCTTCTGCTCTAAGTATTCAAACAAACAGACCTGAGTAAACAGTGTGGACACAGATCAGCTATTGCAGAATACAGGTCTTGTTACATACATGTATTTTAACCTTTATCACAACCTGTAAATTCAGCAGATGACACTTTGAAATATTTTTCTCCGTTAGAGACAATTTGCATGAAATGTCAAAAAAGACAATAGGCATAAAATGTCAAAACTTATTTTGTAGGAAAATTAACCCTTGTCCTGCTGAACCCGGATATACCCTGCCTTGCCAAACAGTGTAGATCCAGATCAGTTGGCTTCTGAAGAAGCCAACTGATCTGGATCTGCACTGTTTGCCGTTAAGTATGTGAATTTATATCAACAATCTGGATCAAATGATCTGATTGGCTGAAAATTGGAAGTAGGCGTGGCATCCTAATATATTCAGCAGGACAAGGGTTAAGAAAAATATTTCAAAACATTGTCTGCTGAATTGTTTGCCCAGCATACTAAGCTTTAGCACTCTCTGGGCTAACTCAGCAGGCAACACATTGATGATATTTTTTTTATTTTTCCAAGAAAACAGGATTTGACATTTCATGCAAATTATGTCCCTTGGAGACCATTTGCATCAGATGTCAAAACCTGCTTTCTTGAAAAATTAGAAAAATTTCAATATGTCATCTGCTGAAAATATTACCCAGATTGCTAAGTGTTAAGAAATCATATTAGCCAAAGCCCTTATGTGATTAAGCTCATTGTCTGTCAACTGGTATAGATAATGGTCAGTAGTTTCATACTGTACCACCTAATCCCTGGTCAAGGTCACAGACTTAGACTTTTCGTTTTACACTGGTGTGTAAAGTTTTTTAAAGCTCTATACATCCCAAATGTTTTAATGGATTTAGGTGAATCTTGATATTGATGTTAGATACTGGTCAAAAGTTTTGCTGAGCAAGATCAACCCTCAAAGTAATCTATTTAGAATATCCATGTTAATGTTTTAATATCAAAAGATTTTAAAGCTCAAGATCCCCTGAATGAACTTAAATGGATAACTTGATTGCATAGTTGATGGCACGCCATCGCAAAATCTCCTCTCTCTGTGCTAATGTTGCTAATAGCATAATGGACTGATGGACAGACTGAAGGATGGATGGAAATTTAATCTTACTATGCACACCCTTACCATGAGGGCAAGTCATAAAGCAAGTTGGTTAAACTCTGCCCAGTGGTTAATAGGAGACAGCATGACAAACAGATGGATGGACAGACAAATGGACAGACAGATGGATGGATGGACAGAAAAATAATGTTGCTCTTGCACACCTACTACACAGGGAAGTCATGTTGCAAGTTTGGTTAAAAATCCACACAATGGTTTAGGAGGAGATAGTGTGACAAACAGATGGAAGGACAGAGGAACAGACAGATGCACTCACAATATCCCTATCACTAAAGCGTGGGGATAAGTAATGATGTTAAACAATGGTCCAAAGTTAACTTCAGTGTGAGGCTTAGAATTTTCATACTTAAGTTTTTATTTTAAAGTTTTTAAGATATGTATATCTCCTGAGTGTCTGGAGGCATGTCATTGATATTTGGGTTGGTGCAAGATACTCATCCAAAGAGCAAGACTCTCTCTCACCCAGCAGTGACCCAGAGATCAAGTCACAAATGACAAATTTTTCATATAATGAACCTGTGCAACTTCTGGTGAGCTATCCTGTCAAGTGTAGGTCTCAATGTGATCATACTACAACTGTATTTCTTACAAATGCAACTAGACACTGAAAAGCATCATCAGATCTTAGTTACTCAAGTCTCCCACCATACAAGAGTAAACTGCTGATAATTCTTGTCAAAGTGAATGTTGTTAACCATTGCTCTGGTGAATAAATTAGGATGCCATCCCTACTTCAAATATTCAGCCAATTAGATTACTTGATCCAGTTTGTTGATACAAGGTCACATACTTAATGGCAAATAGTGCAGATCCAGATCAGTTGGCTTCTTCAGAAGCCAAATGATCTGGATCTACACTGTTTGCAAAGACAGGGTGTATCCAGGTTCAGCAGGACAAGGGTTAATGTAAGTTGTGAAGATGCAACTATGATTAGATCTTGTTAAACCCACCACCATTATGCTAGATGCATAACTCAACATACAAGAGTAAATTGCTAATAATTCTTGTCAGAGTGAACGAAAAAAGTATCAATAAGCAATGCTTATTAGATACTCGCTGCACCTCAAGGGGGTAACTCCCTACACAAGGTGTAATATGGCAGTGTGGCCCAAATAGCCCCCTATTTTCTGTTCTTAAAGTATATGAATGACCCTATTTTTTCAGTGTTTGGTATTGCTTTTCATAGCTGAAGCAAATGTGATTGATAAAGCTGTGTAAGTGTGGTCAAATTCCATCAATTGATTCATGAAATAGGTAGCACACAAGACTCATTTTTAGAGTCTTTATAATGTAGTGACCTTGAAAATAAGGTAAAGGTAAAATCAAATGACTTCTTCAACACCTCCTACCCCCACCCCCAATTGATGCATCTGAGCTGGTTTGGTAAAATTCCAACCATTTGTTCCAGAGATAGTGTACACATAAGCTTTTTTATATCAAAATTTTAGTTTCAAAGTGTCAGTGGGGCCTTGAAAATGAGGTCCAGGTCACCAAAATGTAATCACTTTTTTCTCCCATTCCAAAGAAGTATCTATGCTAGTTTGAGCTAATTCCATCTACTGATTTATGAGATGTAGTGACCTTGAAAATGAAGTCAATGTCCTAACAAAGTATCTGTGCTAATTTGTTCAAATTCAAGCCATTAGTTCAAGATAAAATTTGCACATAAGCTTTTTTTTTCCCAATTCCAGTGATGTATCTGTGCTAGTTTCATCAAATTCCATTTATTGATTCATGAGACAGAGTGTATACAAGGCTAACTTTTTGAGTATTTATAATGTAGTAACATTGAAAATGAGGTCAATGTTACCAAAATCTAATCACATTTGTCCCCTATCCTGATGATGTATCTGTGCTTAGTTTGATCAAAATCCAGCGACTGATTAAAGAGATAGTGTGCAAACAAACTTTTTACTGCATTAAGAAAAAAATTTACAAAGGGCAATAACTCCAGAGTGTCACGGATGGACACATATATGGATGGATGGTATGCACTGAAAACAGTATACCCCACCACAAAAAAGGTTTGCAGGGGGTATAATGATATTAATGTAAGTTGTGAAGATGCACCTGTGATTAGACCTTGTTAAATCCACCATTATTATGTTAGATGCATGTGTTACTAATCCCTGACAAGCATCATCAGATCATATTTACTCCAGTCTCCCACTATACAAAAGTAGACTACTGATAATTCTTGTCAGAGTGAATGATGTTAAAGGGAAAGGCAATGAAAGTTGTAAGTGTTTTCTGGAGAGAAGAGCTAAGCAAACCATTTACTATGATGCAAGTTTATCAAAATCAGTCGAGAAATAGGGAAGTTACAATGGTTTGAAATTTTCAAACTGGCTGAATGGCTTTATTGTGATAGCCCAAATTAAATATACAAAAACCTAATTATAATGGATCTTCAAGAATACTTTGCTACAGTGTTGATCATGTGCTTTATTATGCTGACAGGCAATCATTTCCCCCAAACAAAATCCAAATTTTCAAGAAGAACAACTTTTAAAATCAAATCTTTTGTGTAACCCCACTAAAAGGTCAAAATGGCAGTGCCCATACCTCCAATGTTGAAATATTCCATTGTCCATAACCTCCTTAATTCTTAATCTATTTTGGTAAAATTTGTAGCAAAATTCATTGTTTGTAAAGCTCTTTACTTTGCAGTACAATGTGCTTTAAGGCTGTGTTCCCCTTTAATGTAAGTTGTGAAGATGCAACTATGTATGATTTGATCTTGGTAAATCCACCACCATTATGTTAGATGCATGTGTTATTAGTCCCTGACAAGCATCATCACATCCTATTTACTCAAGTCTTCCACCATACAGGAGTAAACTATTGATAATTTTTGTCAGAGTGAATGATGTTAATGTAAATTGTGAAGAACCAACTGTGAACCCACCACCATTATGTTAGCTGCATGTGTTACTAATCCCTGACAAGCATCATCACATCATATTTACTCAAGTCTTCTACCATACAGGAGTAAACTATTGATAATTTTTGTCAGAGTGAATGATGTTAATGTAAGTTGTGAAGAACCAATTATGAACCCACCACCATTATGTTAGATGCATGTGTTACTGATCCCTGACAAGCATCATCACATCATATTTACTCAAGTCTTCCACTTTGCAGGAGTAATTTTTTCTGATGATTCTTGTCAGAGTGAATGATGTTAATGTAAGTTGTGAAGATGCAACTATGATTAGATCTTGTTAAACCCCACAACCATTATGTTAGATGCATGTGTTAATGACCCCTGACAAGCACCATCAGATCATATTTACTCAAGTCTTCCACCATACAGGAGTAAACTACTGATAATTCTTGTCAGACTGAATGCTGTTAATGTAAGTGAAGATGCAACTATGGTTTTCACCCTTGTCCTGCTGAATAAATTGCCACACCCACTGCTAATATTTAGCCAATCAGATTACTTGATTCAGATTGTTGCTACAAATTCTAACACTTACTGGCAAACAGTGCAGATCCAGATCAGTTGGCTTCTTCAGAAGCTGACTGATCTGGATCTACACTGTTTGCAAATGCAGTGTATATCTGGGTTCAGCAGAACAAGTGTTAATGGACACTGACAAGCACCATTAGATCTTATTTACTCAAGTCTTCCACCAAACAATAGTAAACTACCGATTGTTCTTTGTCAGAGAATGATGTTAATTCATTTATGCCTAGCATTCTTTAAAAGAGATATTGGCAAACAGTTTAGACCCAGATCAGATGCCACAGTGGTGTCTGATCAGGATCTACACTTTTTGCATTAAAAACAAGTATTTCTATAAAACATGGTAAGAATGAAAACTAACCAGACATCCCTTCTACTGGAAATGGACCAGTCCAAACAGTTAAGTAGAAGAGTACATGCAGCATATATGGGTTCATATGCTGAGAAGATGCAACTATATTTGACTTGTTACCAGAGAGAAAAGCTCACAATACACAGTGCCCATCAAATGAAAAAAAAAGCCAGGCATAGCTCTTGATAAGATTTTTTTTTCATCCCATAAGTATTGATATTTTTCTTATTTTTCAATGAAAATTAATGTTGTGAGTACTCATTTAGAAGTGCCTTGGTGCAGTGCTTCTAATGAGTACTCACAACATATGTTTTGTGGAGAAATGTGCTTTAAGGTTGTGTTCCTCTTTAATTTAAGTTGTGAAGATGAAACTATGATTATACCTTGTTAACCCCTCACCATTACGTTAGATGCATGTGTTACTGATCCCTGACAAGCATCATCACATATTTACTCAAGTCTTCCACTTTGCAGGAGTAAACTTCTGATGATTCTTGTCAGAGTGAATGATGTTAATGTAAGTTGTGAAGATGCAACTATGATTAGATCTTATTAAACCCCACAATCATTATGTTAGATGCATGTGTTATTGATCCCTGACATGTACCATCAGATATATACTCAAGTCTTCCACCATACAGGAGTAAACTACTGATAATTCTTGTCAGACTGAATGCTGTTAATGTAAGTGAAGATGCAACTATGGTTTTAACCCTTGTCCTGCTGAATAAATTAAGATGCCATGCCCACTACTAATTTTTAGCCAATCAGATTACTTGATTCAGATTGTTGCTATATATTCACATATTTACTGGCAAATAGTGCAGATCCAGATCAGTTCAGAAGCCAACTGATCTGGATCTACACTGATTGCAAATGCAGCGTAATTCTGGGTTCAGCAGGACAAGTGTTAATGGACACTGACAAGCACCATTAGATCTTATTAACTCAAGTCTTCCAGCAAATAATAGTAAACTACCGATTGTTCTTTGTCAGAGGGAATGATGTTAACTCATTTATGCACAGCGTTCTTTAAAAGGGATATTGGCAAACAGTTCAGACCCAGATCAGATGCCACAGTGGTGTCTGATCAGGATCTACACTCTTTGCATTAAAAACAAATATTTCTATAAAACATGGTAAGAATGAAAAGTAACCAGACATCCCTTCTACTGGAAATGGACCAGTCCAAACAGTTAAGGTAGAAAAGTCCACATGGCATAAATGGGTTCATATGCTGAGAAGATGCAACTATAATTGACTTGCCACCAGACAGAAAATGCACTGTGTCCATCAAATGAAAAAAAAAAGAAAAAAAAAGCCAGTCATAGCTCTTGATAAGATGTTTTTTGTTGTTGTTTTTTTAAATCCAAACATATTGATATTTTTTTTTATTTCTTCATGATAATTAATGTTGTGGATAATCATTAGAAGTGCATTGGTGAAGTGCTTCTAATGAGTACCCACAATATATGTTTTTATAGAGAAATAAGAAAAATATTCACTTGACAACAACTCTTATCTAGACCTATGGCAAGTGACAAGACCTCATGGCCACTAATTAGGACTTTGTACTGAAATCTTAGGATCAGTTTCTAACTTTAATCCAAGTATGAACTACATCCATTTAGTCAGGAGATGTTATAAAATCTTGAATATAAAATTTATGAAACAAGAATTCCGCCAAAGGCTATGTTGTGCCACACAAATTTACATAGATGATGAACCATGAAATATAGATCAAGGTCAAATATGGCTACTGCTGAGTTGTCATCCCTAAGTACCTGTTTACACCAATTACCATCACTGTAGCCACATTAGGGTCATAGTAAAGGTTGATGCAGATGATGATGGATTGTTGGATGAATGGACAGAAAAATGGACCCTTATATCACACCATGCTAAAAACAGGTGCGACAGTGAATTTTCTTTGTCTGTGTCTTTGACCTTAGGGTCACAGAGCTAGTTGATGCTCACATCAAAGGAATCTTTGGGCCTTTACACACAAACAACCAAGCATTGATTTAAAAGACTATAGGCATGCAAGGGATACAATTCTTAAATAATTTACTCATTTATGCCTAGTGACCCATAAAGGGGACAATAACAAGTGTAGACCCAGATCAGCTGCCACAGAATGCAGCATCTGATCAGGCTTTACACTGTTTGCATTAACTACAGAAATTTCTATAAAACATAGTAATAATAAAAATTAATTAACTAACCAGACACCCTGTTATTAGAAATAGACAAGTCCAAAGAGCTGTGATAGAACAGTTCACTGGACATAAATGGGTTAACAGATACAGAATATAGCTTCCCTACAACAGCCACACCTGGGGAGGCACAATTACCATTGCAGAGAGGTGGCTGTTATGGAGAAGTTAAATTTGTACTAAAATCTTTTAGAACTCTGAAAAGGGCTGTTACATAGCTCCAGATAAGGCACATTTTTCAACTGAAAATTACTGATTTTTTTCTGAATTCTGAACAAAAACATGTGGTATCATCATCACAATCGGATTTTTGATTAACATGCAGGTACAGGGGCAACATCCACACCAGTGGTCCCCCTTCCAGATAGCTGGCTTGCTGCACGCATAGCAGATCTCACACCAGATCTCCAGGTATGTCTATCATGAAGGTTGATGGCCGAGAGCTTCCACTCCGCAATCCCTCTCTGTCAGCTGTTTCAATGTCATCTTGGGCCTCCCAGGCCCATGCTTTCCATCAACCTGTATGTCAAAGGCTGTCTTGATTGCACCATTGGAGTGTTCCACATGTCCATTCCATCGGAGTCTTCTCTCCTTCAGAATGAGGTCCAGATCCTCAATGCCAAGCCCCACAAGTAGCTCACTGGACCTGGTGGTGACAATGTCTTGCGGTTTGGCTTTGTCAATGGCCAAGTCTCGCTGGCATGTAGCATTGTACTTGGCACACAAGAGCTGTACACACGGCCATGTGTTTTAAAAGAGAGGTGGTGTGAAGAGAGAACAGGTAGCAGTGGTACTCATTAGAAGCACATCACCAAAGCACTTCTAACGAGTACCCACAACATATCTTTTTATGCAGAAATAAGAAAAATATCTGAAGCTATGTCTTATACTGAGGTGCCTATAGTACTGAGGTGGCTGTTATACTGAGCTGGCTATAGTTGAGAGGTGACTGTTCATGGAGGCTCTCTTGTGTTTAATGTATGATTCAAAGACCTCAACAAATCTGGAGATGTACAGTTTAATCAAAAGATTGCAGGTAAAAAAAAATCGTAAACATTTTTGAAATATTTTTTTTTTAATTTTCTCAGAAAACAGACTTTGATATTTAATGCAAATTATTTTCAGAGAAAAATAAGAAAAAAAAACATCCACCATTCATTTTCTGCTGAATTTGCTCATCTCATGCTGTTTTAATACAAAGGAACAAGTAAATATAAGGTCAATGGTCAATTTTACCCTTCTCTTGCTGAACACAACATGCCCTGTCTTAGCAAACAGTGTAGATCCAGATCAGTTGGCTTCTAAGAAGCTAACTAATCTGGATCTGCACTGTTTGTTATGAAATATGAATTTCTATCAAAAACCCAGATTAAGTAATCTGACTGGCTGGAAATTATAAGTGGGCATGGCCTCTTAATTTATTCAGCTAGGCAAGGGTTAAAGCTCACACACAAAGTAAATTTCAAAATTATTAGAGGTAGTAGTATACAGCATTCCGTATTAACACTAATAAAAGCACCGCAAGCATAATACCCCGCCATAGCAATTATTTGTTTATGTATAAAAGTTATCGTTGTGAAAATGTGTGGAAAGAAAATGATGGAGGGACAGATAACAATCCTAAACCAGATCTTGATAATATCAATGGACAGATAACAATCCTAAAGCAGATCTTGATAATATCAATGCATATAGCAAGTTTGGCTAACAGGCCTTGTTATTTACTCAAGTTATCATCCAGAAATGAAAAAATGGATGTGTCTCGGGCAGATAACTCCATACAAATTTGACGAAAATTGCCCATTAGCAATTCCAAACCTGATCTCATTGTACTAAATACATATAGCAAGTTTGGTTAAAATCCCTCGTTATTTACTAAAGTTATCATCTGGAAACGAAAATATGGGCGTGTCTTGGGCAGATAACTTCGTAAAATATGACGAAATTTGCCCTTTAGCAATCCCAAACCAGATCTCCTTAATGTCAATGCATATAGCAAGTTTGGTGAAAATCCCTCGTTATTTACTCAAGTTATAGTCCAGAAACGAAAATATGGGCGTGTCTCGGGCAGATGACTCCTGTCAAAAATTGACGAAATTTGCCCATTAGCAATCCCAAACCAGGCCTCCACAATATCAATGCACATACCAAGTTTGGTGAAAACCCACTGATGTTTACTCAAGTTATCATCCGGAAACGAAAAATGGACAGACGGATTGACAATGGACGAATGGACAGATGGAGGGACTCACGGATGACCAATGTGAAACCATAATACCCTGCCACTATTGTGTGGCGGGGTATAAAAATGCAGATATCTAATAGTCAGATGATGATGAAAGTTTGGTGTTTTACATCCCTATCAACATTATATATGTCATATCCAGAAAATGGAAAGGTGATAATGATAGGCTCGGTGCAATGAAGCACAGAACAGTCATGAGCTGAATTCTGCCTCCAAACCTGGAACCTTTGATCTGAAGTCAGGAGCACTAACCACTTGGACACTTCCAAAAAAAGTCAGAAAAAACTGTAGATCCAGATCAGACTGCTCCTAAAGAGCATTCTGGTCAGGTTCAGTACTATTTGCTATTTAGAAAAAAGACTTTGCAGCAGAAAGTCTTTCAACAATTTCATTTTACAAACAGTAAAGCAGATATTGCTACAGCCAGATAAACATGTCCTCTAATGCCTGTTACTTTTGTGGGCCTTTTTGTTGTGTATTTTACTGCCAAGCATGCTAGGTAAAGAGTTCGCAGATGATAATTTGAAATATTTTCTTATTTTCCCTAGAAAACAGGATTTGACATTTCATGCGAACTGTATACTAAGCACACTTTGCATGAAATATAAAAACCTATTTTCTTGGAAAAGCAGAAAGTTTGCATGAAATGTCAACAAATCCTGTTTTCTGGGAAAAATAAGAAAAATATCATCTAGTCACTGGCTAAATTTGCACATAGAGTGGTAAAGGTTAAAAGTCTTTAACGTAGAACTTTAACTGATGTTAGTCAGGAACCCCCAAAAGGGTAATTGGTAACCAATGTTGACCCAGATCAGATGCTTAAAAATGCAGTGTCTGATCAGGTAAACATTGTTTGCATCAATTACAGGAACTTTTATAAAACATAGTGATCATAAAAACTAACCAGATACCTGCTGTTGGAAATAGACTGGCCTAAAGTGTTGCTACAGAAAAGTTCACTTAACATAAATGGGTTAACAAAGCATGACTCACTAATGCTGACACTAGGATGACAATAATGTCTCTATCAGTATCCTTAGTGCTGATAACGATTAACTACAGCAGACAAAATATTTTTTTTTCTTTTTATCATTTTTCAGAGAAAATAGAGCTTGACATTTCATGTGTAATGTCTGCCTAGCAGATAAGTCACATGAAATGCAAAGTGTTCTTTTCTCTGAAAAAAAAAAAAAAACAAAACAAAAACAAAACGGCTTTGTAAGCACAAAACTAATCAATTTTGTGCTAAGCCAAAAAAGGGTCAAGGCAAGTTAATAAATTATCTGCTGAAATTTATACTGACCATCAATGCATTTGTCACAGAATAAACTGATGCTAAATGTAAACCTAAAATTTTCAAGGTTTTCTTTCCTTTTTTTTTTTTCTTCTTTATTTTTCAAAATGTTTACACACTACCTTTACTTAAAGCAATGCCAAGATTTTGTTTTGTCACAATAAGTAAAATGTGTTCCTAAATCATGAAAATCATGGCTATTGTGTCTTGTGTTATCAGTAATGCACTGCTTGCACAATGAAGCCACTTGCAAAAGGATGCCATGACACTGCTTAGCAAATTGCTACATAGCAGAGAAATGACTATAATGTAAGTTTGATACAGGTAGGGATGCCCTATCAGGAGATAGTATGTTTCAGTTTTGCTCATGTGACAGTAATGAGGCTAGATCAACACTGAAATGCTACAGGAAACCTATATCACTATGCTAGGCAGGAAGTGAGCAGAAAGACAACTTCCATCCTGTGCAACCACCTGTGTGGGAGATATCAGTATATATTCCACAGACTATGGATATTTGTCAGTGGCAATCCCACCTTCATGAATTAGATGTTACCCCCCACAGCACTAATAACTCATTGAGTGCACAACCACGGCACACTAAAACTGCCATAGCTCCACATAAGGCATGTTTTTCAACCATAAGTAAACTTGACCTAAAATTTGCACTGGGCCATCTAACTATTGACAGTTTTCTTATTTCCCCACAAAAGCATGTGTTGTGGGTACTCATTAGAAATGCCTATAGCTAGGATGTGAGTTTTTTCACTGTAGGTTTTATAATTGCCCAGTCAACCTACTAAGGTCATGATGAGCTGGTTAGTTTACCTAACAACACTTTTTCCTGGGCAGCTAAATGGTTTTCCAGTACTTGTGCACATTCTGTAACCAGAAACTGACATCTGCCCTTTTTGAATCAGCAGAAGAGAAAAAATGACAGTAGAAACTATTTCATGATCAATTTTCAAGGAAAAATGTTGCTGGACCAGGCGGAGATCAAACCTGGACCCTCCTGATCACCATCCAACTGAGCCATAGGGGAAGATCAGCTAGGATCTAACTTACATTTCTATTTCCTGTGTTCCAAACCATCAATGAGGACCGAAGATTAAATGGACAGAGGACAGCAGACCCTAGGAGTCAGAGTAAAAAAAAAATTCATTACATATTTCATGACTTTAGCATACAAGAAGGTAAACAGCAAAAGTACCTTCAAATCCTGCACCAATTGTTTTAAGAGAAAATAAAGTGACAAAAATCAAAGCATTTAACTTTTTGATCCCTTGCTCTGGGCCATAAATCAATAGGACACTGCAAGAGCCTAGCAAATGGGAAAGGAATGCAGCATATTTGGTTGAAACCATGCAACAGTGTAGGAAGATATATATTTTTTCATATAGATCGCAGGTTAATAATAATAGAGTGCCATGATCTGATAAGTTGTCAGATGTCCCAAAGTTTGAATTCAGTCACAAGCTGAAGGATAACCAAAAACTTTACCTCATGAAATCCTCCAATTTTCAAACTTCCAAATTTGTTGATACCTAAACATCTGATAAACCAAAGGAACAGGACCTGATGGAACACTCCAACACCTTAATACTTGACAAACTAAGATACAATATCCATGATACTGCTGAAAAACTGGACCTCAAGAAACCTTTTGATGCCTAAACCTACCTATGAAACACTACATACCCAACAACACTTACTTACCAACCTATGAAATAAAACTGAAATATGCCTCAAAGACTCTACTTTACCTCTCTGACAAAGACTGGATCTGAAGAAACTGACATCTAAACCTCTGACAACCTGAAATACTTGCCCTGAAAAACAACCCTCTGTCAGCTAAACCTTAAAATCATTTGATACCCAAACCTCAACCTCAACTCAAACTGAAAAACCGAACTCAAAAACCCTCTGACATTTAAATCTTGAAACCTCTGACACACCAAACCAAAGAACCTGAAGCAATGTATTGACACCCAAAACTTTGACAAACATAGAGAATCTGAAGAAACCATCTGACAAACTTTAAACCCACAAAACAACAACAACAAAAAAAGGATCTGAAGAAACCTTTGATACCAAACCCTCAAACTGAAAAACCAAATCCAAAGAAATCATTTGACATTTAAACCTTGAAACCTCTAACACACCAAACCAAAGAACCTGAAGCAATGTTCTGACACCTAAAACTCTGACAAACATAGAGAACCTGAAGAAACCATCTGACTAACTGTAAACCCACAAAACAACAACAAAAAAAGGATCTGAAGAAACCTTTGATACCAAAACTTCCAACAAACAGACTGTACATGAAGAAACCTTCCAATACCTAAACCATAAAACCCTCTGACACACAAAGTACATGGGACCTGAAGAAACACTTCAACATCTTTGACAAACAGACTGACAGTTTGAAAACCTCTGACAACAAAACCTTGACAAACTCTGATACCTGAACTCCTGAAATCGTTAACCAAAATATGCAGAAATTCCTTTGATAAAAACTGGGAGACAGTACACCTAAATATAATAAAACAACCCTCTGACACCTTGAAACCCTCTGACAAACAAAACAACAAGACCTGAAAATACCTACTGATACCTGAACTCCTGAAAATGTGAAACAAAGCCATGAAACTCCTTTGATAAAACTGAATGACAACTCCTCAGCGGACACCTAAACCTTGAATTCAACCCTCTTACCAAGAAGGTGGGACCTGAAGAAATATTCCAACATCTTCACACCTGTCAAAGTGAAATGAAAGATCCAATTATTTTTTATCTAAAACTGGAAGACTAAATCTGAAGAACTGCCCTCTGATATCTAAACTTTTGACTTTGATTGAATTTTTACAGTCCTGTCAACAATCTTAAAATCATGTATGTCTATGAATTTTTACAGTCCTGTCAACAATCTTAAAATCATGTATGTCTAGCCAGTCAGTCCACCTACTCATTTTTTAGTGGGCATGAGTAGTCATCTAAGTAGTTAAATAGTACTTTGTGCACATACTTTTGCCAGTAATTGACAACTGACCTTCTTGAATCAGCCGAGTTTGAGTTGGAATTGGATTTATACAGTCCAGTCAACTCAATTCAGATCAAATAAAGCTGGCCCGTTAACCTACTTACACTTTTCCTGGGCAGACTTATTCCTCTAAGTGGTTTAAACCAGTACTTGTGCACATACTTTGGTCAGTAACTGAAAACTGTTCTTAAATCAGTGGAAGGGAGAAGGACTGTAGAAATGATTTTCTGATCAATCTCCACAAATTATGTGGCTGAGCTGAAATTCTGTCTTGTGACCCCAGGATCTGCTGTCAGACTGACTGCTATGGAGACCTGCTGAACCAGCAGAAGGCGAAAATGACTATTGATTGATTGTGTTGGGGTTTAACAACACGTCAACCCTTGAGGGTCATTTTGTGTCGTCTCCCAGAGAAAGGGAGAAAAGAGATAGAAGAGAGAGTAGAGGAGATGAAAGAGAGGGACAGGGAAGAAAGAGGAACAGGAATGAAAGTGAAGAAACAGAAGAAATAAAAACATTCCACCTCTACCCTTACCCACTACAAGAATAGCAGGCCTTGCCCAACTGTAAGCCAATATCAGTTGGACGCCCCAGTGATGTAAGATACACAGCACCTTCGCACCACCCGACCACCTCGTGAAAATGACTACAGAAAGTATTTTATGATCAACTGCTAAGAAAGCTGTGAGGCTAAACTGGGATTTGAACTTATAAGCAGGCATGCTATGGACTGCTCTATGGATTCCAACACCTAAAATTAAAACCTTGTTTGATTTGAGTCAATGTTTAACAGTCTTGCCAACCACCCTGTTGAGCCATCTCCCACAGAAACTGTCTCTGAATCTGTGGGACTTTTATCCACCCTCACAAACTCAATTTCTGCATAAGATTACTAGCAACTGCTGTAGAGGCACAAAACAGCCCATTCTGGAAGCCCCTGTAAGTGGGGACCATTTTGCACAATGCAGTTTAACCTGCTCAGAAAAAGTACTGGTATTTTCTATAAAACAGGTCTGTAGTCATACTGATCAACTCTCTACTTGACAAATGATCTTTACTGGAAATATCCATACTCCAGATTTGGTCAACATGGGCCACAGAGTACCAGACAGATATCCCAGACACTTAGGTCTCAAGTAGACACAAGGGTTAACACATAAACTGCTATGACCTACTACTGGACATGGACATAGTACAATCTAAACCTATTATCTGTACTCATAAACCATATACCACAAGAACTCTTACCTTAGATATATTTTTTTCTGCAATGTAGGTCAGAGATCAGTATAAAGGTTGTAGTGACCTACCGGTAAATTTGTCACACACCTACTTTACTAGATTATCATGCCAGAGGATGGACATGCATTATCCTGCTGGAAAAGGTTGGTTTGGATGCTGGCACAGAAAAAAAAAACGTTTTAGAGGTTTGAATACCTCCTCAATGTATATCCTTGTCATCAGACTGCCATCAATCACTAGCAGAGTAATTCTGTAGTGTCATATGATATCAGCCCAGGCCATAACACCACCACTGCCCTAACAATCCATTTGACAAGACATTTCATACTGCATGGCATTCCCCTATCAGATGCCAGGCTCACACATATCCATCCACCCTATCTTTTCTTTAATTTTGATTTGATTAACCTACTTATACTTTCCTAGCAAGCTTTGTCCTCTGGGTGGTTCATCAGTAGTTTGTGCACACACTTTCAGCAGTTACTAACAATTGCCCTTCTTGAATCAGTGGAAGTGGAATACTGACCACAGAAATGATTTTATGAACTTATGTGGCTGAGCTGAGATTCAAACTTGCGATCCCTGGATCTGCAGTGAGATGAGCTATTGATTGTGCAATGGAGCCTGGCCACCCTGTTTAAGTAAAATCAAGACTCATGGGTGAACAAGATTGCCCTCCACTGATTTTGCATCCACTGGAGATGTTGGCACCATGTAACACCAGTACAATCTGGCATGGGCATCTTGCTGTCAGCCTTGCGTTCTCCCAAGAGACAAGTTAGTCAAAGCTCCAGATGAGGTGCATTTTGCAATAAAAAAATACTGATATTTTTCTTATTTCTCCATGAAACATATGTCATGGTACTCGCTAGAATGGCCTCATTGACTTACTTCAAAAGAGTACCCACAACATAATATCTAGGGTTGAGCAAAAGACTGAAGTAAATCAGATGGTTGTTTTTCCCCAAACTTAATCTCCTCACCATGAAGGCATTATGAAGATTACCACATTCCTTTCTGTACATAATGAAAAGAGCTTGGTTCACCTTTGTATGGAATTGGCACCGAATTTATCCATATTTCACAACACTTTTTCCACATCTATATATATGCTGTTTACAACAAGCAAGCATCGTGCTTCAAAAATAAATAAATAAATTATAAAAAGTACGTGTTGTTGTGTTGATATATTACTCCAAACATGACCCACTTTCCCAAAAAATGCTGTTTTTCTTTGAAATTTGACACTTCATTCATGATTTTCACCCTGGCGGCAACCTTTACCAGTTTTAATATTTTAACCACTTCTTTGTACATTTGAAACCAACAAAATATATAAAAATCATCGATGGTGGACAATGCCGCCACATTCAAAAACGTAAAAATGTCCGTTTCCGAGTCATATTTTCCTTTCCGTTCTTTATCTCTTTGTGGTCAATAAAGAGCGTCTGTAGCAACTGTCAATAATGTAAACAATGTAGAATAAACGGGATTTTATCATCAGCAAGGTAAACTTTTCTGTCATTATATTAAAAACAAAATCAGAAGAGGTAAAACTTTGTTACAATTTATTTTTTCAATTTATTAACCCGGGCATGAAGTTGAGTAGAGTAGAGTTGCGGTTCCCAAAATGCAAATCTCTTGTGCGATTTTTGTAGCGGTAGAAAATGTGCTCAGCTTTGAAATAGCTGTTAGGGATGCTTTAATTTGCATGGAAAAATACAAATTAAAATAATACAGACATAAATATAAATGGAAAATAGATTCTCGTCTGCTAAATCCTGAATGTTTGACGTTTAATATAGCGTTACCTTAACGCATTTTAATAACAAAGGCGCTGTGGCCGTGCGGTTAGAGCGTTAGACTGTCGATCATGCGTTCGTGAGTTCGAATCCGGGACGAACCAATATTTTTTTTTTGAAAAATATTTTCTTTTTTCATTTCTTTTTTTTAATGAAGCCTGATTTTGGTAACTACGGCAAATTCTAAGAAAATTAGCTACGTAAAATCGTTGTGTAAGCTCAGAAATATATTTTTTACAGATGCCTGGGATAAGACTCCCCTTCAACTGTGTAGTCTGCAAAACACGAACAACTCCAAAAACCAGACGTAAAATCAACAAAGAGCTTAAAGAACAAATATTAAAACGCTTTCCATTGACAATCAAGGAGACTGATGTAATCTGTAATAAATGTAGATTCAAGCACTTCTACAAATCTAAACCGGTTTCTACCTCAAGATCCGAAGAAATTACAAGTGATGGTGATAATAATGATGAGGACTTCAACCCCCCGGTTCCTAAAAAATCTGCAATTGCAAGTCCGCCGTCTGTAAGGCTAAGCATTCAAACTACACCAAAATCACACTCAAGATGCTTCATCTGTAAAAGGCCGGGACCAAAGTTAATAGTCGTTCCATCTGAGGCTAGATTTTCAGCTTTTGCTGAGCATAATGTTATAATTAAGAGCGGGACACGGTGTTGCCCAGTACACATGGATGAAAGCTACAAATTAAAAGATGATGCACTAAAATCAGCAAACAAGACTGAATCAGCTTATGTTAATCGCGCTACCGTTCTTGAACTGTTGACTAAGCTGAGAGAAGCATGTAAGCGATGTACCAAACGTTTTGATTTTTCGTCACTTACCAATGACGAATATGTAGATCTGACAGGAATAAGCCAGACAGCATTTGATGACCTTTGTTCTTGTGTTGAAGGACACATACGCAATACACCGACCAGAGATGTTAGAACAATCATTGGGATATTTTTCTTCAAAATACGTTCTGGCCTATCTAACAAACTGTTGTCAGTGATATTCGGCATCACGAAGTCCAGTATACGAAGAGCCATCACTTCCGTCAGACTGACATTAATGGCAAAGTTTGTACCCAACAATCTTGGTTTGCAGCATATTTCCAGAGAAGATTTGATAGAGAACCATACGCGTCAGCTGGCGACATCACTATTTACAAATGATTCTGGTGACTCGTCACGTCTAATTTTAGTGCTGGATGGTACATATATCTACATTCAAAAAAGTCAAAACCACCGTTTCCAACGAAGATCATACAGTATTCATAAAGGCAGACCACTAGTGAAGCCAATGGTCATCGTTACAACAACAGGGTACTACCTTACAGTCGTCGGCCCTTATCTTTCCGACGGGAAGAATAGTGACGCGAAAATCCTCAACCATATACTGAATAGTAATATAGAGGACATAAAATCATACATACGCCAGGATGACATATTTGTGGTTGACAGAGGCTTCAGAGATTCGCTTCAACTTTTAGAGGTATGGTTTAAGTTGTATCTTTGTACTCTTGGGTCTCGTATGATCCTCAATTTTTGAATATATTAACATTGCAGTACCGTGTACATGTGTATTGGATTCGATAAAATTTTATTTTTCACCGCATGCTAATTATTTGGAATGTGGATCTTTCATTTTGAATATATATGTATACATATTAATTGCTATTATGTGCATAATTATCAGTTACTAAAGCCAAAATGTACCGGTATATTTGCTGTTTCATAACTTTTAAATATAATTGATCAAGTATTAGTTGTATCGTTAATGCATTAAAGTTCAGGTTACAAATCAATATAAATTGTGTAAATTGGCGATAAATTGAAAAAAAACTTTAAAAAATTTTTTAGATTGACAAAATTTAATGATTATTAACATATTTAATGACTTTTATCTTCAGGATTTGGGAATACAGTCAGAGATGCCTTCATTTTTACTGAAAGGTCAAGCACAATTTAATGCGGAGGTAGCCAACACTAGCAGACTTGTCACAAAGGTAATTACATTATGCTAGTAATTTCTACAGTCTATCAGTTTAACCAAAAGTATGTCGTCTGCGCGAAGTATGCCGTCTGCGCTAAGCAGACAGATCTCTCTGGCGTTGATTTTCTTCAGCTTCACATTACTTAACGTGGAATGTCATCCAATTCTGGTTGCACGATACCATTTAGTACGTACGTATCTTTACCACGCCGAGTCCGTGCAGCACGAGTAATTACATTTAGTCCTGCCATGCTGGGTCCGTGTAGCACGTGCAAATACAGTATACATTCAACGGTGCGTCCGTGCAGCATGAGCAAAATCTTGTATCATATTCGGCATATAATAAAGAGGTTATTGAACATGCGTGGTGAAATATACACTCGTTCTTACGCGGATAATATTGCACTCCCTACTGTCGTGTACGACCGTTCAATGTTAACCGCTTCAGACTTGTGCATATTTAACCATACAATTTCAGTAACCTATAATTTTTATTCTAACTTGTTTCAATATTTTTCTCTATTTTAACAACTTTCGTTAGAGAATTTTTTCATCGGAGACATTTGAATACGATTTTTTTTCAGATCAGGTGGGTAGTTGAATCAGCAAATGCTCGAATCAAGCGATGGAAGTATTTGGATCGGGTGTTGCCAAACAGTCAGATACCATTTATTGGTGACTTCATTAAAATCATATGTGCTGTTTGCAACAAGTATCTACCGCCACTTTCATCATCTACGGAAGCTGACGAGGCTCAAGCGCAGCACATGTTACAGTTGTCAACAAATGTAAACTCTCTGAAGGCTGAGATTGAAGACAATAATCTTGAAAAAAGTTGTGCTGTATGGGTACCAGTGCAGGCAACAGAGCTGGAGGAGTTTCCTAGAATGAATGAGGATGATCTCAGAAGCCTTACATGTGGAGTATACCAGCTGAAACTGAGTCCTGGTTATATTCAGGAACATTTACAAGGTGACGCAGACATTCATGTTCATAAGGAATACAGTGGACTTATACGAGTACGACTGCAAAGTCGTCATATCTCTGCAAAGCAGTACACACTCTGGATTAAGTTTAATCCGTCTGAAGTGATTAGCTGGTATTGCAAATGTCGGTCTGGGGCAAGAGTTGTAGGCATGTGTGCACACTGTGCTGCTGTAATCTGGTACCTTGGGTATGCAAAACAGCGTTATGTCACTGGAATTGGTGTCCGAGATTGGTGTGAGTACCTTGATGACGCCAGTGTTATTCCGCCTACCATAGATAGCTCAGATTCGGAGAGTGACTAACTTATACATTGTACATGTTCACTGGGAGGGACTTACAATATATCCTCAGAAACAGGTCTAAGCTAATTGGTCTGATGTTAAATCTTGCAACATATATGTCATTCTGATGTCTCAAAATATGCATAATTAGTAAAACATATATTATGGGTTGCTATGGAAACAGTTTAGGTTTTTTCATGCCTAATTCATGCATTGTTAGTAGCATCTGTCTCTTATAATACAATCAGGATTTTTTCTTAGTAAGGTTACTATAAGAACTACTGTGTTTTAAAAAAAGTTATACTGTTCACTGACTTAACTACGTAACCATGGAAACATTTTGCTGTTGGTCTGTATTTTTCTCGAGAAAACTCATGTTCGAAGAGCACTGTTCAGTGATACGTTATTCCTTTTTACATGTAATGGTAAATGCTGAAAATTAACTACAATAAGGTACCAAAAACGTCATTGTTGTCTCACTGAAGCATATACTGCAACTCCATTGTAACCATAGCAACGGAAAAAAATATTTCATTTATAAGAGATGATCTCGACAGACAAAGTATTTATGTTATTTTTCTTTAAAAATAGGCCTAAAATGGTTTTATTGCACAAATAACAGAATTAGTAAATATTCTCATTTTTATCTCCGTTTCCATGGCAACCGTATTTTCAATTGCTTTAAATAACGTGAGTTGCTTCCGGTTATAACTTTGCTTATGTGAATGTTAACTATACATAGTAATTTTATTGTTATAATAGATTTTCCTGTTTCCATTAAAAAAATCAATCCATTGCCATGGCAACGACAGAAGTTTGAATGCATTAAAATATGAAATTTTGCATGCTGAGTTCTTAATCTTTCATTGTAATGAAATTTCAAAAAAATTTGATGTTGTGCCATTTTCACCTATAAGTGAACCAAGCTCTTTAGGTGCCATTCCTCGTATGAGCAATGGCACCTAAATTTGCATTGTTTATAAAGGGGTCAAAGTTGCTCCTAAACAAGGGTTTCAAAAATGTGTTTGAGTTACTACAGTCTTGCAATCAATCCTCGAATATGTTTTCATGGAGAAATAAGAAAAAAAGATGATGTGGATACCCCTTCTTATCTGGGGCTTTACATGCATTCTTCTATCATGCCTAAAACTTGCCTCATTCATTTCACATGGGTTCACCCATTTTTGCTACTGTTTCTTTTTTGTATGGCATTTTGCTAAGCAATGTCATGGCTTTGTTTAGCAAAGCTTTTATATGCATTATTGATTACTGAAGCTATCATGATATCTGTGATTTTTTTTATTTAATCCATGAAACACATTTTGCATGTTGCCACTGAAAAATCTCTAAATTTCTGTAGGCCATTACTTTGAGTAAAGATAATGTGCAAAATTTTGACCAAGACTTGTGCTAAATTTTGCTTTTTTGATTGTGTTGGGGTTTAACGACACGTCAACCCTTGTGGGTCATTTTGTGTTGTCTCCCAGAGAAAGGGAGAAAAGAGACAGAAGAGATAGCAGAAGAGATGAAAGAGAGGGACAGGGAAGAAAGAGGAACAGGAATGAAAGTGAAGAAACAGAAGAAATAAAAACATCACCTCCCTACCCTTACCTGCTACAAGGACAGAAGGCCTTGCCAACTGTAAGCCAATATTAGCTGGATGCCCCGGTGACATAAGACACATGACACCTTTGCACCATCCGACCACCCCCACTAAATTTTGCACAGGACCACCTAACTACATGAATGTTATTGACAACGCTAATCTCCGTTCACACTGCTAGTCTCCGTTCACACTAGGTGCACTATGCATTAGCATTGTTCTTGTTTAATCATTAACAGTATATTTGAAAGAACAGTACAACTGGCTCCAATATCACAAAATGTCTCCAATATCCACTGAACCTTCTTGCTACAACAATAAACTTTTACTAAAATTAACTTTTTTTCATGCTGGGTATAAATTACAGCGGATGACAATTTGAAATATTTTTTCTTACTTTTTCCCCAAAAATAGGATTCGATTATCAAGACAATTTTCATGATGTGTCAGACCCCAATGTCTAGGAAAAATAAGAAAAATATCTGTCATCTGTAGAACTGGCCCATTGCTCCAGGTTAGTTTTAACCCTAGTCCTGCTGAACAAGGATATGCCCTACCTTTGCAAACAGTGTAGATCTAGATCAGTAGGCTTCTGAAGGAGACAACTGATCTTGATCTGCACCGCTTGCCATTTTAAGTATGTGAGTTTACATCAACAATCTAGATCAAGTAATCTGGTTGGCTGAAAATTAGAAATGGGTGTGGCATCTTAATTTATTCAGCACTACAAGGGTTAAAGTTTGACTGTTTTTTGTGGTTTTGGGGCCTCAATATCAACTATAATATCTGTGTACATAGTTAAGAAAGCTATTAATCATTAGACACAAATGCCATATGAAGAATTGCTCAGGAGGCAAAGGGTGCAAATCCCTTTCAGCTATTATAGAAATTTAAATTTCTGCAAGAATATTAAAACTAAAATTATCCTATATGCAAATTAAAGAATTAAAGTACTATGCAAATATATCTTACAACTGGAAAAAGTTAGTGAAATATGAAATTTAGTGCTGCCAAAAAAGAAGAAACTGCCTTAACCCTCTAAAAAAGACTGCAAACTTGCTGACCAGTTTAGAAATTTTCCTGACAATGCCCATACTTTCTCAAATTATCAAAATCTCCCTGACATTTTTCAAAATTAATGAAACACATAGCTCTAGATAAGAGGAGGTACCAGGTGAATAGTTTTTCTTATTTCTCCATGAAAACATATGTTGTGGGTACTCATTAAAATCAACTTAGATACCTTAGATACTTTACAAATGAAAGTCCAAAATTAGAGTTTGTAAAAACTATTTGTGTTGGTAAACTGAAGTTCTTTTGATTTTAATGCTATAGCACTCTGGGTAAAAATTTTCAACAGAGGACATATTGAAATATTTTTCTAATTTATCACTGAAAAGAGGTTTTGACATTTCATACAAATTGTCTCCAATGGATGGAGGCAATTTGCATGAAATGTCATATACTGTTTTCTGGGAAAAATATCACCAATATGTTTTTTTCCTTGTCATCCAAACTGAATGTGGGGACATAACAAGTTCCACAGCAAAAGGATAAACTAGATGCCAACAGTGCAGGCCTGGAAAAAAATACCAACAAGAAAGCCTCATCTGTACCATTACTGTTGGGCAATAATATTCACTTGCCTCAGTACATTTGAAGTGTCTTTTCAGCATATAGACCAAATATGAAGTTTTTTTTAAAAATAAAACATATTTTAACAAGCAAAACTTAACCTATAGATAATGTGCTACATTCTATTCTGTTCATACCTTCCACAGAAAAAAACAACTGTACAGTTGTCTCATACAGTCTTAATCCAGAAGGCCCCTTAGGCAGTCACCTGTGTGACATCATTCCTCCAGCTCTTTTGATCATGTGTGTTTCTTTGAATGTAAAGCCCTAAAGGGTAGAGCTAAGCCAGGATAGGGAGGTGGGATTATCTTATCTATAGGTTAGGTATTGCTAGTTAAAATATGTTTTATTTTTAAAAACATAATTTGAACTGCACAATACATTAACCTATAGACAAGAGGCCCACGGGCCACAACTCACTCACCTGAGTGAAACCGCCACTGCAGATATGCAGATGGCATGCAACATTTTTCCAATACTGTCAAATATTGGAACTTATGACAAGGCAATGGCTTAAACAGTTTTTCAGATATCTTGCTTACAAGGTTAAAATGCTGAAATTTTCAAAACACTATAAGTGAAAAAAAGTTCATATATTTTTCAGAAGTCATTTGATTCATCTACTTATCCTGTCCTTTAAAACTTTTTTTTCTATTTTTAGCTCTGGCAACCATTTTGTTCAGAAGAGCAAACCCATTTTAGCAATTTTGGCAAAGGGGCATAAGAGGAACATTGATGTGAATTTATTTTGAAATCTTGCCTCTGGCCACAGAGATGTCATTTAAAGGTTTTTCTATTTTTTAGCTTTAGTGACCATTTTGTTCAACAGAGCACAACCATTTTAGCATTTTGGTAAAGGGGGATAAGAGAAACATTTCTGTGAAATCATTTTGAAATCAGGCCACTGGCCAAGGAGGAGATGTTTAAAGTTTTGTTGTTTTGTTTTTTTACTATTTTTAGCTTTGGCAGCCATTTTGTTCAGCCGAGCAGTACCTTTTTAGCAATTTAGTTAAAGGGCCATAAGAGGAACACTTCTGTGAAATTACTTTGAAATCAGGACACTGGCTGTTGAGGAGATGTCTTTTAAAGGTTTTCTATTTTTAGCTTTCTATTTTTAGCTTTGGCCACCATTTTGTTCAGCCAAGCAGAACCATTTTAGTAATTTTGGTTGAAGGCCATTGGTGGAACATTTCTGTGCAAATATTTTGAAATCAGGCCATTGGCCAAGGACGAGATGTTGTTTGAAGATTTTCTATTTTTTAGCTCTGGCCACCATCTTGTACAATGGAGCAGAACCGTTGTGGCTATCTTTGATTTTCAATCGACACAATTTTAGCTTGTTCAATCCAGAAGTCATCCTGTTGCTGAAGAGCAAGTTTCAGCTCAAAGTGATCTAAGGTTTGAAAAAAGATGTCGAAAATTGATTTTCAAGATGATGGCTGTGGTTTCGATCTTGGATTTTCTATTGGCTCATTTAGCTATTTTGTGTCTCATAAGTGCCTAATGCTCGTCATCAAGTTTCAATTCAATTAGATTATAGAGGAGATGTCCAAAATATGAATTCTAAACATTTTACCCGTATAAATGTACAGGGCCTATACAAATGCATGGGGGAAGCAAATTTGACCTTGCCATAAAAATGTCAAACGTCAATGTAGGATCATCATTTTAGCAATTTTGGTAGATCTCCTGTCCCCGAGGATTTGTGCAAAGATAAGGCCTCAGGGCTTATTTGGATCTGAAGAAGAAGATTTTTAAATGTTTTTACCATATATGGGCATAGCAGCCATCTTGGTCAATGGACCGCAACCATTTTAGCAATCTTTTGTTCCCCCATCCTAAGGAGGCACCACATAAAATTTGAGCAACATTGGCCCAGAGGCTTCAGAGGAGAAGTCGTTTGAAATTCTCAACATTTTTCCCATACAAATGTATGGTGCCCATACAAATGCATAGGGAAGCAAACTTGACCTCGCCATAAAAAGGTCAAAGGTCAATATACGACCATCATTTTAGCAACTTTGGTAGACCTCCCATCCCTGATAAATTGTGCAAAGATTCAGCCCCAAGGCATCCTCTTCTGGAGAAGAAGAGTTTTAAAGGTTTTTACCATATATGGACATGGTGGCCACCTTGGTCAACGGACCACAACCATTTTAGCAATCTTTTGTTCCCCCAACCTAAGGAGGCTCTGTAAAAATTTGAGCAATATTGGCCCTGAGGCTTCAGAGGAGGTCATTTGAAAATGTGAACAGATGGACGGGTGCATTGACTGGGCAGGCTTAGTCCTCTAAGCCATTAACCAGTATTGTGCACATTCTTTTGCCAGAAACTGACAACTGCCCTTCTTGAATCAGCAGAAGGGAGAGAATGACTGTAGAAAATATTTCATAATCAATCTCCACGAAAGAATATTGCGAACCTTGGCGGGGCTTGAACCCGTGACCTCCTGTGTTGGGGTTTAACAACCCCTTAACCCTTGTGGGTCATTCTGTTTCGTCTCCCAGAGAAAAGGAGAAAAGAGATAGAAGAGATAGTAGAAGAGATGAAAGAGAGGGGCAAGGAAGAAAGAGGAACAGGAATGAAAGTGAAGAAACAAAAGAAATAAAAACATTCCCCCTACCCTTACCTGCTACAAGGATAACAGGCCTTGCCCAACTGTAAGCCAATATCAGTTGGACGCCCCAGTGATGTAAGATACATGACACCTTCGCACCACCCGACCACCTCAAAGAAAAAAAGGACAAAGAAAGAATTATCTGCCCTGACATAGGCTGTTTTGTGAAACACAATCTATGTCTGAATTGTGTCTACTTGTCCTATACATATACAAGAGGGTCATGATGGCCCTTTATCACTCACCTGAGTATCATATCACTCACCTGAGTATCATAGCACTCAAAGAGAATATGACTTAATCAGAGGAACATTTCTGCCAAATCATTTTGAAATCAGGCCATAGTCCTAGCAGATGTTGTTTAAAGGTTTTTCTTTTTTTAGCTCTGGTGGTCATTTTGTTCAGCAGAGCAGAACCATTTTAGCAATCTTGGTAAAGGGGCATTAGAGGAACATTTCTGTGAAATCATTTTGCATACAGGTCCTTGGCCTAGGAGGAGATGTTGTTTAAAGATTTTCCATTTTTTTTGCTCTGGATACCATGTTGTTTAGCGAAATGGCACCATTTTAGCATTTTGATAGAGGGTCACTCAAGGAACATTCCTGTAAAATTATTTCAAAATCCATTAACCTGTTTAGCAGGAGATTTCTTTTAAGGAAATTGTCATCAGATGCATGACAGTCTATGCCTTTTTTCTATTTTTAGCTCTGGTGGCCATTTTGTTAAGCCAAAGGGATCCATTTTAGCAACTTTGGTCAAGGGACATAAGAAGAACATTTCTGTGAAATTATTTTGAAATCCGGTCATAGGCCTATGAGGATGTTGTCTAAAGGTTTTTCCACTTTGGCTCTGGTGGCCATTTTGTTCAGCAGAGCACAATCTTTTAGCAATTTTGGTAAAGGGGCATTAGAGGAATATTTCTGTGAAATTATTTTGAAATCAGGCCATTAGCCTGGAAAAATATGTCCTTTAAAAGTTTTTTTCTTCTATTTTTAGCTCTGGCGGCCATTTTGTTCAGCCAAGCAGGACCATTTTAGCAATTTTGGTAGAGGGTCACTCAAGAAACATTCCTGTTCAAAATCCATTAACTTGTTTAAGAGATGTCTCTTAAGTAAATTGTTGCTAGATGCATGATAGTCTATGCCCTTTTTCTTTTTTTAGCTCTGATGGCCAGTTTGTTCTTCCAAACAGAACCATTTAGGCAATTTTGGTAAAGGGTCATAAGAGGAACATTTCTGTGAAATTATTTTGAAATCCTGTCATAGGCCTAAGAGGAGATGTCGTTTAAAGGTTTTTCTACTTTTAGCTCTGATGGTCATTTTGTTTAGCAGAGTGGAACCTTTTAGCAATTTCAATAAAGTGGCATTAGAGGAACATTTCTGTGAAATTATTTTGAAAACGCATCACTGGCATAGGAGATGTCGTTAAAAGATTTTTCTATTTTGAGCTCTGGTGGCCATTTTGTTCAGCTGAGTGGAACCATTTTTGCAATTTTGGTAGAGGGTCACCCAAGAAACATTCCTGTAAAATTTTTTCAAAATCCATTAACCAGTTTAGGCGAAGATGTCTCTTAAGTAAATTGTTGACAGACTCATGACAGTCTATGCCCTTTTTCTATTTTTAGCTCTGGCGGCCATTTTGTTCAGTGGAGCCAAACCATTTTAGCAGTTTTGGTAAAAAGCATTAGAAAAACATTTCAGTGAAATTATTTTATTATCAGGCCCTTGGCCTAGAGGAAGATATATTTAAAAGTTAGGCCCCACCAGAGGTAAGTAACATTTTGTGTACACATACTAAAAATAATGTAAAAACAGTTTGTTTGTTTTTTTTTTCAGTCTGCCCAGATACTAAAAATAATATAAAAATCAATTTTTTCCATTTGTCTTAAGAAATGCAAAGGGCCATAACTCCAACATTTCATTTAACTGGTTCAAAATTTTATCAAGTGATCTCCTCCACATCATTCCCACTCACTATATCGAATTTTAAGAACCCAGCTTAAATACTTTTCAAGATATCTTGCTCACAAGATTTAATTCTGATTTTTTTCAAACGGGCATAACTCTAAATAAACATGCTAGACAAGGAGAAAAAAAAAATACTGGTCAGCTATTTTTTCATTGGGAACCCAAATATAAAATTTCAATACCCTAGCATGCAGGGTTCTTAAGATAAAGCATGCACAAAACAGCTTGATGAACGGAAAAACAGATGGATGGACAAATGAAGGCAAACTAATATTCCCCATCAACTGGGGGCATAATCAGGTCATCTACTCATCGTTACCAATCTATTCATCAAGTTTCAAGGCTCCAGCTTCAATGGTTTTTTAGACATTTTGCTGACAAGGGAAACAAGCCCTAATTTACAAAGGGTCATTACTTACGAAATATTTTTCAGAATTTACAAAAAAGTTAATCAGGTCATCTACTCATCATTATCAATCAATTCACCAAGTTTCATGTCTCTAGCTCTAACAGTTTTTGAGACATTTTGCTGACAAGATAAAAATGCCCAAAATAACAAAGGGCAGTAACTCAGTAAGTATTTTCCAAAATATATTCAAAAGTTAATCAGGTTGTCTACTCATCATTACAAATCCATTCACCAAATTTCGTGGCTCTAGCTCTAACAGTTTTTGAGATATTTTGCTGACAAGGTAAAAATGCCCAAAATCACAAACGGCTATAACTCAAGGAGTATTTTTCAAAATTTCTTCAAAAGTTAATCAAGTTGTCTACTTATCACTACCAGTCTATTCATCAAGTTTCAAGGCTCTAGTTCCAATGGTTTTTGAGATATTTTTTCAATCTGCACAGATACTAAAAATATTTTTAAAAGCAGGGTTTTTTTTGTCTGCACATGCCATGTCTTAACTTACGGGCTGTTAGGCCGCGCCAGAGGTATTGGACAGTTTGTGTGCAGACATTAAAAATAGTGTAAAAAATCATTTTTTCAATCTGCACAGATACTAAAAATATTTTTAAAAGCAGGGATTTTTTGTCTGCACATGCCATGTCTTAACTTACGGGCTGTTAGGCCGCGCCAGAGGTATTGGACAGTTTGAGTGCAGACATTAAAAATAGTGTAAAAAATCATTTTTTTTCAGTCTGTACAGATACTAAAAAAAGTTTAAAAAGCAGGGGTTTTTTTTGTCTGCACATGCCATGTCTTAACTTACGGGCTGTTAGGCCGCGCCAGAGGTATTGGACAGTTTGTGTGCAGACATTAAAAATAGTGTAAAAAATCATTTTTTCAATCTGCACAGATACTAAAAATATTTTTAAAAGCAGGGTTTTTTTGTCTGCACATGCCATGTCTTAACTTACGGGCTGTTAGGCCGCGCCAGAGGTATTGGACAGTTTGTGTGCAGACATTAAATATATAGTGTAAAAAATCATTTTTTTCAATCTGCACAGATACTAAAAATATTTTTAAAAGCAGGTTTTTTTTGTCTGCACATGCCATGTCTTAACTTACGGGCTGTTAGGCCGCGCCAGAGGTATTGGACAGTTTGAGTGCAGACATTAAAAATAGTGTAAAAAATCATTTTTTTTCAGTCTGTACAGATACTAAAAATAGTTTAAAAAGCAGGGTTTTTTTTTGTCTGCACATGCCATGTCTTAACTTACGGGCTGTTAGGCCGCGCCAGAGGTATTGGACAGTTTGTGTGCAGACATTAAAAATAGTGTAAAAAATCATTTTTTCAATCTGCACAGATACTAAATATATTTTTAAAAGCAGGGTTTTTTTGTCTGCACATGCCATGTCTTAACTTACGGGCTGTTAGGCCGCGCCAGAGGTATTGGACAGTTTGTGTGCAGACATTAAAAATAGTGTAAAAAATCATTTTTTCAATCTGCACAGATACTAAAAATATTTTTAAAAGCAGGGTTTTTTTGTCTGAACATGCCATGTCTTAACTTACGGGCTGTTAGGCCGCGCCAGAGGTATTGGACAGTTTGCATGCAGACATTAAAAATAGTGTAAAATATCATTTTTTCAATCTGCACAGATACTAAAAATATTTTTAAAAGCAGGGTTTTTTTTGTCTGCACATGCCATGTCTTAACTTACGGGCTGTTAGGCCACTCCAGAGGTATTGGACAGTTTGTATGCAGACACTAAAAATAGTGTAAAAAATCTTTTTTTCAATCTGCAGTTTGTATGCAGACACTAAAAATAGTGTAAAAAATCTTTTTTTCAATCTGCACAGATACTAAAAACAGTCTAAAAAGCAGGGTTTTTTTTTTTTGGTCTGCTCATGCCAAGTCTTTATAATAAGCCAAATCAATGATTAATGGTAGAACAATCATAAATAGAAGAAAAAAAATAGCATGATTGTGTAAAATGTGCTAGATATCTGTAAACTCCTTCTTTGTGGAAAGTTACCAGGTCCCTATGGAGGTAAAAATGGAAACAAAAAGCTTACATGCTACCTATATATGACCAGAACACAACAATCCAAATGTTTGTGGTTGTGTTCTGGAGATTTAGAGTCTTTTGTGTAGTACAGTTAAATTAGGCCATGATGTGTTTTAATGCTTGCATTTACACAGTCCCGTCCATGCAAGCGTTTTCTGCTGTCAAATACCAAGCATTTCCCTGTCCAATTTATACTCAATCCAGGGCATACTGAGTATGAGCTAGGTGTACTAATAATTGGAAATATTCTCAACCCAAACAAAGTTCAATCCCATGACACCTGTCTTACAGGTTGAGATGACTAAACACTAGGACACACAGCCCAAAATATTTAAAGTATATGTCAACCTTGCCATTCTCTGAATCAACACAGGTATTTAAATGAAACTTTGCTAACACTGTAACAGTATGTCACATATTAAAATAGCAGTAAACTTGTTCTTTATTTTCACTGTTTCACAATTAAATACTTCATCTATGGAATGATTCTGTCTCATTTAAAAGCTTTTCATTACCAAACTATTTTTAAAAAAAATAAATAAATAAAAATAATACCCTGGTTTGCTGTTAACAAGACATCTTCTGATGCATAATTATTTCTGGCCAGACTGCTGACAGAGATTAAAAGCCTTCTTTATTGACCACCAAAAGACAACTAACTCAATTAACTGTTTTTGCTAATCTCCTTATGACATCTGTTTGAATGAAGAATATTTAAGGCATTTTAATGTAACTAAAAATGTAGATGGGACTAGCAAAACCTCATCAGATTTTCTTTTTTTGTTTTAGTGGTTATGTACCAGAAATTTTAGCCTCTGTACATATACATAAATATTTTTTAAATTGCTGTTCTGCACTCATGTTTTCAAACAGAGAAAGCATGCTCTGAAATCGGTAATAAAGACTTGTTGAGAAGGTTGAGGAGACAGAAACATGGATTCACAATCAAGTTAACCACTTTAGCTGTTGATATTCATTCTGTTTAGGTTCCATCAACTAGTAAGAAAGTAATTTGGGAGAATTGTGAATCTTATTTGGGTCATACAAGGGCATCTAAGAATTACGTCTGTCTGTCCAACTGAACAATATGTATCTGGATACTACTTGTATCAGCACTCCTTAGTAACAGATAAATATGTAAACAAATTAATTCACTAGAAGAAACAAGACTAGTCAAGAAGATGGCATCATTGCAGAGATGAATTTTGAAATTAAAACAAAGATGCTAGATAATACAAAAAGGACAAAGAAAGAGTTATCTACCCTGAAAATATAGAAAAAAAAATGAGAAAAAAAAACCTGAATAGCTGGAAACAAGACATCGTCTGATGCATATTTCTGGGCAGACTGCTGGACGGAGATCAAAAGCCTTCTTTTTTGCCAACAAAAGACAACTAACTCACTTAACTGTTTTTACTATTCCCCTTAAGACAGCTGTTTGAATGAAGAATATTTTAGGCATTTTCTGGTAACTATAAATGTAGTTGGGATCAGCAAAACCTCATCAGATTTTCCTTTTATGTTTTAGTGTTTATGCACAAGAAATTTAAGCATCTCTACATATACATATTTTAGAATTGGTATTCTGCACACACATTTTTGAATAGAGATAGGATGCTCTGAAATTGGTAATAAAGACTCCTTGAGGATGTTGAGGAGAAAAAAACATGGATTCTTATGAGTTAGGTGTACTAATAAGGGGAAACATTCCCAACCCAAACAGGGTTCAAACTAATGACACCTGTCTTACAGGCTGAGATCAGTAACCACTCAGACACCCTGCCCAAATGTTTAATGCATAATTATGTTAAACTTACCACTCTCTGAATCAACACAGGTAAATGAAACTTTGCTACCACTTACATTTTAAAATGGCAGTTAAGTCCCTCTAATTTGGTGCCTTTCTAATTTCTTTTTTTTACAAACTAATGCTTCATCTATGGAATAATGTTGTCTAATTTAGAAACTTTTTTATACCATACCAAAAAAAAAAAGAACAAACTTAAACTCAGTTTGCTGGAAACAAGACATCTTCTGATGCATATTTCTAGGTAGATGGCTGAACAGAGATCAAAATCCTTCTCTACTGACAACCAAAAGACATCAAACTAACTTAATTGATTTTGATATTCCCCTTATGACATCAGTTAGAATGAAGAATTTTCAAGGTATTTTATTGAAACTGAAAATGTAGTTGGGATTGACAAAATCTCATCAGATTTTCCTTTTCTGTTTTGGTGGTTAAGAATTAAGAATTCAAGCATCTATACATTATACATAAATATTCTAGAATTGCTTTTCTGCACTCACATTTTCAAATAGAGATAGGATACTCTGAAATTAGTAATAAAGATTTCTTATGGAGGTCCAGGAGACAGAAACCTGGATTCTCAATCAAGTTAACTACTCTAGCTAGTGAATATTAATTCGGTTTGTGTTCTATCTATTTGTAAGTATAAGAATATTTAGGGAGAGTGCAGATATTAGGGGTAATTCAGTATACGGAATTCATTTAAGGTAAGGCATTTCAAAAAGTTCACAAAATCAGTGAGTAATAATCAATCCAATGAAATCAGGGTTCTAAATTAACCTACATATCCTTATATGGTCACAACCTTGAAAGACATGAAGGTAGAGTGTGAGCACAGCATCATAAAAAGTCATCCAATGGTCAGACGGGGAGTTGAGGTGATGAGGTATAAATACTGTCTGAGCATGTCACACAAGAAAGTCTGGTTAGAGCTCAGTTGAGAGTTAGATCTGAGAATAAAAGTTAATACCTAGATTGAATGAAATAGAGAGAAGGAAAAAATATATATATTCCAACCTCGGTATATGTTACCTATCAGTAAATTAATTTGAGTAAATAAAAATGTAGAAATGCATTGTTGCCTTGCTCATACCTATAGCATAGTAGTATCATATAAGAAAGTGGTTGGAAGTGAAGAAGATGGCATTTTTGCAGAGATGAATTGAATTTTTAATTCTAAAACCAAGATAGTAGATTGATTGTATTGGGGTCATTTTGTGTCATCTCCCAGAGAAAGGGAGAAAAGAGATAGAACAAATAGTAGAACAGATGAAAGAGAGGGACAAGGAAGAAAGAGGACCTGGAATGAAAGTGAAGAAACAGAAGAAATAAAAACATTCCCCCTACCCTTACCTGCTACACAAAAAAGATAGCAGGCCTTGCCCAACTGTAAGCCAATATCAGTTGGATGCCCCGGTAACTTAAGATACACGACACCTTCACACCACCCGACCACCTCCAAAAAAAGGACAAAGAAAGAGTTATCTACCCTGACATAGGCTGTTTTGTGAAACACAACTTATGTGTGTTTGTTTGTGTTGAGGTTTTACGGTCCTATCAACCCAATGGGGTCATGTAGAGCACGGTCAGTTTACCTAACCACACGTTTACTGGGCAGGCTTAGTCCTCTAAGCGGTTAAACAGCATTGTGCACACTCTATTGCCAGAAACTGACAACTGCCCTTCTTGAACCAGCAGAAGGGAAAGAATGACCGTAGAAAATATTTCATGATCAATCTCCACGAAAGAATGTTGCCAACCTCAGCAGGGGTTGAACCTGCGACCTCCTGGTCTCCAGTCGGACAGCACATCCAACTGAGCCACCGAGGCCGGCAACTTATGTGCGAATTGTGACTAGTTGTCCTATACATATATGACAGAACACAACAATTCAAATGTTTGTGGTGGTGTTCTGAAACTTTTTAGTCCTTTGTGTAGTATTTGAGCTACACTGAACCATGATGCGTGTTAATGCTTGCATTTGTACAGTCTTGTCCATGCATGCTTTTGTGTCTTATGATGAAGCATTTCCCTGTCCAATTTATACTCAATCCAGGGCATGTTGAGTATGAGCTTGGTGTATTAATGATAGGAAACTTTCCCTACCTAAACAAGGTTCAAATGCACAACATCTGGCTTACAGGTTGAGATCACTAACCACTAGGACACTCAAATGTTTAATGCATAAAATTATGTTAACTTTGCCATTCTCTGAATCAATGCAGATATTTAAATGAAACTTTGCTAACACTGAAGCAGTATGTTACATATTACAAGAGGCCCAAGGGCCACGATTCACTCACCTGAGTGACATGGCCACTGCAGATATTTAAATATTATGCAACATTTTTCCAATCCTATCACTGCAACTAATGAAAGGATCATCATTTAAGCAGTTCTTAGTTTTGAAGAAGAATATATGGGCATGATGTCAATGGAATGTGATCATTTGAACAAACTCTTAATCACATTTCAACAATAGGATCAATGTGAAATTTGGTGGAAATTTGCTAAGTGGCTTCTGAAGAGTTGTTTAACAATATCATGATTTTAAACATGTAAACAGCACAGGGGCAGGGAAATATAATAAATATTAAATATCAAAAAGATTACCTTTGGAAACAAAGAACTCACTATGGATTAGAAAATGGAAGTCTCGGTTTTATTGACTCTTTATAAGCAGTAATGAAGTTTGCAACATTCCTTACTGTGGTTATGGAGGTGCTGTCATTTAAAAAATTCCTATTTTAAAATTTGCCATGGCAACCAAACAATATGGTCACTGGTCATAAAATACATAAACTGGGTAGATAATCATCCAATGATCATAACTGCCAAATATGGTTCACATCACTTCACTGGTTAGGGAGAAAATGCAATTTTTTTCATTTTCTCATTATAAGTCTATGGGAGTTTTCTGTTGCCATGGCAACCAAACCAAGAGGCAGATTTGCAGACTTTTATCTATTTTCAATTGCCCTTATCTATTTAACATTTGTACTAAATTAGAGAGTCCTACTGCTCAGTGGTTTAGGAGGAGTAGTCATTAAAAAATCTTTTTCTTTTTTTTTTTTTTTTTTTTAAATTTAATGTTACCATGGAAACCAAACAAAATGGCCACTGGTCATGAAATGCACAAACTGGTCAGACAATCATCAAATGATCATAACTGCCAAATATGATTCACTTCACTGGTTATGAAGAAAATGCAATTTAACCATTTTTCCATTATAAGTCTATGGGAGCTTTCTGTTGCCATGGCAACCAAATTTCCTAAGCAACATTTTTACAAAATTAGAGTCAAACTGCTTCAGTGGTTTTGGAGGGGATGTCACTTATAAATTCATTTTTTTTTTTAAATTTAATGTTGCCATGGCAACTAAACAAAATGGCCACTGATCATAAAACATATAAACTGGGTAGACAATCATCCAGTGATCATAACTGCCAAACATGGTTCACATCACTTCACTGGTTTTGGAGAAAATGCAATTTAACTATTTTCCCATTATAAATCTATGGGAATTTCTGTAGCCAAGGCAACCAAATCGAGAGGCAGATCACCATAATTTTAGCTATTTTGAATTGTCCTTAGCCAAGCAACATTTGTACAAGATTAGTCATACTACCTCAGTGGTTTGGAGATGTTATTAAAAAAAAATATCCTTTTTTTTTTTAAATTTAATGTTGCCATGGCAACCAAACAAAATGGCCATTGGTCATAAAACACATAAACTGGGTAGACAATCAGCCAATAATCATAACTGACAAATATGGTTCACATCACTTCAATGGTTATGGAGAAAATGCAATTTAACCATTTTCACGTTATAAGTCTATGGGAGTTTCTGTTGCCATGGCAACCAGACCAAGAAGCAGATCATCATAATTTTCAGGTGAGCTCATGTGAGCTAATAGTGTGCTAGAATTAGCATAAAATGGTGGGAAGGAGCTCCTAATTCTAACAATAAAAGGTAGATCCCTCCACTTCTGGATTAAGGCTCAGGAAACTCTTAGAATAAGCTCATTCTTGATATAAATCCTAAGAATAAGCTCCTTCCAACATATATATATAAGATATTAATTACCTTAATATATGTATTGTAGGGTTTGGAGGCTGTTAATCTTCTACTAGCATCCAAGGCACTGTTAACTTGGCACCACTTTTTGGGCCACAACAATGGGGCCCAAATTATGCAGGTTTTGAAGCTGCTGAGACATATCCCTTAGATAGAACTTAGCAAAGGTGGAAGATTGATTCCATACAGCTGCTTTTAGAATCTCATTGAGCAGAACTTTATTGAAAAAGGCCCAAGAGGAAGATAGAGCATGGGCTTTAATCTTTAAGAAGGGAAAGTCTTTATGGGTGAGTTTCCTGTAGGCAAGCTTAATAGTACAAGATATTCATCTCGAGACAGAGGATTTAGAAATACATGTATCTTGTTTGCCTTTACTTGGTAGAAATAATCTAGTTCTATTTTGACGGTAAGGTCTAGTCATCTTAAGGAAGAATTTTAAGGCTCTTATTGGGCATGAAAGTCTATCCGAATGTTCCCTTTTGCATATACGAGCTAAATTAGGGATCTGGGCAAATGGACGGAAGCTGATTCTTAACAAGGCTGATTGAATCTTAAATGATTTGAATCCATTGCCAGGGCATGAATCTCACTACATCTTTTGGCAGTGGCAAGAGCTAAAAGAAAGGCTGTCTTTAATGTTACATGAAGTTTAGAAGCCTTACGTAAAGGTTCATATGGGGCTTTCTGTAGACAGACTAAGACCCAAGATAAATCCCATTTAGGAGTGAGAGATCTTTGTACAGGACATTGTAATTCAAAAGATCTTATTAATTCTGACAAGACAGGGTTAGATCCAATTCTATTACCAGTCTTGAATTTAAGAGTATTAGATATCATAGGTCTATAGCCCTTAATAGTACTAATCTGATACTTTTTCTCAGAGGACAGGTAAATGAGGAAATCGGCTGTAACAGGCAAAAAAGGGGCCGAGACCGGATTAACCTTCCTTCTATGACACCAACGGGTATATATGATCCATTTCACATCAAAAACTTTCTGAGTTGATGTTCATCTTGATTTGGAGACAAAATCTGCAATGTTTTGCGAAAATTTTCTATCTCTATCTGATTGCTTGATAACTCCCAGGCATGCAGGCTGAGTACTGGGAGGTTTCGATGTTTAAACTTTTCTTTTGCTTGTGTTAATAGTTTTGGTAAGAGTGGAAGACTAACTGGAACTGATACAAGTAGTTGTAGAACCTCTGAGAACCATGTTTGTTGTGGCAAAAGAGGGGCTATAAGAACTATTCTGCACTGAGATTGGCATATCTTGTTCAGGGCAGAAGGAATCAGTATTGTTGGAGGAAATGCATAAGCATGAAGACCATTCCAGTTCATGGAAAATGCATCTAGTGCAAAGGCTAGATTGTCCAGAACTGGGGACACATAAAGTGGAAGTTTGTGATTGAAACATGTTGCAAACAGATCCAGATTGGGAAAGTTGAACATTTGGAAAATTGAATTGGCTATCTACTGATCCAATGCCCACTCTGTTTTGACTATTTTGTTGATTCTCCATAACCTGTCTGCCAAAACATTGAATTTGCCTGGGATATGACAAATCCTGACTAGAATATGATGTTTTAGGCACATTGGAGGATCTTCCATACCTCTAAGCATAGGTTGGGAGAATGTGTTCTTCCTGTGTTGTCGGTAGAAATCATGACAAGAATGGTGACTATATTTTATGGCTTTTATCAGTGCAAAACAAAATGGCCATTATTTCCAACATGTAGATTTGGAGACGGGATTGGTCTTCCGACCAGCGACCATGAAAGGATAGACTCATCTGTTCCAGATGAACTCCCTGTCCATATCCTTATAAAGGAATGTTTTGGGGTCTGGAGGGGTGAATGGGCATTCCTTAAACAAATCAATTGGTGTCTGTCCACCATTTCAAATAAAACTTGATCATACTGTTGATCATAACCTTATGATCTAAGGAAAAATTGTGAGGTTTCCAGACAGATAATAGGCACATTTGCAGAGATTGTAAATGCAGTCTGCTTAGAAGAATTAAGTCTGCTGCTGCACTGAATTTGCCGAAAAGAGAAAGGAAAGTTTGTGCCGAAACCTGAGTCTGAGAAAGAATTGTTTTGATGGTAAGAATAAGAACTTTTACTCGGTTTGCTGGTACTCTGACTATTTTCTGTCCAGTAAGAAATTCCATACCTATAAAGGTGAATTCTTTGGTATCAAATCTGACTTCTTTAGATTTGGTATGAAACCCAGACTTTTTACCATTTGAAAAGTGTATTTTGAGTGTGAGATAAATCAATTGTGAATCAGATCTCTTATTAGACAATCGTTTAGGTATGGGAAGAGAGATACGGCATGTTGTGGTAAGCGTGTTGCTATTACATTCATTAATTTTGTGAAAATCCACTGACTTAGGGACATTCCAAATGGTAAGGCTGTGAACGGAAAGACCTCATGTTCGTAGACAAACCGAAGGTATTTTCTGGATCACGGATGTATCGGAACATGAAGATATGCATCCGTCAGATCTATGGAGACAGCTCAGTTGTTGGTCATTATCGATCATCTTACTGACTTGACTGTCTCCATCTTGAAATGCTGTTTGTTTATATACCGACTGAGTTAAGAAAGATCTATAACTGGGCGTAACTTTCAGTTCTTTTTTGGCACTAGGAATAGCTGGGAATAAAAACCGGGAGTTCCTGGATTCCATACCCTTTCCATTGCCCAATTCTTGAGAAGTTGTGTTATCTCTTCTTGCAATAACGGGGAGGAAGATTGACTCATATATATTGGAACAACCAATAGGGGAGGAACTGACTTGAATGGGATCTTGAACCCATTTGAGACGATAGAGAGGACCCACTTGTTGTCTATCAATTCTTCCCATTGTTCCACAAAATAGGCCAACCTTCCTCCCACTAGAATGTCTGGACATGGTACGACTGGCAGTGGAAAGGGTTGGACCAGAATTTTGTGGAGGATGTGGCTTGCTTAGAGGAGGGGAACTGTTTTTGATTTCCATTTCTCTTAGCCTATTCCTTTCTACTTGATGAGTATGACTGTGTCTGACTTTTAGGCCTGTACGGCTGCATTTGTTGAGGCCTAGAAGGTTTTGTTGGTTGCTTCGGTCTCTTAAAGACCGGAGGAGCCTGATAAGTCACTTTTTAATGACAGATTCTATCTGTCATTCTTCGTTGCCATGCACGGTTTTAGAGAAAGTGACTTTGACTACTATTCAATTTCGTATTTATCCACGCACAAAAGTAGACCCAATGTTTCAATGTGTGTATATTATTACGCCACTGAAGAGCTGTCCATACAAAAGTAGTGCAACTTGTGCTTGATCTATGGCAAGAGTCGCTGAGAAACCCGCCTTAATATATGTGTGAACAACAAAGGCGCAGATCAGCCTGCGCATCTACACAGGCTGATCAGCGCCTTTGTTGTTCACTATAGCTCATTTTTTTTTTTCGACAAAAAAGCGTCTCACAAACTTAAATGGAGAACAGAATGATACCGGGAATTTATTAGTTTCTCATAGAATCTGTCATTTCAGGGCTATTCAGCCCTTTGATTGTTGTTGTGTGGTAGTAGCAACAGAGGAAGTTGCCAAGAACCTATTGGAGTGTTTTGCAACTCATGGTTAGAATTGTCCAGTAAAATCTTTAGACGTGGCCAGCACCGCATCACATCTAGCTTGGAAAATCTCTGTAGCTAAGATTATAGACACAGCTGCAGCATGTTAATAGACTTAGCTACAGCTTCAAGCAGTCTCAAAAGAGCTGGCATGGACATTGTCTGCTGCTGCATACATAAGTAAGCAGCAGAAGAAAATATTTCCACATGCAAGTTTATCGCTTTAAGTTTGTGGGCTCTTTTTTTCCCATAATTCAATATTTTTCTTTGAAATGGAGCATTTTCCCTTCCTGGATAAATCCAGCAAAGAAGCTTCCGATTCTAACTGAGGACTGTTATCTGTCGGGAAATATTGACTCTGGCTCTTATAATATTTAGTCTGTGTCAGGGAAGATACTAAATTTTGGAAGCATATCCTATCTCCACCACATTTCTGCATGTCAATTTTGCTTTGGAGAAATCTGGCAGTATTTTCAACCAGCTTGGATTGTAGCAATAGTAGTAATGAAGTCACATGCCAGATAAAGGCTTTGCTGGAGCATGCTCCTCTGTTGGCCTTGGGCATAACTCCAGAGACAAAAGCCTGAAAACATCACTGATTGCCCTATCAAAGGACCAGGTTTCAATTTCCATGTCTGAACCTGTCCTTTGTAGAGCGTTGTAAAGTCTGTTCAGGTTGTGGTATTGTCTGGACATTAGTTATTTCCGCAGGCCGTAGCATACTCAGATTCTGTTGCAGCCTGTGGACTATGTCCACTTCTTTTGTATCTGCCATAATCATGAGACTGATTATCAGATAATGAAGAAGAAGAAGATCTGTAAGTTAAGATCTTTTTGACTTTCTGTTTCTTTGCAAGAGTCTGAAGATGCAGACCTAGAAGAGGAGGATGTAGAGGACGATCTATGTCCCCTCCTCTTCTTGGACTTATGTTTACTTCTAGATTGATCCATCCTGGAAATACGTCCAGAGAGGGAAGTCTGTAAAGTTTGTCTGTTGTCTGATCTCCAGTTGTTGTCAGGTGGTTCGATAACAACACTGGGATCAGACATATCATTAAAGTCCAGTTCCAGGGGTAATAAAACTCCTTTTGAGTTATCATTAGTGAACTCCATGCCCATGACACGAGTCTCACTAAATGTAGGTCGATATAAAGTCTGATGACTGGTGACTGGTGGCCGGTTGACCGGTGAATATTAACTTTCCCCTGTGTCCAATGACCAGTGGCTGGATGGCCAGTGACCGGTGACTGACTGACTTTAAAATTCTTGTGTAATGCCATTTGACCCGTGACCAGTGTCTGGTCAGTGATGTCTTCTTGTCCACTGGGCAAATGCCCTGCAGCCGGTGGCCAATGGACTTAAACTCCTCTGAGTACAAGTACCCTTGGAGTTGCCATCTGGACGGGTCCTCCCCCCGGGCAGCAGGGCCATGTGGGGTGGTGATCCTATCCAATTTTCTTTGATGAATCAGATATGGTTTCTTCTTAGCCATGACACACTTTCTAGAAGTGCAAGTTCTTCTTTCTTCGGCAAGTTTACAGGTTTTATCTGACCAGGAGCTACATGTAGAGCAGGTTGATTCCCTGGAACAAGAAGAGTATTTTATACACCTCTTATGATTATCCCAACATGATTTTACATGACCACATTCACTACGAAGAATAGTCATTAAAGTCGCGTAAACTCATTACAACAAACAAGCAATGGATAATTACAAGAAATCCATTTACAACAAAAGATAGTATGAATAGTGAAATGCATGATAAAGGAACATAAGAAAGAACAAAGATAATAATTTTAACTGAAGAAAAAGGAAAAACACAAAGATTTCTTTCACCCTGAGAAAAATCCTGTTTACTTTCTCATCCATAGAAAAGAAACTGACACTTGATCAAAAGAGCAGGAGGTATGACATCACATAGGTGACTGCCTAAGGGGCCTTCTGGATTAAGACTGTACAGGATGACTGTACGGTCATTTTTTTCTGTGGAAGGTATGAACAGAATAGAATATAGCACATTATCTATAGGTTAATGTATTGTGCATTTAAAATTCTTAAGAATTAGGATATTAGAATTGCTTGTATAATGTTCAGACCTGGAACCCTGTCCAGCAATGTAAAATGATTCTGCAGCAAAAGGAATTAAAGTTATGGTAATATTATTTGCCTGTGTTGTTGTTTTACAGCCCAGGCAACCCTACAGGGTCATTTTGAGTGCAGTCAGTTTCTCTAACCATGCTTTCACTTGACAGGTTTAGTCCTCTAAGAGGTTAACCAGTATTGTGCACATTCTTTTGCCAGAAACTGACAACTGCCCTTCTTGAATTAGCAGAAGGGAGAAAATGGACATAGTAAGTATTTCGTGATCAAGTCTCCATGAAAGAATGTTGGCTACCCAGTAAATGTTGAACCTGCTCCAGTCAGACCTGCATCCAACTGAGCCACCAAGGCCAATAAAACTAGAGCTGGTGTTTGTAAAACACTATGCCCCCAACTGCCTGACTCTAACACTGTTTGACTCCAACACTGCTTAGCCATGACGGTAACAACAGTACAAATATATGATTTCAATGTTATTTTATCAAAGGGAAATAACTCTAAAACAGGAGATGACTGGGATAAGAAAAAAATACGGATCACCTATTTTTTCATGAGGAATCAAAACATGAAATTTCAAAACATTAGCATACATGGTTCTAAACTTATGCTATACACAATAAAGCAACGACATTAAATGGCCCGAAATTGCTAAGGGCCATAACTCCAACATTTCATTTAATTGGTTCAAAATTTATTCAGGTGATCTCCTCCTCAATCCCAATCAGTATACCAAATATCATGGCTCTAGCTTAAATACTTTTTGAGATATCTTGCTGAAAAAGTCAAAATGCCTAGAACTACAAAGGGCCATAACTACATCAATTTTTCATGGAATTCCCTAAAAAACAAACCAGGTAATCTCCACATCATCCCCAATCAGCATATAATATTTCAAGACCCTAGCTTAAGTGCTTTTCGAGAAATCTTGCTGACAAGGTCAAAATGAGCAGAACTGCAAAGGGCCGTAACTTTATCAATATTTTCATGGAATTCTCTCAAAATATAATCGGGTAATGTACACATCATTCCCACTCACTGTATCGAATTTCAAGAATCCAGCTTAAATACTTTTCAAGATATCTTGCTCACAAGATTTAATTCTGATTTTTTTCAAAGGGGCATAACTTTAAATAAACATGCTAGACAAGAAACAAAATACGGGTCGGCTATTTTTTCATTGGGAACCCAAATATAAAATTTCAAAACCCTAGCGTGCAGGGTTCTTAAGATACGGCATGCACAAAAAAAACTTGATGAACGGACAAACAGTCGGCTGGACAAATGAAGGCAAAATAATATGCCCCATCAATTTCATTCGAAACTGGGGGCATAATCAGGTCATCTACTCATCGCTACCAATCTATTCATCAAGTTTCAAGGCTCCAGCTTCAATAGTTTTTGAGATATTTTGTTCACAAGGGATACATGCCCAAATTTACAAAGGGCCATTACTTATGAAATATTTTTCAGAATTTACAAAAAAATTAATCAGGTCATCTACTCATCATTACCAATCAATTCACCAAGTTTCAAGTCTCTAGCTCTAATAGTTTTTGAGATATTTTGCTGACAAGATAAAAATGCCCAAAATAACAAAGGGGCATAACTCAAGAAGTATATTTCAAATTTTTTTCAAAAGTTAATCAGGTTGTCTACTCATCACTACCAGTCTATTCATCAAGTGTCAAGGCTCTAGCTCCAACGGTTTTTGAGATATTTTGCTGACAAGATAAAAATGCCCAAAATTACAAAGGGCCATAACTCATGAAGTATTTTTCAGAATTTCTTCAAAAGTTAATCAGGTCATCTACTCATCACTACAAATCCATTTACTAAGTTTCAAGGCACTAGCTCTAACAGTTTTTGAGATATTTTGCTGACAAGGTAAAATTGCCCAAAATTACAAAGGGCCATAACTCAAGAAGTATTTTTCAAAATTTCTTCAAAAGTTAATCAGGTTGTCCACTCATCACTACCAGTCTATTCATCGAGTTTCAAGGCTCTAGCTTTAATACTTTTTGAGATATTTTGCTGACAAGACTGCATCCATATTTTTTCAAAGGGCCATAACTCAGAAAAGGGGCATAATCCTGTCAAGAAAAAAAATACGTATCAGCTATTTTTTCATGAGGAATCCATATATGAAATTTCAAAACAGTAGCATTCACGGTTTTAAAGTTATGCTATGCATCAAAAAGCATGACGAACTGACGGAAGGACGGACGGACGGACGGACGAACAACCCAGAAGCAATATGCCCCTCCAACTTCTTTGAAGTTGGGGGCATAATAAAAAAGAACTTAATTACACCTGCGTGAGAGTAAGAAATGTCATCCTTGTTTAGCTTAGTGAGATGAAACAATCAGCAAAGTGAAACAATCAGCAAAGTGAAACAAACAGACTGGACCCTACGTTGTATGTAAGTACAAGGACAAACAATCAGAGGGAAATTTGCACACCTAAGTTGCCCATGCTAACACATTTGCATTAAGAAATATGGTATTGAAGTTTGAGTGTACAGCAGCATAGCTATGTATACTTAAAGCCAAAAGTAACTTTACAGCTTATATTTATATGCTTTACTGACTTTTGCTGAGTGAAATTTAAAAACTGTTTTAATGATGTTAAAGAACACAGTTGTTAAGCCCTTTCTGTCAAACAGATTATCAAAAGGGTCTTTCTCACAACAGAATTAAAAGTTACGATATTAATTCAGTTTTGGAAGGTCACTGTACCCTAAATACGGGTTTATTTCAGGCGAAAATGCTTTATTCGCTTAGACATGTATTGAAAAGTGTTCTTAAATTAACAAAAGGTCTGCATCATCTATTGTGCAACTTCAGAACGCGTCGATTTTGTCAAGAAGGCCGTTTGATCAAACTTAACAATGTTTGTAATGGAAATCCTACAGGTAATTGTTATCCATTTTTCATTTGACATGATAAGAACTTTTGCATCTTTTTCTGGTCATACACTCTCTGTAGAGGTCCAAACAGTTCGCAGTTTAAAACTTCCAAAAAATATCTGAGATATGGCATCTACAAGCAAGGAAAGTTTACTATAGTTTTTATTGCAAGGGAGGTAATTTCAATGTGAAGCAAATTTGAGTAACTGCCATTAATTAGCATGGTAGAACTGAAAAAATGTTTTGCAGGGAATTTTATGGACAAACAATGCACTTTCAGATTTTGTATTAAAAATCATGTTCTGCTTTTGAAGTTGTGAGAATATGTGAAAATACTGTTTTTGATGAAAAGGCAGGTAACTTGAGACTGGAATCACTTACACGAATGATCTCTCTTGAATTCTGTTGAGACTAACTGCGGAAAACAACTGAACTAACTTATTACAACCAATTCGAAGTAGAAGCAAAATTATTCATTAATAAAAAGTGACAAGTTACTTTTGGTTTTAAGTATATATACTATATTTGTGTTTGTTTAGGAAGGACAGGCTTTGACAATGATTTCTGGACTTAAACATTGACTTTCAGTTTAACCCTTATCCTGCTAAATAAATCAATAAGCCATGCCTACTTCTAATTTTCAGATTACTTGATCTGGATTGTTGCTATAAATTCACATACTTAATGGCAAACAGTGCAGATCCAGATCAGTTCAGAAGCCAACTGATCTGGATCTACACTGTTTGCACTGTTTGCAAAAGCAGGGTATATTCAGGTTCAGCAGGACAAGAGGTAATAACTTATGCATTTGACAAATAATAAAAAATGTAATATAATGCACAAGTCCGTTATTTCAAGAAAACTGGGGGTAGACAACAGAACAAACAACCAGCAATAGTACATAAAACTGGTCATCAGGAGTCATGTGAGCTAATTTAAAAACAGAAACATGGAATTTGCTTATAAACAATCATTAATGGCTGTTACAGATTGGTTTTGATTAGGTAAAGAGTAGTCTGAGCTAAGAAAGAAGAAGTATTGAGAACAGGCTTAATTTTTAACTCCTAAAGCAGTCACAGCCTTGTTCATATTATTTATAACTTCATCTCATTTGAGCTGATCTCAGTTACCGAAGTATTCTCAGAGCATCAGATAATTATTTTTCCAACCAGTATTGTAATGGTCAAATTTAAAGCCAGTCAGTAAGGGCAAAACTGGGATTCTGGAATCAGTATCCATGCTGTGGACAATCTTAGTGATTTTCTTTGGCCCATGGGCTTGTGGCGTGGTGAGCTGTGGTTTAAATAACTTGCTTTAAAGTGTGTCTTTTGATGCTTTGATTTTTGTTTGTGTCTCTTTCTGTACATCTTCATTAATTTTTGTGCAGTACAATATGGCTGATCATTTTTCTGTCTTTATCTCTTTCATAATTTAAAAAAAACCTCTGAAATGGGTGCTATATGTCACATCCCCTACTCCAGAGTACCCCTTTTTAATGACAGGACCAATCACCTTACATAGAATTCGGGTGATCTTTGGGTTTTTCTTTGTTCATCTGCTCCAGCAATGATCAACCAAAGATACTTAGCTTTCCAGTACTGAAGTCTTATCAGTGACTTTTAAACCCACACATTGCAAGCTACTTTCACTTCTGAGGCTGTTCACACAGATCGGTCATGACTGCAGACCTGTGATTCTGTATGCATTCATCTGATGCTTTATGACTTCATCAGTTATGTTGCACATTAAATAAAGACAATGAATTAAATAACAATAACTGGCTAAAACAACATATTATTTTATCTGATGCAGTTCTGCAATCTCTATCCTCATTCCTCATTTTTGAAATCTTGGAAAACCGCAATGCAAATGGTGACCTGCAATTTTTTGTCACCAACACTTAACTAGACAATGACACTGAGAACTAGTCACTCTTATGCACAGAAATTATGCACAGATGTTTAGCATGGTAAATAGGTCACAATGTGTATCAGGGTGGAACTTTTGCTGTCAGGGCTATCCAAACAAAAATTATCATTCTGAATACAACAGACTGTATTCGTTTTGATATGCTACAAATTGATTTTTAAATGTATTCTCCATTAACTCTTTCACTGCCTTAGGTGACTAATGTCGACAGCTTGGCTGCCATAGGTGACTTTAGTCAACAAAAATTAGTATATGTTTTAAGTAAGTTTTACAAGCTGGTAATTTTCACGGAACACCAGAAATATAATCTATGCTTTGTGTTTACACCATGTTGTGTAGCCAAGCCAAAAGTAAACTTGACAAAGCTATTTTTTTTGAGTTTATAAAGCAAAGTTTTGGACTTTGGGGGTTCAAAATGGCGACAAGGTTTAAAAAGGTTTAACAAGGACGGATGTGATAACTAGAAAAATTGTCCATAGGACACGGATGCCCCCGCCAAATGCCATTCAGAAAAAGGGTTTATATGTAATTGTAACAGGTATACCATGAAGTTATTATTAAGGCCCGGACACAGTTTACTATATGAAACTAAGTCAAGGGAAGATAATTCAAAAACCAAAAATGCAAGAGTTGTCTTCCTTGTTAATGACACATCGTCTCAATGTGATGCATGCACCTGTAAAGTTTCATGAATATATTCCATATGGTTTAGGAGTTATGGCCCGGACAGGGTTAACTATATGGAACTAAGTCAAGGGGAAATAATTCAAAAACCAAAAATGCCAGAGTTATCTTCCTTGTTCATGACACATCGTCTCAATGTGATGCATGCACCTGTATAGTTTCATGAATATATTCCATACGGTTTAGGAGTTATGGCCCGGACACGGTTTACTATATGGAACTAAGTCAAGGGAAGATAATTCAAAAACCAAAAAATGCAAGAGTTGTCTTCCTTGTTCATGACACATCGTCTCAATGTGATGCATGCACCCATAAAGTTTCATGAATATATTCCATATGGTTTAGGAGTTATGGCCCGGACACGGTTTACTATATGGAACTAAGTCAAGGGGAAATAATTCAAAAACCAAAAATGCAAGAGTTTTCTTCCTTGCTCATGACACATCTTCTCAGTGTGATGCATGCACTGGTAAAGTTTCATGAATATATTTCATACGGTTTAGGAGTTATGGTCCGGACACAGTTAACTGTATGGAACTAAGTCAAGGGGAAATAATTCAAAAACCAAAAATGCAAGAGTTGTCTTCCTTGTTCATGACACATCGTCTCAGTGTGATGCAGGCACTGGTAAAGTTTCATGAATATATTCCATACGGTTTAGGAGTTATGGCCCAGACACAGTTAACTATATGGAACTAAGTCAAGCGGAAATAATTCAAAAACCAAAAATGCAAGAGTTGTCTTCCTTGTTCATGACACATCATCTCAATGTGATGTATGCACCTGTGAAGTTTCATGAAAATATTCCATACGGTTTAGGAGTTATGGCCTGGACACGGTTTACTATATGGAACTAAGTCAAGGGAAGATAATTCAAAAACCAAAAATGCAAGAGTTGTCTTCCTTGTTAATGACACATCGTCTCAATGTGATGTATGCACCTGTGAAGTTTCATGAATATATTCCATACGGTTTGGGAGTTATGGCCCGGACACGAAGTGAGACGTACGGACGGACAGACGGACGGACAGACGTACGGGACGGACAGGGGTAATGCTTTATGCCCATCCGCTATTCTTCGAATAGGCGGGGGCATAAAAATATTATTTAAAGTGGAAAAAACGAAGGAAAACAGGTAGTAACAACCTCAGAAGTATAGTGTTTATCAACTTAATGTGCCCTTAGAATATTTTAGGCCAAGTTAGGGGCACAAAGGCCAGGTAACATGGCAAGAAAGGCTTAGATTCAGGTGAGGTATGTTCTTGGCTTTGTTCTATGGGGCATGTCAAAATCTTTAGGCATATACCTGTGTAAAGATTTGAATTACTGTAAATGAGCACACAAAGGCTTCTTGATTGTTTTTCTTTTTGCAACTGCATATTGTTAGCCTGCTTCATTGTTTTATTCCTTGCTATAAAATACAGCGTAAACATGATCATTTTCATTTCAAAGAGGACTCCCCTATACAGTACTTACTTTTATATGCACTGGCTAATCTTGATGATTTCATGTGTCAAGCTGTAGGATATTGTGCATATGATAATTAGAATTGATTCTGTCACAAATATTGCAGTTTGTATGGGACCTGCAGACAATTATTACAAGAACAGAGGAAAAAGTCCTAAATGGTATTTAGCTGGGTTGATGGGCCATAAAAATTCAAAACATTTCATTATGAAATTTTTGACTTGTTCACAAATAAAAAATAAAGCCATAGTCAAAACTGGAACATGATACCTTTATTAGTTCCCAAGATATAAAGATTTTACTAGTAGTTTGTTTGTTTGTGCTGAGATTTTATGGCCCAGTCAACCCAATGAGGTCATGTTGAGCACAGTCAGTTTACCTAACCACACATTTTAAGCAGTTAACCAGTATTGTGCACATTCTTTTGCCAGAAACTGACAATTGCCCTTCTTGAATCAGTGGAAGGGAGAGAATGACCATAGAAAATATTTCATGATCAATCTCCACGAAAGAATGTTGCCGACTTCTGAGGGGTTGAGCCCATGACCTCCTGGTCTGTCAGACGGCGCATCCAACCAAGCCACCGAGGCCTTTACTATAGCAGTACTCTGCTCAAAGAGAATTATTAAAAAATATTTGGCACTGAGGAGTACTTTTCACTGTATAATTGGCAATGAAAGGGTTAAATATTTTGGGGTATTTATGGAAAACACACTAATATCTAAGGCACTGAACCATTTCTGATTCAGGCTCATTTATCTAAAACCAGACACGATGTTGCACTCTTATGGGTTACTTGAAAAGCTGCATCATATCCGTAGAATGCGTCCATATTTGGGGACGGCTAAGTTTCAAATTGGTGCAAAAGGATCCATTATTTATGGCTGGACAGAGGCTATCTCGAGCACTGTATACAGTTTATGAAGTGAAATGAATATGTTATTGAGAAAACAGAAAATACTATAAAAGCTCAGACTGCCTATTGGAACTTGGTCAGTTGTGAAGAAGCTATGGGAGAATAAATATCAAAGAAATCTACAGAGGATGTGAACATTACTGATCAATAATTGCTCAAGAGAGATTCATGTACCAACAAACTTAATATCCAGGCTCTCTTATAATCCTAGCTTTATAGAGAAGGCATGCATTTAGCAGCTTGGTATAAGAGTATGGGTTGTTGACTGCGATCAACAGGGCTGGAACTCCCAGGAACCAAATATACAGATAAGCTTATGCACCAGGTATTTGTGCCACTGTTACCCCACCTATACGGATGGGTTCAGGATGGCCTGAGGGCTGCTGTGCAGCGCAGTGATACTTCAAGGTTTCCTGCAGTGTAGGGTAAGTGTTAGGCTTGTGGCATATTATGCAAAATACACCTCCATGGAATTATACTATTCAAAGGAGGGGGACAAGGACAGAGGAATGACTTCAATATGCCCTTCTAGAGCAGGACTTTTAGCAGGACTGTGATAGGCAAAGTCATTGACCCCGCTAGTCTTCATAAGTGGGAGGGCAATGGTTACAAATGACTAGTGTATTACAACATGAGCAAAAAGACAAATGGCAGACTCAGCAGCTGAACGCAGAGATGGCCTTATATTACTCTGATAGAAGAAAATTTTGGATATTAGAGCTGACTATTGATAGAGAAGAGCAAAAGGCTGACCTTCAAGACAGAGTGTTGTATTATGAGTGTAGGAATTTGTGTGGGGTGAGAATTTGGTAAAACTGTCTTGTAGGATTGATTCCTAAACAGACAGACAGACAGGGGTGACCGGGTTTCAGCCACCAGTGGATTTCCTAAGTTGACACTTGTGTGATAATCTGATAGCAAGATATAGTTCTGAGAGGTGACCAGTCAAAAGAATGCTGAACTTGGGATTGAACATTATCAGATGGAGCCGACAGCTTGTAACATTAGGATGTAACACAATGCTGAAGGCATATTTCAAGGAAATAGTTATTATATTTCATAATTTAAGCACTAGATTTGTTGCTGAACCTAGTTTAAAATGCATAGTAGTCTGTACATATTTAGATTTCATCATGTATCTGAGTAATGCAGTAATTTGTATGCCTCGATTTCTTTGTGTTCTAACAGTAAGAGGATTCTTTGTCCAAGTAAAGATTTTTTTTTCTCATTTCAAAGCTTTTTGTAGTGACGTGCTTGTCACTTTGTATATGTTGGCTGGTTCTGGACTGGAACTGATCACTCCAGTGGCTGCATCTCTGAAGGGCATAACAGTCAACAGCAAAATGTCTCATGAAGGAAGAGATTACCATATTTATTTATTTCTTTATTTGTGTTGAAGTTTTACGGCCCAGTCAACCCAATGGGGTCATGTCGAGCGTGGTCAGTTTACCTAACCACACGTTTACTGGGAAGGCTTAGTCCTCTAAGCGGTTAACCAGTATTGTGCACATTCTTTCGCCAGAAACTGACAACTGCCATTCTTGAATCAGCAGAAGGGAGAGAATGACCGTAGAAAATATTTCATGATCAATCTCCATGAAAGAATGTTGCCGACCTCAGCGGGGTCAAACCCACGACCTCCTGGTCTCCAGTCGGACGGCGCATCCAACCGAGCCACCGAGGCTGGCAGAGATTACCTTAATGAAAGACTGTCTCAAATTAGTATGAGAAAAAAAGACTGGGTGGTCAGACCTATGAGAGAAAAATCTGCTTGTTCCAGACAATTTCCAATGTTACAAATCTAACAAAGTTAAGGAGCTACTATGTGATAACCATTAAACCAGACTGGCTATCATCCCGAGTGGAATGGCATTTGTATCACAGCCTCTAGATGTCTCAGTGAACAAGCCCATGGAAGTCCTGCTACAGCAGAAGTGGAATAACTGGTACACTAGTGACAGTCATTCCTTCAAGGCTACTGGGAGGATGAGAAAACCAGAACTGCTAGATATCTGCAAACTGATCATTGAGACGTGGGCTGTGTTAAACCCAGCTATCATTGTCAAGGCACTCAAAAAATGCTGATTTCTAATAAGATGGGCAGCACAGAGATTGACATAATATGGGAAGACTATGTGAAACCCAAACACCCAGTTTCTGTAGATGATGACGACTTATGATGAGGTTGACTACAGTGAGGAGAATTCCCTTTATTGTGAGGTCCCAAATCATTACTCAGACGTTTTGTTCAGAAGGGGAGTCAGACTTTGAATTTTAGGAAAACTCACAATTTTCATAGACATTCGGCCTATCGTCACATACTGCTTAACTTTTGGAATTTTCAGATTGATTTTACTTTGCAAATTTCAGACCGAATTTATAATTTTTAATCATGAATAAAAAAAATGTCTGAAGAGAAACAAACCATTCTGTGCTTAGTGGTGTATCTATTATGGTTTTAATGCTGCCTTGAAATTTATGCCAAAAGTATACAGTCCAATCTAATTTTTTGGAAATCTTGTACAAACAGTAAATGGGTAATATGTGGTGCTTTGAAGCAAGGACAATATCTTATGGGTATCCGATAACTGACTGTCTATTCCATATTTTAACATCATCAATTCGGATTTTTATAAGAAAATAAGAAATAAATCATCAATCAGCACAATAAATTTGCCCATAGCACACTTAGTTTTGAAGATTATTGACAAAATGTTCTCCAGAACTATGGATGGAAGGCTTTGCTTTGGAAACAGGAGTTTTGCCCTCTCAAAAATGCATCAATTGTGATGTTAAAACTTTAACCAAAACCTACCTATATAAGGAGGTAAATACATGCACTATGTTGAGAGTATTTTCTTTCAATGGAACCTACCCATTGCAAATATGAAACTGGTCATCTAACCAATGTGGACTCTACGCAAGTTACACAGCAAAACTGTAAATTGCATGTCACCAGTGAAGGCCACAGTGAACGTAACACACAATCCAGAAACCTCATCTGCACCATCTCTGGTGATCAGCAGAATTGACTTGCCTCAGTGCATGTGAAGTGTCATTACAGGATACTGACCAATTTTTTTTTCAAGAACTATGATATAAGTTTCCTGTGTGATCATGTCATTTGTACCTTTAAAAATACTAAAAAGGTCAAACTTAAGCATCCTACTGAAATAATTCATATTACTAACAGTTAAGGTACAAACAAGCATAAAATGCCAGTTAGCCAGAAGCCACATCTACAACATTACTGTTGGTCAGCAAATTGTACTTGCCTCAGTGCTTGTGAAGTGTCACTATAGAATAATGACCAAATGTTCTTAAGAACTGTGAACTGTGTGAGGTCTGTTGTACTCCAGAATATAATTGTGTTTATGCAGAGCAGTGGTTATGCAACAAATTTATTCATAGAGAAAAAAGTTCTTCTCTACAACCTAGGCAGACCCCCTTTTGATTAGCAACAACAAAAAAACAAAAAAAAGAAAACAAAAAAACAACAACAACAAAAACTGTACATCATTTTCAACCTTATTTAAGCCATACTGAGACCAAGGAAGTATGATAAGAATAGGCTTTGTGCTATGAAGTGCTCTACTAAAAAGAGAAGAAATTAACTACAGACATTCCTAAAATCATAAGTGAACTTGCTCTGTCTGTAAGTAACATTCTATTGAAAGTGGGTTAAGCAACACAGTGATGGTAAATGATGCATGAATGTCAGTCATTTCGTTGCACCTGTGACAAACGCATATAAAAGTAACTACACAATGTACCAAGTGTTATCATTAATTTTCAATTTTCATTTCAAAATAGAACAACAGTGAAGGTATCAAAGTCAGGAAAATACTGTCTAACCAAGTGATAATTCATGGTGAAAAACATCCTATTCGAAACCAGTTATTACCTTGCAATCTTACAAAATTAATGTAAAAATAATAAAAATGACCTATTTAAATTTTTACCTCACAATCTGTTATACACTAACAGTTTGATAATGTATATATTATGCTTGGCCATCCCAACCAAAGTGGACACATAACACGTTCCACAGCAAAATATTAACTGGATGCCAACAGTGAAGGCCATCATAAACACAACCTGATTCAGAAGGCTCATCTGTACTACCACCATTGGTCAGTAAATACTACTTGCCTATGTGGATGTGAAGTGTCTTAACAGGATATGACCAGAAGTTCTTGAGGCCTGAGGTCTGAGAGGTTCCTATGCAGACATGAAATTATTGCCTTTAAAAAGTAAAATTAAATTAACTAGTTTTAACTTGCATCCTTACAAAAATGATGTTTAGTAATGAACAGCAGCCTATATAAACTTAATAATACCTTGCAACCTTTTATACCTTAACATTTAAATAATGTATATATTATGCCTGTTCATCCCAACCAAAGTAAACACATCACAAGTTCCACAGCAAAATGTTAAAAGGATGCCAACAGTGATGGCCAAGATAAGTATTACTTGTCGTTCCGAAAACTCATCTATAACATGACTGTTTCTCATTAAACAATTATTGCTTGTGGATGTAATGTGTCTCAACACAATATGACCGAAAATTCTTAGACCTCTGGTCTGATAGTTTCCTATGCAAACATGAAATTTAACCATTTCAAAAATAACTTAAAAGTGATATTTCACAAAGAAAATTATCCTATTCAAAACTAATATTACATTGCAACCTTACAAAAGTAATGTTAGGTAATGAAAAACAACCTTACAGAATTATTGTAAAAAATTATTGTAAAAAATTTTAAACTCTAACATTGAAAAGATTTATATAAATATGCATGGTCATCCCAACCAAAGTGGACACATCACAAGTTCCACAGCAAAATGTTAACTGAATGCCAACAGTGAAGGCCATGATAAACACAACCTGAATCAGAAGGCTTATCTGTACCACCACTGTTGGTCAGTAAATACTACTTGCCTATGTGGATGTGGAGTGTCTTAACAGGATATGACCAAAAAGTTCTTTAGGCTTAAGGCCTGAGAGTTTCCTATCCAGACATGAAATTATCGCCTTTAAAAAGTATCTTTAGAGTGAAATATAATGATGAAAATCATCCTGTTCAAAACTAGTTTTACCTTGCATCCTTACAAAAGTGATGTTTAGTAATGAAAAGCAGCCTATATAAACTAAATATTACCTTGCAACCTTTTATACCTTAACATTTAAATAATGTATATATTATGCCTGGTCATCCCAACCAAAGTAAACACATTACAAGTTCCACAGCAAAATGTTTAAAGGATGCCAACAGTGATGGCCCAGATAAGTATAACTTGTCCTTCCGAAAACTCATCTGTAACAGGACTGTTGGTCATTACAATTATCCCTCTAGTGGATGTAATGTGTCTTAAAAGGATACGACCAAAAATTCTATAGACCTGTGGTCTGAAAGTTTTCTAAGCAAACATGAAATTAAACCTTTCAAAAAATACATTAAGTTATATTTCACAATGAAAATTATCCTATTCAAAACTAATATTACATTGCAACCTTACAAAAGTAATGTTAGGTAATGAAAAACAACCTTACAGAATTATTGTAAAAATAATGGAGAATCAACCTATTTACAATATTAAATTCTAACATTGAAATGATTTATATAATATGCATGGTCATCCCAACCAAAGTGAACACATCACAAGTTCACAGCAAAATGTTAACTGGATGCCAACAGTGAAGGTCATGATAACCACAACCCGATTCAGAAGGCTCATCTGTACTACCACTGTTGGTCAGTAAATACTACTTGCCTACATGGATGTGAAGTGTCTTAACAGGATATGACCAAAAGTTCTTTAGACCTAAGGTCTGAGAGTTTCCTATGCAATTATCTCCTTTAAAAAGTACCTTTAAAGTGAAATTTAATGATGAAAATCATCCTATTCAAAGCTAGTTTTACTTAGCAGCCTTACAAAAGTGATGTTTTGTAATTAAAAGCAGCCTATATAAACTTAATATTACCTTGAAACCTTTTTATACCCTAACATTTAAATAATGTATATATAATGCCTGGTCATCCCAACCAAAGTAAACACATCAAAAGTTCCACAGCAAAGTCTTAAAGGATGCCAACAGTGACAACCCCAGATAATTATAACATCATTCGGAAAACACATCTGTAACACGACTGTTGGTCATTTAATAATTATCATTCTAGTGGATGTAATGTGTCTTAACAGGATATGACCAAAAATTCTTTAGACCTGTGGTCTGAGAGTTTCCTATGCAAACATGAAATTTAAACCTTTCAAAAATACATTAAAAGTGATTTTCACAATGAAAATTATCCTATTCAAAACTAATATTACATTGCAACCTTACAAAAGTAATGTGAAGTAATGAAAAACAACCTTACAGAATTATTGTAAAAATAATAGAGAATCAACCTATTTACAAATTTAAACTCTCACATTGAAATGATTTATATAATATGCATGGTCATCCCAACCAAAGTGGACACATCACAAGTTCCACAACAAAATGTTAACTGGATGCCAAAAGTGAAGGCCATGATAAACACAACCTGATTCAGAAGGCTCATCTGTACCACCACTGTTGGTCAGTAAATACTACTTGCTTAAGTGGAGGTGAAGTGTCTTAACAGGATATGACCAAAGTTCTTTAGACCTAAGGTCCGAGAGTTCCCTAAGAAAACATATTATTTTCCCTTTTCAAAAAAACCTTCAAAGTGATATTTAAAGATGAAAAATATCCTATTCAACACAAGTTATTTACCTTGCAACCTTACAGAAGTATTTTAAAAATAATGGAAAAACAACTAATTTACAATTTTACCTTGCAAGATATATACTCTGACACTGAAATGATTTATATGAAATGCATGGTCATCACAACCAATCTGGACACATCACAAGTTCCACAGCAAAATGTTAACTGGATGCCAATGGTGAAGGCCATGATAAACACAACCTGATTCAGAAGGCTCATCTGATCCACCACTGTTGGCCAGTAAATACTACTTGCTTACATGGATGTGAAGTGTCTTAACAGGATATGACCAAACTTCTTTAGATTCAATGTCTGAGAGTTTCCTATCCAGACATGAAATTATCTCCTTTAAAAAGTACCTTTAAAGTGAAATTTAACAATGAAAATCATCCTGTTCAAAACTTGTTTTACCTTGCATCCTTACAAAAGTGATGTTTATAAATGAAAAGAAGCCTATATAAACTTAATATTACCTTGCAACCTTTTATACCTTAACATTTAAATAATGTATATATTATGCCTGGTCATCCCAACCAAAGTAAACACATCACAAGTTCCACGGCAAAATGTTAAAAATATGCCAACAGCGACGACTCAGATAGGTATAACTTGTCTTTCCTGAAACTCATCAGTAACACAACTGTTGGTTATTAAATAATTATTGCTCTAGTGGATGTAATGTGTCTTCAAAGGATATGACCAAAAAATTCTTTAGACCTGTGGTCTGAGAGTTTCCTACGCAAACATGAAATTTAACCATTTCGAAAATACATTAAAAGTGATATTTCACAATGAAAATTATCCTATTCAAAACTAATATTATATTGCAACCTTACAAAAGTAATGTTAGGTAATGAAAAACAACCTTACAGAATTATTGTAAAAAAAAATGGAGAATCAACCTGTTTACAATATTAAATTCTAACATTGAAATGATTTATATAATATGCATGGTCATCCCAACCAAAGTGGACACATCACAAGTTCCACAACAAAATGTTAACTGGATGCAACAGTGAAGGCCATGATAAACACAACCTGATTCAGAAGGCTCATCTGTACCACCACTGTTGGTCAGTAAATACTACTTGCTTAAGTGGATGTGAAGTGTCTTAACAGGATATGACCAAAGTTCTTTAGACCTAAGGTCCGAGAGTTTCCTAAGAAAACATAATATTTTCCCTTTTCATAAAAACCTTCGAACTGATATTTAAAGATGAAAAATATCCTATTCAACACAAGTTATTTACGTTGCAACCTTACAGAAGTATTGTAAAAATAATGGAAAAACAACTAATTTACAATTTTACCTTGCAAGATATATACTCTAACACTGAAATGATTTATATGAAATGCATGGTCATCCCAACCAATCTGGACACATCACAAGTTCCACAGCAAAATGTTAACTGGATGCCAACAGTGAAGGCCATGATAAACACAACATGATTCAGAAGGCTCATCTGATCCACCACTGTTGGCCAGTAAATACTACTTGCTTACATGGATGTGAAGTGTCTTAACAGGATATGACCAAACTTCTTTAGATTCAATGTCTGAGAGTTTCCTATCCAGACATGAAATTATCTCCTTTAAAAAGTACCCTTAAAGTGAAATTTAACAATGAAAATCATCCTGTTCAAAACTTGTTTTACCTTGCATCCTTACAAACGTGATGTTTATTAATGAAAAGAAGCCTATATAAACTTACTATTACCTTGCAACCTTTTATACCTTAACATTTAAATAATGTATATATTATGCCTGGTCATCCCAACCAAAGTAAACACATCACAAGTTCCATGGCAAAATGTCAAAAATATGCCAACAGCGACGACTCAGATAGGTATAACTTGTCTTTCCTGAAACTCATCAGTAACACAACTGTTGGTTATTAAATAATCATTGCTCTAGTGGATGTAATGTGTCTTCAAAGGATATAACCAAAAAATTCTTTAGACCTGTGGTCTGAGAGTTTCCTACGCAAACATGAAATTTAACCATTTCGAAAATACATTAAAAGTGATATTTCACAATGAAAATTATCCTATTCAAAACTAATATTACATTGCAACCTTACAAAAGTAATGTTAGGTAATGAAAAACAACCTTACAGAATTATTGTAAAAAAAAAATGGAGAATCAACCTGTTTACAATATTAAATTCTAACATTGAAATGATTTATATAATATGCATGGTCATCCCAACCAAAGTGGACACATCACAAGTTCCACAACAAAATGTTAACTGGATGCAACAGTGAAGGCCATGATAAACACAACCTGATTCAGAAGGCTCATCTGTACCACCACTGTTGGTCAGTAAATACTACTTGCTTAAGTGGATGTGAAGTGTCTTAACAGGATATGACCAAAGTTCTTTAGACCTAAGGTCCGAGAGTTTCCTAAGAAAACATAATATTTTCCCTTTTCAAAAAAACCTTCGAACTGATATTTTAAGATGAAAAATATCCTATTCAACACAAGTTATTTACCTTGCAACCTTACAGAAGTATTGTAAAAATAATGGAAAAACAACTAATTTACAATTTTACCTTGCAAGATATATACTCTAACACTGAAATGATTTATATGAAATGCATGGTCATCCCAACCAATCTGGACACATCACAAGTTCCACAGCAAAATGTTAACTGGATGCCAACAGTGAAGGCCATGATAAACACAACATGATTCAGAAGGCTCATCTGATCCACCACTGTTGGCCAGTAAATACTACTTGCTTACATGGATGTGAAGTGTCTTAACAGGATATGACCAAACTTCTTTAGATTTAATGTCTGAGAGTTTCCTATCCAGACATGAAATTATCTCCTTTAAAAAATACCTTTAAAGTGAAATTTAACGATGAAAATCATCCTGTTAAAAACTAGTTTCACTTTGCATCCTTACAAAAGTGATGTTTAGTAATGAAAAGCAGCCTATATAAACTTAATATTACCTTGCAACCTTTTATACCTTAACATTTAAATAATGTATATATTATGCCTGGTCATCCCAACCAAAGTTAACACATCACAAGTTCCACAGCAAAATATGTAAAATATGCCAACAGTGACAACCCAGATTAAGTATAACTTGTCCTTCCGAAAACTCATCTGTAACATGACTGTTGGTCATTAAACAATTATTGCTCTAGTGGATGTAATGTGTCTTAACAGGATATGACCAAAAATTCTTTAGACCTGTGGTCTGAGAGTTTCCTATGCAAACATGAAATTTAACCATTTCAAAAATACCTTAAAAGTGATATTTCACAATAAAAATTATCCTATTCAAAACTAATATTACATTGCGACCGTACAAAAGTAATGTTAAGTAATGAAAAACAACCTTACAGAATTATTGTAAAAATAATGGAGAATCAACCTATTTACGATGTTCAACTCTAACATTGAAATGATTTATATAATATGCACGGTCATCCCAACCAAAGTGGACACATCACAAGTTCCACAGCAAAATGTTAACTGGATGCCAACAGTGAAGGCCATGATAAACACAACCTGATTCAGAAGGCTCATCTGTACCAAGACCATTGGTCAGTAAATACTACTTGCCTAAGTGGTTGTGAAGTGTCTTAACAGGATATGACCAAAGTTCTTTAGACCTAAGGTCCAAGAGTTTCCTAAGAAAACATAATATTTTCCCTTTTCAAAGAAACCTTCAAAGTGATAATTAATGATAAAAATCATCCTATTCAACACTAGTTATTACCTTGCAACCTTACAGAAGTATTGTATAAATAATGGAAAAGCAACTAATTTACAATTTTACCTTGCAAAATATATACTCTAACATTGAAATGATTTATATAATATGCACGGTCATCCCAACCAAAGTGGACACATCACAAGTTCCACAGCAAAATGTTAACTGGATGCCAACAGTGAAGGCCATGATAACACAACCTGATTCAGAAGGCTCATCTGTACCACCACTGTTGGTCAGTAAATACTACTTGCCTATGTGGATGTGAAGTGTCTTAACAGGATATGACCAAAACTTCTTTAGACACAAGGTCTGAGAGTTTCCTATGCAAACATGAAATTATCTCCTTTAAAAAGTACCTTTAAAGTGAAATTTAACAATGAAAATCATCCTCTTCAAAACTTGTTTTACCTTGCATCCTTACAAAAGTGATATTTATTAATGAAAAGTAGCCTATATAAACTTAATATTACCTTGCAACCTTTTATACCGTAACATTAAAATAATGTATATATAATGCTGGGTCATCCCAACCAAAGTAAACACATCACAAGTTCCACAGCAAAATGTTAAAAAGGTGCCACCAGGGACTGCCCAGATAGGTATAACTTGTCTTTCCTGAAACTCATCAGTAACACAACTGTTGGTTATTAAACAATTATTGCTCTAGTGGATATAATGTGTCTTCAAATGATATGACCAAAAAATTCTTTAGACCTGTGGTCTGAGAGTTTCCTACGCAAAACATGAAATTTAACCATTTCGAAAATACATTAAAAGTGATATTTCACAATGAAAATTATCCTATTCAAAACTATTTTTACATTGCAACCTTACAAAAGTTATGTTAAGTAATGAAAAACAACCTTACAGAATTATTGTAAAAAAAATGGAGAATCAACCTGTTTACAATATTAAATTCTAACATTGAAATGATTTATATAATATGCATGGTCATCCCAACCAAAGTGGACACATCACAAGTTCCACAACAAAATGTGAACTGGATGCAACAGTGAAGGCCATGATAAACACAACCTGATTCAGAAGGCTCATCTGTACCACCACTGTTGGTCAGTAAATACTACTTGCTTAAATGGATGTGAAGTGTCTTAACAGGATATGACCAAAGTTCTTTAGACCTAAGGTCCGAGAGTTCCCTAAGAAAACATAATATTTTCCCTTTTCAAAAAAACCTTCAAAGTGATATTTAATGATGAAAAATATCCTATTCAACACAAGTTATTTACCTTGCAACCTTACAGAAGTATTGTAAAAATAATGGAAAAACAACTAATTTACAATTTTACCTTGCAAGATATATACTCTTACATTGAAATGATTTATATGAAATGCATGGTCATCCCAACCAATCTGGACACATCACAAGTTCCACAGCAAAATGTTAACTGGATGCCAACAGTGAAGGCCATGATAAACACAACATGATTCAGAAGGCTCATCTGATCCACCACTGTTGGCCAGTAAATACCATTTGCTTACATGGATGTGAAGTGTCTTAACAGGATATGACCAAAACTTCTTTAGATTTAATGTCTGAGAGTTTCCTATCCAGACATGAAATTATCTCCTTTAAAAAGTACCTTTAAAGTGAAATTTAACGATGAAAATCATCCTGTTAAAAACTAGTTTCACTTTGCATCCTTACAAAAGCGATGTTTAGTAATGAAAAGCAGCCTATATAAACTTAATATTACCTTGCAACCTTTTATACCTTAACATTTAAATAATGTATATATTATGCCTGGTCATCCCAACCAAAGTAAACACATCACAAGTTCCACAGCAAAATGTTAAAAGGATGACAACAGTGACAGTCCAGATAAGTTTAACTTGTCATTCCGAAAACTCATATGTAACACGACTGTTGGTCATTAAACAATTATTGCTCTAGTGGATGTAATGTGTCTTAACAGGATATGACCAAAAATTCTTTAGACCTGTGGTCTGAGAGTTTCCTATGCAAACATGAAATTTAACCATTTCAAAAATACCTTAAAAGTGATATTTCTCCATAAAAATTATCCTATTCAAAACTAATATTACATTGCAACCGTACAAAAGTAATGTTAAGTAAAAAAAAAAAAACAACCTTACAGAATTATTGTAAAAATAATGGAGAATCAACCTATTTACAATGTTAAACTCTAACATTGAAATGATTTATAGAATATGCATAGTCATCCCAACCAAAGTGGACACATCACAAGTTCCATAGCAAAATGTTAATCGGATGCAACAGTGAAGGCCATGATAAACACAACCTGATTCAGAATACTCATCTGTACCACCATTGTTGGTCAGCAAACACTACTTGCTTAAGTGGATGTGAAGTGTCTTAACAGGATATGACCAAAGTTCTTTAGACCTAAGGTCCGAGAGTTTCCTAAGAAAACATAATATTTTCCCTTTTCAAAAAAACCTTCGAACTGATATTTAAAGATGAAAAATATCCTATTCAACACAAGTTATTTACCTTGCAACCTTACAGAAGTATTGTAAAAATAATGGAAAAACAACTAATTTACAATTTTACCTTGCAAGATATATACTCTAACACTGAAATGATTTATATGAAATGCATGGTCATCCCAACCAATCTGGACACATCACAAGTTCCACAGCAAAATGTTAACTGGATGCCAACAGTGAAGGCCATGATAAACACAACATGATTCAGAAGGCTCATCTGATCCACCACTGTTGGCCAGTAAATACTACTTGCTTACATGGATGTGAAGTGTCTTAACAGGATATGACCAAACTTCTTTAGATTTAATGTCTGAGAGTTTCCTATCCAGACCTGAAATTATCTCCTTTAAAAAATACCTTTAAAGTGAAATTTAACGATGAAAATCATCCTGTTAAAAACTAGTTTCACTTTGCATCCTTACAAAAGTGATGTTTAGTAATGAAAAGCAGCCTATATAAACTTAATATTACCTTGCAACCTTTTATACCTTAACATTTAAATAATGTATATATTACGCCTGGTCATCCCAACCAAAGTAAACACATCACAAGTTCCACAGCAAAATGTGAAAAATATGCCAACAGTGACGACCCAGATAAGTATAACTTGTCTTTCCGAAAACTCATCTATAACACGACTGTTGGTCATTAAACAATTATTGCTCTAGTGGATGTAATGTGTCTTAACAGGATATGACCAAAAATTCTTTAGACCTGTGGTCTGAGAGTTTCCTACGCAAACATGAAATTTCACCATTTCAAAAATACTTTAAAAGTGATATTTCACAATAAAAATTATCCTATTCAAAACTAATATTACATTGCGACCGTACAAAAGTAATGTTAAGTATTGAAAAACAACCTTACAGAATTATTGTAAAAATAATGGAGAATCAACCTATTTACAATGTTAAACTCTAACATTGAAATGATTTATATAATATGCATGGTCATCCCAACCAAAGTGGGCACATCACATGTTCCACAGCAAAATGTTAACTGGATGCCAACAGTGAAGGCCATGATAAACACAACCTGATTCAGAAGGCTCATCTGTACCACCACCATTGGTCAGTAAATACTACTTGCCTAAGTGGATGTGAAGTGTCTTAACAGGATATGACCTAAGTTCTTTAGACCTAAGGTCCAAGAGTTTCCTAAGAAAACATAATATTTTCCCTTTTCAAAAAAACTTTAAACTGATATTTAATGATAAAAAAACATCCTATTCAACTCTAGTTATTACCTAGCAATCTTTCAGAAGTATTGTAAAAATAATGGAAAAAGAACTAATTTACAATTTTACCTTGCAAGATATATACTCTAACATTGAAGTGATTTATATAATATGCACGGTCATCCCAACCAAAGTGGACACATCACAAGTTCCACAGCAAAATGTTAACTGGATGCCAATAGTGAAGGCCATGATAAACACAACCTGATTCAGAAGGCTCATCTGTACCCACTGTTGGTCAGTAAATACTATTTGTCTACGGGAATGTGAAGTGTCTAAAAAGGATATGACCAAAAGTTCTTTAGATCTAAGGTCTGAGAGTTTCCTATGCAGACATGAAATTATCTCCTTTAAAAGGTACCTTTAAAGTGAAATTTAATTCTGAAAATCATCCTATTTAAAACTAGTTTTGCCTGCAACCTTACAAACGTGATGTTTAGTAATGAAAAGCAGCCTATATAAACTTAACATTATCTTGCAATCTTTATACCCTAACATTTAAATAATGTATATATTATGCCTGGTCACCTTACCAAAATAAACACATCATAAGTTTCACAGCAAAATGTTAAACGGATGCCATCAGTGATGGCCTAGATATGTATAATTTGTCATTCAGGAAACTCATCTGTAACACAACTGTTGATCATTAAATAATAGTTGGCCTAGTAGATGTAATGTGTCTTAACAGGATATGACCAAACATTCTTTTGACCTGTACTGGTCTGAGAGATTCCTAATCCTAAGCAAACATGACTTAACCATTTCAAAAATACCTAAAAAGATTGATTGATTGATTGTGTTGGGGTTTAACGACACGTCAACCCTTGTGGGTCATTTTGTGTCGTCTCCCAGAGAAAGGGAGAAAAGAGACAGAAGAGATAGCAGAAGAGATGAAAGAGAGGGACAGGGAAGAAAGAGGAACAGGAATGAAAGTGAAGAAACAGAAGAAATAAATCACCTCCCTACCCTTACCTGCTACAAGGATAGCAGGCCTTGCCCAACTGTAAGCCAATATCAGCTGGACGCCCAGGTGACATAAGATACATGACACCTTCGCACCACCCGACCACCCCTACCTAAAAAGAAAAAGTGATATTTTATGATGAAAATTATCCTATTCAAAACTAGTATTACATTGCACCCTTACAAAAGTAATGTTTAGTAATGAAAAAAAAAAAACCTGTTGAATACATTGCCTTACAACCTGTGATGTGTCTTAACAGGATATGACCAAACATTCTTTAGACTGTGGTCTGAGAGTTTCCTAGGCACACATGAAATTTTCTCTTTTCAAAAATACCTTAAATGTGATATTTATTTGATAATGAAAATCATCCTATTAAAAGTAGTTGTGGTCATGGTACCCAAGCCATAATCCAAACTCATAAATCCGTTAATGAATGACGAATCATAATGTTCAGACCAACAGACATGGACCCCAGAATAAAGGGTGTAATCAGGCGTCTGCAGGTAGTAAGCATTACTTGGTAAGCAAGCTTCGCCCACCATGCCCAGAGGCCTGAACGAAGGAAACGTAGGTAGAAGCGTATGTCCGGGATTTTGGAAGTCTATTTATGGCTCGTCATTAGCAAAAACATCAGCAACAATTCAAGCTAGTTTTACCTTGCAACCTTACAAAAAATGTTTAATAATGAAAAAGCAGCCTATTTGAATTGAACATTAATTAGCAACCTTTTTGTACTCTTAACATTTGAATAGTGGATGTGAAGTGTCTTTATAGGATATGACCAAATATTCTTTAGACCTGTGGTCTCAGTGTTTCCTAAGCAAAACATGAATTTTTCCCCTTTCAAGCATAGATTAAAATCAATATTTAATAGTGAAAATCATCCTATTGAAAACTAGTATTACCTTGCAACCTTACACAAGTACTGTTTAATAATGAAAAAACAACTTACTTAAAATTTTACCTTGCAACCTTTTATACTCTAATATTCAAATAATGTATGTATTATGCCTGGTCATCCCAATCAAGGTGGATGTGAAGACTGTCTCAACAGAATATAACCTGAATTCTTTAGATCTGTGGTCTGAGAGTTTCCTTACCAAACACTAAATTGTCTGCTTTCAAAATATACCACTGCTGGTCAGTAAATTTTATTTGACACGGTGTATATAAAGTGTTTTTTCAGGATACTGGCCAAATTTTGTGAAGAGCTGTGGCCTGCAAGTTTCCTCTGTAAACTCAAAAACATTACTGCAAATGTTAAGTTCAATGATGAAAACATCTAGTGAAATATTTTTACATATATATTTAGTGAACAATGACTTGAAATGGCAGGCCAACAAAAGATACACGTACTGTCTATTTTTGTCAAAAAGGCTCAGTACACAATTATTATATGAATGCATGACCTGGTAGACATGGTTGCAGTCACATTTTTTGCAGGTGCAATGAAATAATATTGACTTTCATCAACCAAATAGCTTAACCCATTTTAGTCTGGAACCCCCAACAGGGTAACTGGCAAACTGTACAGACCCAGATCAGATTCCATAGAATGCAACATCTGATCAGGGTCTACATTGTTTGAATTAAAGGCAAGAATTTCTATAAAGCATAGTATAAATAAAAATTAACCAGACACCCTGCTTTTGGAAACAGAAAGGTCCAAAGAGTCGTGGTAGAAGAGGGTTTATCTAATTAGTGAAAAAGTATAAAGTATTTGATTCCCCTGTAAATGTATAGTTACATATCCACTGCTCTGCACAAAAGTAACAGATTATATCCCAAGCCCAAGGAAAAAACACTTTTCTAGCAGATCCAGAATTATTGGTAAAGTATGGATAGAGTTTCAAGACAGATTAGTCTTTCAGCATATATTTATCCTCTAAAACTAGAATTCTGAGAATTGGATGTGTCGCCTGCTTTTTGCGCCAACCACATTATATGAAAAAGGAAAAAAACACTGGTCCTTATAATCACTCCTATCCTGAAAGGCAACCGCTCACTACAAACTTCAAATGAAATCAATGCATCCCTACAAAAGTTATTGAGGGAAAACAATATCTTTACCTTGTATTTTACCCCAACAACAAAAACTAAGTCGAAAAAGGGCCATAACGACCAAAATTTTATGGATGATTACCAACATTGAACTTGACTTGTATTTTACAATGATATAGCCTTCTGCAAACTTTCAATAAAATCAATGCATCCCTACAAAAATTGAGTGGAAACCAATATCAACACACAACAAAAAGTAAGCCGAAAAAGGGCCATATATTAGCCAAAATTTTGCGAATGACAATATCAAATTTGACCTGTATTTTACAATGATATATCCTTTTGCAAACTTTCAATAAAATCAATGCATCCCTGCAAAAGTTATTGAGCAGTAACCAATATTAACACACCAACAAAAACCAAGTCAAAAAGGGTGTGGGTGTGTTTATGGTGGGGGGGGGTGAGGGTGGAAGAACAAGAATTAACTACTAACAGCAGGTCTTGTTAACATTTTATCATGACGAATGCACTTCGGTCAAATACTGATCTTTTAAGTGACAAACAAAACATATTGTTTGTTCAAACTGGTGACATTTAGCAGACTAGGTTTGTCATGTAATGTAATTGTTCTTTATTTGGTGGTGGGAGTTGTTGCTAACCTGCTGTAAATTAGGAAGTGAAAAAAAAAATAGTGTTCAGGTAGACAGTTGAAGAACAGCAAACTGTTCAACATGAGTATAAGGATGTATAATAAAAATGCTATGCTGTTCAGTAGTACACTGAGTATCAATAAAATGGTTAACCTGATGTTCAATATTTTCATCAAAGCATAGTGTACTACTGGGCTGATGGTGAGGGATGGTTTTCCATAGGTTCCTGAAGTGTAAGATTGCCGGATGAATTCCAAGCTATTTTAGTGTTGCATGGCCTGTTAGTCTGACTTTTGCTGAGTGAAATTTCTTTAGCAGGACTGTAGTTCTGCATCTAGAGTGATGAGAATGTAAGAGGGCTCAGATGTAATATTGTTCTTTGTCCTAATTCTTGATATAGCCTCTGGTTGTGGTATCTATTGTTTCAGTTTTTTTTTTCTATTTTTGGGATTGATATCTTTGTGAGTGTTACCTGTCCATAGTCTTCTGTCATTTCACTCTTGTGGATCTGCTTGATTTGTCTCAATAAACATCTTGTCTAGTGTAGATGTTACCACAGACCACATATCTAAAATGCTTTATTTTTCTTTTGTGTAGGTTTTTTTTTTTTTTTTTTTTTTTTTGTTTTTTTTTTCATGTCTGGTAAAGGTAGATTTATTGGCAAAAGTAATGCCACTTTTTGAGCAAATATGCTAATTTAATTTCCATTGTATATTAATGAATCAAATTTAGTCCAAAACATCCATAAGTGGATGTTCATGTTTCTAAGTGTTTGGTTGATGATCACGGCATTGATCACCAGTGGGACTCACATCAGACCAAGCCACTGATGCCAGCTGAAGGAGATATGAGAAACTGCTATATTTCTGTAAGAAGTTTAGCAAATAAAACAAGCAAATTCACAGAATTCATGTTCCCTGCCTCTTAAAGGTCCTCCTATATATACAGTTTGATAGTATTGGAGCTTGAAAAGTGACTGCCAAGTAAGTAAAAATGCAGAAATGAAAAAAATGATTAAGTTCAAAAGGTGTAAAAAAAAAGTGATAAAAATTAATCTGTGATCCAAATCACATGCACATCTTCAGACCCTGACAAAAACACCTGCACAATTTATAAAACTGTAGGAGGAATAATACAGACACAAAGTACTCACTACCTATACACTCTGATATCTGAGCCTGAAAAATCAACTAAGTTCAAAACACTGAGAGAGTGAAAATTAAAATTCTAAAAGTGATTAAAATTCTAAAAGTGGTTAAAATTCTGAAATTTGTTAAAATTCTGGACATAGTTAAAACAAACATCCTTTCTGGATAACCTATTAAACTGTCTTTATCTCAGTTAAAAGAGATCTGTTGTCCATCCCATCTCCCTAACCCATCTTTTGAAGAAAAACAAGGGGACAAATGGTATTCAGATTTCCATGGTTTATGGTGCGTGGTAAAGAGGCTCCACACCCTCTGACAGCATGTACCTGGTGTTCATAACTCCTCCAACAGTTTACACTGATCATTTTGAGACAATACAAGTGTATTTACCATGGTCTGAAGATGTGTATTTGATTTTGATATAATCCTCTGATTAATTTGTATCACTATTTCCACATTTTCAAGTTAACCATTTTTCATCCTCATATACTATCAAAGTGTATAGGAAGTGGATACCTTGTGTGTACGCAGCTCCTCCAACAGTTTTAAGTGGAGTTTTTTTAAACTGTACAGGTGTTTTTATCCTGGTCTGAAGACATGCATGTGATCTGGATAAAATCCTGAGATTAAATATTATCATTTTTTTTTTTTTTTTTTTTTTTTTGCATTTTGAGCTTAATCATCTCTTTTTCTCACTTTTTTTTCACTTTTTTTTTTTTAATTATATAGTCATTTTTCAAGCTCCAACATTATCAGATAAACTGAATACATTGTAGGTATCTTTGAAGGATTTTTAAAATGCAGGAGACATAAATTCTCTATAACTGCTTGTTAAATTCTGGAAGTACAGGTTAAAATAAATGTTCTCACTTGGAAGGCTAGCTACTATTTGAAACTACTAAATTTATTGGGTTAAATTCTGGAAGACAAAGTTAAACAAATGTCCTTTTTGGGTAACCCAACTATGTCTTGAATCTATTAAAAGTCATTTGTTAAAATCTGTATAAAAATGAACCATGTCCAAGGTTATGATAAACTAGTATTATTCTGAATTTCCAAATTTTGTGCTTTGTGACGTTCAATTAGTACTTCAGATAAAAGAGTATCCAATTTTTCTTTCCTATTTCTCAACAAGATCTTAAGCTGTGTATACTCATTATTATCTCCGGACTGAATAGGTTTGAGGGATATAGTGCTCAGACTGACATATCCTTGTGAGCTAGTGCTCAGTCAATACTTTGATACCCTTAGAGATATTTTATTAATATTTGGTAGGGATGAAAAAGAGGACCAGTAGGCATGTTGTCTGCAAGAGAGACAACTCACTTTCTTCATTATGTACTTACATCCTCTGAAGCCAAATTCTTGTGCAGGCCATTACTCCCACACTGTTTGAGACAGTTTGATAATATTTGGTAGGGACATATATTAGGTCAAGCAGGAGTCTCCCATGCAAGAAAGATGACACTTGCTGGTAATTTTCTAGTTATCACCCCTGAATAAATTACTCAGACAAATTCTTATGTGCACTGTAACTTCTTAATGATCTGAAATATTTTGATGATATTTGCTAAAACCATAGATAAGCTCCAGTAGGCATGTTGTGTGCAAGAGAGACAACTCTTGCTTTCTTCATTATGTACTTATGTCCACTGAAGCCGAAATATTGTGCAGGACATAACGCCTATACTGTTTGAATTAATCTAATATTCTTTGGTCAGGACATATATCAGGTCAAGTAGGTATATCATATACAATAAAGACAACTCTTCCTTTGGTTTTCTTCTGGTTATTACCCCTGAACAAACTTCAAAGCCAAATTCTTGCGATAATGACATGTAGACATGTTGCATGCAAGAGGGACAGCTCTCACTTTCTTCATTACACACTTACCGGTATGTCCTCTGAAGTGTAATCTTGTGCAGGCCACAACTCCCATACTGTTTGAGAGAATTTGAAAATATTGGGTATAGAGACATTTATCAGGTCATGTAGAAAAGTGCCACATGTAAGAAAGACAACCCCTGCTTTGTTCTTTTTCTAGTTATCTCCTCTGAACAAATTTCTTGGCCAAATTCTTGTGCACTCCATAACTTCTTAATGGTTTGAAATATTTTGATAATATTTGCTTGAAGCATAGATCAAGACCAGTAGGCATGTTGCCTGCAAGAGTGCTCTCATTTTCTCTTTTATGTACTTATCTTCCCTGAAACCAAAATCTTGTGTAGGTCATAACTCGCATACTGTTTGAGATAACTTGATATTCTTTGGTAGGGACATGTCTTAGGTCAAGTAGGAGTGTCACATGCAAGAATGACAACATTTTTTTCTACTGATGTTCTGGTTACCTCCACCAAAATCAAAATCTTGTGCAGGTCATAACTCCATAATGTTTGATATTAATTAGTAGGAACATATATCAGGAGTTTTGTGTGAAAGAGAGACAATTCTTGCTATGCTCATATTCTTGTTATCTCCTCTGAATGAATTTCAAAGTCAAAGTCTTTTGGGCACCATAACTTCTTTATGGTTTGGAATATGCTGATCATATGTGGTAGAGACATAGATCATGATCTGTAGGTGTTTCACATGCAAGAATGACAACTCTTTATTTTTTATAGTTATCTCTCCTGTAGTTGAAATCTTGTGCAACTCCCATAAGGTTTAGATTTTGTAGAGGCATATCAGGTCAGGTTGTGTGCAAGAATGACAACTCTTGCTATGTTTGTTTTCTAGTTATGTCTTCACAATTAATTTCAAAGACAATGACTTTGTACTTTATCTTTTTTATGTCCCAAATGAATAGGCTCAGGGGATATAGTGTGACCAGCACAGCATCCATCCATACTTGGACACATTCTTGTGTGCTCCATAACTCCATAACCATAATTCCCTTTGAGGTATTTTGGTAAGACATGATAGAGATGTTAGTCGGGTTAAGTAGGTATATTGCATACAAGAAAGACAATTATTACATTATTTAGGAGTTATTTCCCCTTAACCAGAATCTACAGGTATTGCTTATGACAGTGTAACTCATACACACTAAATTATTTGGATAATATTTGGTATGTTGATCATGCCCAGGAGGCATGTTGCATGCAATAATAACAACTCTCATTGTTTTCCTTATGGAGTCATCTTCCCTCAAAACTGTCCCTTATATCAGTGAAAGAGAAAATATTTGTGTTGCCATTATCTTTGGAACTCACAGGGATATGATAATATTGATAGGTATATAGGTCATGTTGGGTAGATGCATTGCATGCATGAATAATAACTCTTGCTTACTTCTCTGTTGGTTATCACCCCTAAAACTTATTCTTGAGGTCTTGTGCACTCCATAACTTAAGTGCTCTTTGAGATGTTTTGATAATACCTGGTAGAGATGTTGTCAGGTTGAGTAGGCATGTCATATACAAGAAAATGACAACTCTCACCTTCTTGATTTTGGAGTTATTTCCCTTTAATCAGATTCCAGTTGAAAACTTATTCAGCTATTAATTATTGATTGATTGTGTTGGGGTTTAACGACACGTCAACCCTTGAGGGTCATTTTGTGTCGTCTCCCAGAGAAAGGGAGAAAAGAGATAGAAGAGAGAGTAGAGGAGATGAAAGAGAGGGACAGGGAAGAAAGAGGAACAGGAAAGAAAGTGAAGAAACGGAAGAAATAAAAACATTCCCCCTCTACCCTTACCCACTACAAGGATAGCAGGCCTTGCCCAACTGTAAGCCAATATCAGTTGGACGCCCCAGTGATGTAAGATACACAGCACCTTCGCACCACCCGACCACCCCCAGACAGATTAATTAAAAAAAGCTTGAATGAATGTTTCGTGCCCTATCATTCAGAAATTGGGGAGAAATCTGCTCTTTATGTCCAAACTCTACTTCCAGTTACCATTTATCCATGGCACCTTCAACGCGTCTACAATAAACCAAAGAAAATATCTCTGCATTGTTGTTTAAATTTTCTATGGCTTCATTTAAAAACCACTGTGTTCCTTACTCATTTTTGGTATTGTCAAATACCAAATAAAACAGCTGGCTGAAAGAATACAGACACTTTTTTATCAGCATCATTAAAACAGCATGTCTTTTTATATGATGGGCCAGGCATAAGTCAGGCAAGCTACCTTGTCAGGCGACAGGTACTGTGTATCTCTGAAATATGCTATGTACTTCAATTGCAAATGTCTTCTATCAATTACTATGAAATATACATATTAGGTAGTAAATGTTTATCAGGATTATCCATACTTGAAACTGACTGTTTTCATACACAAGCATCATAAGAAACTAGGAAAACTTCTCACTTTGAAAATATTGCAACATAACATGGCCGCAGTGTTTGCAGAGCACCTCTCCTGCAGCACCAAATCAGACATCAGTGCTACAGATAGCATCCATACAGCCAGAAATTACAGATCCTTTTGTACCAAATACAGATCAGTTTGAAAAATAGCCAGTCCCTAATACAGATGCATTTTTAGCGAGCCGGCCTTGGTGGCTCAGTTGGATGCGCCGTCTGACTGGAGACCAGGAGGTCGCGGGTTCAACCCCCGCCGAGGTCGGTAACATTCTTTCGTGGAGATTGATCATGAAATATTTTCTACGGTCATTCTCTCCCTTCCGCTGATTCAAGAAGGGCAGTTGTCAGTTTCTGGCGAAAGAATGTGCACAATACTGGTTAACCGCTTAGAGGACTAAGCCTGCCAGTAAACGTGTGGTTAAATAAACTGACCACGCTCGACATGACCCCATTGGGTTGACTGGGCCGTAAAACCTCAACACAAACAATTTTTAGCGATACCATGCAGCTTTTCCAGTAACCCATAGGAGTGCAATGTCCTGGTGCTGATAAAAACTTAAGCCCTATATCTACCATCACACCAAACATGAATGAAGTCCATCAAAAGGTCTTCATAATATAAGGTCTTATAAACTTTAACTTAAAAACTGACCCTAAGACAAAAATAAAGTATGAACAAATAATACTTCAATGGATGGATGGACAGACAAACAGATTCCTTGCTGATAGCTATAGCCGCTCAACCTTTTAATTAGGGGATAATGAAATTTAACAAAAGGTCTTGATGATATGGCTATATAAACTTAAATGCAAAAACTTTTACTTTTAAATGAAACTTCTAAGTTTGTGACCTTGACCTCAGTGGGGATCATGCGGAGTAAGACTCTAGGCGGATATATCGCAACATGTCAAATATAAATGAAATTCCACAAGGGGCTTGATGATACAGCTATATAAACTTAAACACAAAAATTTTGATATTTTTATAAAAATTCTAAGTCTGTGACCTTGACCCAAAGGTCACCCCCAGGGTGGGGATGGTGCCGATAAAAACTTAAGACCTATATCGACCATCATGACAAATATGAATGAAATCCATCGAAGGGTCTTCAAAATATGAGGTCTTATAAACTTTAACATAAAAACTTTGACCCTAAGACAAAAATAAAAGTATGAATGAATAATGCTTCGACGGATGGATGGACAGACAAACAGATTCCTTGCTGATAGCTTTATCTGCTGGACCTTTCAATTCGGGGATACTGAAATTTAACAAAAGGTCTTGATGATATGGCTATATAAACTTAAACGCAAATTTTTTTACTTTTATATGAAAATTCTAAGTTCGTGACCTTGACCTCGGTCACACCCTGGGTGGGGATCATGCAGAGTAAGACTCTAGGCCGATATCTAGCAACATGTCAAATAAAAATGAAATTCCTCAAGGGTCTTGATGATATAGCTATATAAACTTAAACACAAAAAACTGACTTTTTTATGAAAATACTAAGTCCGTGACCTTAACCTCAAGATCACCCCTGGGGTGAGGATGGTGCTGATAAAAACTTTAGACCTATATCTACCATCATGCCAAATATGAATGAAATCCATCAAAGGGTCTTCAAAATATGAGGTCTTATAAACTTTAACGCAAAAACTTTGACCCTGCGACGGAAAGACGTACGAACGAACAAACGAACATGTACGAACAAACAGATGAACGGAAAAGCGAAAACTATATACCCCCACATACTTTGTATGTCGGGGGTATAAAGAAAATCACCCAAATACTATGTAAGGTGATTGGTTCTATCATTAAAAAGGGGTTCCCTGAAGAAGGGGATGTTGCATATAGCACCTGTTTCAGAACTTTTTTTGTTTAGTTATAAAAAGAGATAAATATAGAAAAATGACCACCCATATTGTACAGTACAAAAATTAATGGAAAGGTACAAGAGGAGACACAAACAAAAATTTAAAGCAAATTCTTTAAACCACAGCATCCCCCTACCCACCAGCCCCTGGGCCAAGGAAAATAATGAATGCCGCAGCATGGATATTGATTCCAGAATCCCGGTTTTCTTTCTTACTGACTGGCCTTAAATTTGATCAGTACAATACTTGTTGGAAAAATAATTATCTGGAGCACTGCAACATACTCTTAAAAATTATATATAGTCCTTCATCATATATCATATATCATAGTAATCACAACAAAAAAAAAAAGAAATAAATAAAATGAAAAAAATAAAAAAAAGGAAATAAAATAAAAATAAAAGAACCTGAAAAAACAATATCATTTATTTTATCTATCTGCCAACAAGTGACTACACGGCTTTTGCAGACCTGGAGAAGGCATCTGATCCAGTACCTTGGAAGGCCATCTGGTGGGCGCTGAGAAAAATTTGGTGAGGAGTGGATTTTGCGAATGGTGCAGGGGATGTATGCAAATACGCAGGGCCAAGTGCATGTTGGTGAGGGGTACAGTGAAGAGTTTAAAGTGAAGGTTGATGTTCACCAAGGATCAGTACTTAGCCCGCTGCTCTTCATCATTGTGCTTGAAGCCTTACCATGAGAGTTCTGCTCTGGGGTCCCCTAGAAGGACCTCTATGCAGATGACCTTGTTCATCGCTGAAGGAATGTGTCAGGAGGCTCTTAACTTGGAAAGAAGCAATGGAAAAGAAAGGACTGTGAGTAAATGCAGGAAAGATGAAGATCATGATCTGTGGTATGGACCTGCAGAGTTCAGGCAAGTTTCCATGCGCCATCTGTCACACTGGAGTGGGCAGCAACAACATCTGTTGCAATGGCTGCAAGCATTGGGTGCACAAAAAATGCAATGGGCTCAAGCGCTTGACAACGGACCCTGACTACAGACAGCTTCCTTTTGCTACCTAGGAGACATGCCCTCAGCAGCAGGTGGCTGTGAACTTTCAACCACAATGCATGTGAAAACTGCCTGGAAGATGTGGCCATGTGTACAGCTCTTGTGTGCGTAGTGCAATGCTTCATGCCAGTAAGACTTGGCCATTGACAAAGCCAAACCTCCAGCATCCACAGTGGAATGATAGGGCAATGATCAGACAGATCTGCAATGTCAGGCCGCAAGACATTGTCACCACCAGGTCCAATGAGCTACTTGCATGATTTGGCATTGAGGATCTGGACCTCATTCTGAAGGAGAGAAGGCTCCGCTGGTACGGACATGTGGAATGCTCCAATGGTGCAGTCAAGATAGCCTTTCACATACAGGTTGAGAAAAAGCATGGTCCTAGGAGGCCCAAGATGACTTAGAATCTAGCAGCTGACAGACAGGGATTGCAGAGAGTGGAAACTCTCGGCTATTAACCCTCATGATCGACATACCTGGAGATCTGGGGTGAGATCTGCCATGCGTGCAACAAGCCAGCTCTCTAGAAGGGGGCCCACTGATCATGGATGTTGCCTCTGTACCAACATGTTAATCAAACATCTGATTATGATGATTATATATGATTTACAGTATACCTAGCTATTATTGTTTTCATTTATTATTTTGGCACATTTCATACAATCTTTGTCTCTTTTTACTTCTGACTGTTTCAATATTTCTATGATATCCTATTGAAATATACACCAAATTTAGGAGTGGTGATTCGGTTGTGGGATTTGCCATCTTCTCTGAGGATTATACTTTTCTGATGGCTATTTCTTTTTAATTGTCCTGATGGTTATTTTCTGAAGTACATCCATGAGGTACTTCTCTAAGTACCCACAATATATACAGTTGACTCTCGTTATCTCAACCTTGCTTATCTCAAATAACCGCTCATCTTAAATTGAAAATCTGGTCCCTGTTTTAACAATGAAATCTAACAACAAGTAACAAAATACTGTGGAAAAGAGGAGAAATTTTGAATATAAGTCTAATTTCAGGAGTCAAATTACATATTAATTTGTGAAATGTGGTCGTTGGATTGATTTTTTTCTCAATTCTACAAATCTGATATGTCGAGGTACGGATATCTCAAAGTATTTCAGATAGTCCATTGGACTTCGAGATAATGAGAGTCGACTGTATGTTTATATGGAGAAATAAGACCACTATTTCAGATAGTCCCTTGGACTTCGAGGTAACGAGAGTCGACTGTATGTTTATATGGAGAAATAAGACAACTATTTCACATCAATCAAGGATTTAATGCTTTGCATGCTGGGTCAAAATTCAGCAGACATTTAAAAATATTTTTCCAAGAAAACTGGATTTGATGTTTCATGCATAATTGTCTCCCAAGACAATCTGTTTCTGTTTTTAACCTTTTCCACCTCTCGGCTAATTAAGCAGGATGAATCGGTGGCATTTTCCTTATTTTTTCCCCAGAACACAGGATTTGACATGTCATGCAAATGGTCTCCATTGGAGAACATTTGCATGACATATCAAATCCTGTTTTCTGGGAAAAATAAGAAAAATATTTCAATATGTCATCTGCTGAGAATTTTACCCCGAGTGCTAAGTGTCAAAGTATACCCTCAGTATAGGTGGGTCCATATTTCACTGAAGTTTTTCCCAGCAATTTTGAAAAACCGAAGTACAACACAGTGCAGTAATTTGGTTGAATATAGTATGCAAATTCATAGGCGGGTAAGGGCCTTTACTACTTCTATATAAGGCACTATGCAACAGTTCAATTAACCCTTAAAGAGCCAATCACAAATGCAGCGGATGACAATTTGGATTTTTTTTTATATATATATATTTTTCAGAGAAAATGAGTCCTGACATTTCATGTAAATCACTTAAATTTTCTCTGAAAAAAAAAAAAAAAAAAAAACAGAATGTGGTCTACTGCAAATTTTGCTAGGCACTGTTAAATATAATGTACAGTGTGTCTTAAAATTTTGAACACTTCATCTATTTTTTAAGTTTTTTATGTGTTTCATAATATACTTAGTAGAATGGGAAACAGTACAGATCCTGATCAGAATGCCAGGGTGCATTCTGGTTTTGGTCTGCAGAGTTATGCATATGCCATTTTTCTCAAGAGCTCTAAACATTTTAGGAAAATTATTGTATTATGTATCGCAGTCTAAAGTATACTGACCAAAAAAAGAAAATGCCACACTATTAAATGGTAAAACGAAACAAAGACTACCACCTTAAGATTGTAAAACTGATCTTCTGTGTAAAATATGCATGTAAATTAACAACAGAGGGGGTATTTGAATTGTTTATTCCTTAACCCTACCTAGTCCTGCTGACCCCGGATATATCCTGCTTTTGCAAACACTGTAGATCAAGATCAGTTGGATCTGCACTGTTTGCAATTAAGTATGTGAATTTGTATCAATAAGCTGGATCAAGTAATCTGATTGGCTAAAAATTAGAAGTGGGTGGGTCAGCTTAATTTATTCAGCATGGCAATTATGGGTTTATATAAGTATACATGCAAGAAATTCTGGACCAACATGTATTGGTATGAGGCCAAAATAAATTAATGGTCAGATTCTCATTTATTTGTTTTTGGTTTTTTTTTCAAAATGGGGGCGGGGGTGAAATTTTATTTTTTATTTTTTTATTTTTCCAGACTACACAGAAATCGGAGATGGGTGGCTGAAATTTATATTGATTTCTGCAAACCACATGTATTTGGTGAATAGAGAATACTTTTTCATAAGTCAAATGTATTCTGAAAAAAACAAATGTTGTGTGTAATAATCAGAATAGCCTTGAAAGAGCAACTATAGAGCTGAAGAAAGTTAATATATCTTAATCAAATACCCACTTTTTTCAGTTTCTCTGAGAACACTGTTAAACAAAATAAAAGTCATCGATTTATTCTGTTCTGTGTGATTTTTCCTTTCTGTCAAATTTCTCTCTCTTTTGTATAAACGGTTTTTGCTTGTCAGACAGAGTTCATAAACAGTATATATTTTTTTCTTATCTCCCAGCAATTTCCTCTATTCTTGCCGACTGGGAAATGATTTATCAATGGGTCCTGAATTAAATACATTGTGAGGGTTGAGAAGATTTTGGGTATCGCTGGCTTTAAATCAATACCAGTCGTTTATTACAGTTTAATTGGCCATGATTTTCACCATCACAAACGCTATTTTCAACGTGTTTTTTATCTGGACTCAAAAATGAAAGTAGAAATCGACTGGTTGTCTGACCAGGCGCAATTTATAGCGAAGCACATTTGCAACAGGGATCCAGTACACCTCGAACAATAGCGAATATTGATTGTAGTTAAACGAACAATTTTGTGTTGGTAATTACACCGGAAGTATGTAATCTGTTGTCGTATATGCACAATAGGAGAAAGCAGTCAGTTAACTCCCTTGATTACTTTCTGTAAATAACCAGGTCCAATTAATTGGATTCCTCTGCTTTTACTATTAGTGTTTCCATTAAGTATCACTTCCTTTTCCTTAATAAATCTAATTTTAACAAGATCATATGCCAATACAGCTTCCCAAATATTTAAAAGAAACATTTTCTGTGCAATGAAACATATAATATTAATTAATCTTCCATGTGGATATGGAGAAATGTAAGTTAAGAATTTTTTTGAATTCCACAGATGACCTATGATAAAAGCAGAGGATTCCAATTAGAAGGATCTGGTTAGTATTTGATCTGCCTTGGACTTTACCTGTCAAGGGAGATAATAGAAATACTGCTGCTATCTCTCATTTGCATATTTAATGTAGATTTAGGTGGAACGGAACTTGCCGACTGGCAAACCATAAGATTTTTTATAAAAAAACAAAACATCGGAGCAGTCCTCGTACTTACAAAAAAAGCGTCAATAAAAAAATCGAGGCGGGGGGTGCGGGGGGCAGGGGTGGTTAAAAAATCAAGCAGGTGGTAATGAGAATCTAACAATTAATTTATTATGGCCCAAGGTAAATATTTTTTCTTATTTCTCCCTGAAAACATGTTGTGGGTACTCATTAGAAGCGCCTTGACAAGAGACTTCTAATGAGTACCCATAACAAGTGGAGATATAAGAAAAATATCAATATTTTTGGACTGAAAAAAACATCTTATCAAGATGACAAAAAAAACAAAAAAACTTACCAAATCACTTGGATTACTTCTGGTTTGTGGCCCTCCTTGGTCCTGCAACCTTCAAAAAATTTCAAATGGCATCAGTTCAGTTCGAAATTGGCATCTGAAATGATAAAAGACAATCTACCGCATTTATTCTAATATTGTCCCAAGGGCATTGCAATTCACTGCTATTAAATGACAGTGTTGAGTCCAAATAAGATATTTTGACTAAACTCAATACTGCATGTGTTTATTGATGCTTTTCTTCAAGAAAATAAGTAGGAGGGGCATTTATTAAAGAGTGGGCTTATATTAGAATAAATATTGTATGAGGATTATCCTTGGAAATAAAGAACACTTAAAAGAATGAAGATTGAAGTCTCATTTTTTTTTACTTAAAACTCTTCATATGACAATTTGCACATGCCTCCCAGCAGCTGCATGAATAAATTAAGATGACACACCTATTTCTAATTGTCAGCCAATCAAATCGCTTGATCCAGGTTGTTCATAGCCCTGATGAGACTGAAATGCACAGACTGGTGTGGTCCTTAACTCACAGATCCAGATAATATGCTTTTTTTTTTCAATCCAAAAGTATAGATATTTTTCTTTTTCTCCATGAAAATGTATATTGTGGGTACTCATTAGAAGTGCTTCGCTGAGATGCTTCTTATTATTACCCACAACATATGTTTTCCTTGAGAAATAAGAAAAAATATTTACCTGATTATTTACCCACTCTTATCTATTGTTTACTATATATTTCTGTATGGCTGTGTGCAACAGCCCAATTTAAAGCAATCGTCCTAAAATTTTCTTTTTTTGTTCATCTTTTCATTCTTTTGTGTTAATAATTTTTCTGAATTTAATGAACAAGGTATTTTCTCGAAACTTTGACATAATAAGTCAAAATTTCGACTTAATAACTTGCAATTTTGACATAATAACTCAGTTTCGACTTAATATCTTGAAATTTCGACATCTCGAAATTTTGACACAGGATCTTGAATTTTCGACTTATGTTAAAATTTCGACTTATTAACTCGAAATTTTTGCTTAATGTCTTTAAATTTTGATTTATCATATCGAAATTTCGACATAAGATATTTCAAGGTGATTCTTTCTTTGTAATTCCACACCTGGTAATCTCGTCAGGGGTAGCAGCTGGTTATGCACTTAATCTTTTTTGCGAACCATCGGCCATGACTTACGAAACACCCAAATGTCAACAAACAGGTAAGTTCTCCTGATTTATTGATTTTTCGTCAATTTCATAGATATATTCTAAAAATTCCGACAATGCTATTCCCAGCAACTTTCATTTCTACATCAGAAAAGACAGGTGTGGGCTTTGCAAAACAAACAACTATTTTTTTTACTTCAATTTCACCGGGAGATGGACCCGGTAGTCCGGTAGTCCTGTTTTGATTTTTATTCCAGTGCAAAATGAAGGTATTTTCAGCTATCTGGACTATGAAATACTTATTTAACATATCAAATAAGACACACTGCAACTTGCGTCTAAGTTGAAATACATAAGATGTTAAATTTCCTAAGTATTTGTTCCTGGTGTCAAATAATATTTTGACCCGTATAATATTCTGACCCGCAGGTCAGAAAATTGCTATAATATTTTGTCCCACCCCATAATATATTGACCCACCCGACTACCTTTCCTAAGGCATGATTTAACACATATAGAAGGGATTCATTTATTAAATAGCATAAAAAATAACGTTCTGACAGTAATCCGTCCACTTATTTTTTTGAGAGAGGGTTTGGTGGTGGCAGCATCGAAATATTATACCATAATATATTGACACGCCCCTGGCTTTGACCAGGCAATGGTAATAGATTGCTAGAAAAAATGTGAAGTGGCTCCTTTTATCATGAAAACCTTAAAAAAAAGCATTTTCATAAAATGACATCCTATTTCACTTTTTGAGGGGTGGGAAGTTGCTCTGTGTGTGTGTGTGTGTGTGTGTGGGGGGGGGGGGGGGGGAGGGTCAAAATATTATACCATAATATACTGACCAACCCCTGGATTTGAACAGGCAATCATAAATGATCGCTGTAAAAAGGTTTAGATAGTTCATTTATTATGAAAACCTGAAAAATGTTTATTCATAGAATGATGTCCTCTCTGACTTTTTGATTTGGGGTGGGCTGGTGAATGAAGGAGTGGGTGGGGGAGGGGGAGCAAAATATTATACCATAATATATTGACCCACCCCTGACTGACCAGGCAATCATAATAAGATTGCTAGAAATAATGCGAAATTGTTCATTTTAACATAGAAACCCAAATAAAAAATATTTTAACAAGATGACATCCTACTTGACTTTTTGAGGGGTAGTAGGGTGGGGGTCAAAATATTGTACCATAATATATTGACCTGCCCCTGGATTTGAACAGGCAATCATAAATTGTTGTACCAATGTAAAGTGGTTACTTTTATCATGAAGACCTGGAAAATTCATTTTCATGGAATGACATCCCCTTTGACTCTTTGATGAGGGGTGGGCTGTGGGGTGGGGGGTCAGGGGGGGTCAAAATATTATGCCGTAATATATTGACCCAGCCCTGACTTTGACCAGGTAATTATAATAGATAGATAGAAATAATGTATAACGGTTCATTTTAATATGATACCTTAAATAAAAAACATTTTAATAAGATGAAGTCCTATTTGACTTTTGGAGGGGTAGGATGAGTGGGGGAGGGGGGGTCAAAATATTATGACATAATATATTGACCCGCCCCTGGCTTTGACCAGGCAATCGTAATAGATTTCTAGGAATAATGTGAAACGGTTCATTTTAAAATGAAAACTTAAAGAAAAGGCTAAAGAAAAGGCTAAAGAAAAAGCATTTTCATAAAATGAAGTCCTCTTTGACTTTTTAGGTGTGGGATGGGGAGGTGGTCAAAATATTATATCATAATATATTGACCCCATCAGGACTGCCCAGCAATCATAATACATTGCTAGAAATAATGTAAAAGGGCTCCTTGTATCATGTAAACCTAAAAAAAAAGCATTTTCATAAAATTATGTCCGATCTGTTTGTTTGTGTTGAGGTTTTACGGCCCAGTCAACCCAATGGGGTCATGTCGAGCGCGGTCAGTTTACCTAACCACACGTTTACCGGACAAGTTTAGTCCTCTAAGCGGTTAACCAGTATTGTGCACATTCTTTCGCCAGAAACTGACAACTGCCCTTCTTGAATCAGCGGAAGGGAGAGAATGACCCTAGAAAATATTTCATTATCATCACTAGGAAATTAGATAGGGTAAGGTGAACTCACCCAAAGCAGGGTAAGGTTCCCTACGCACACACAATTTTGTCTTTTGGCCGATAGGGTAATCTTACCCAAAGCAGGGTGTGGTTCCCTAAGCACACACATTTTTTTTTTCTTTTGGCCTAATCAAACTTATTATATAACACAAAATTTAATTTGGATTCAGTGACAACAAAGAACTATACACATTTTTTGTTACCACAATCAGTTTTGTGTTGTCACCAACCTTTGTTTGTTTGATTTGGGCTTAACGTCGCTTTCAACAATCTTTCAGTCATATCGCGACGGTGTCTGGATGTGGCAGGGAGCTCAATGCTCACTTTTAGAGTGCTGCCGCACTGAAATATCAAGCCCCAGACACTTTGATATGATATTCCACCCAGTCACATTATACTGACACTGAGCTGACCAGTTCTGATTCCTAGCTCTACTTTCTTAATGCTGAGCGCCAAGCGAAAGAGCAGCTAGTACCATTTTTAAAGTCTTTGGTATGACCCGGCCGGGGATCGAACCCGCAACCTACCGGTCACAAAGCGGACGCTCTACCACTGAGCCACTGCGCCGGTCAGTTGTCACCAACCAATATTATGGTTTCACCAAAGACGTATAAGTATTATTTACATCCTTGGTTTCACTAATTGGATCGGGGATATTTAAATAGTTGTTGCGGAGTCAAATAGTCATATTTCAGATTTCTTAACTTTTCTTGAGAATGAAAATAGTTTTTGCTAGATGTGACCAACAGTTATATAATTCGGACAGTTTTGTATTTTGTGACATCCAAATTCACTGCTATAGTTATTCTAATCTTACAGTTGAGAATTCATACCATCTCTTGACTAAATCACTAGAGTTATGACATTTTGGTACATTTTTCTCTCAACTTACGACATTAGATGCTTAGAATGCATCAAGACGTTGTATCTCAGTATACAAAATTATTAACAATATGAAAATATTGTCTAAATGCTCGTTACTCAAGGCTCTAAGGGGGTGGGGGATGTAATTGGCCTAGTGGTACGAGAATTTGAGAGATAGATGTAAGTTAATTTTTACATATATGTAATAATGATAATAACCTGAATGACGATATTACCGCCAAAAAGTCGTTTTGGTAAAAAAAAAAAGTTACAATTAAGGCTTTGACTCGGCAACGAAGAAATAAGAAAAAGAGGGCGCCTCATTGCAACTGTGCTCGTTTTCTTGTGGAAAAGAGGCCTTGTAAGGAGGAGTATTTGATGATAATCTGGGGATATTTTTTTCTTATTTCTCCATAAAAATACGTGCCGTGGATACTCATTAAAAGCGCGGCTTCTAATGGGTATCCACATCATATATGTTTTTATGGAGAATTAGAGAACATTATCCAATAATTCAGTATCGCCCAAAACTCCTCATAACAAGTCCTTTAATTGGTTCTTTGTTCCACATATATCGTTTCTTCTTTCGATGCTTCGGTCTTTCCTGGGTAACTCCATTTATATGTTTTGGAGTCAAAATACTCAATAACAACAAAAAATACTTTCAATGTACCTGAAAATCACAGTTATGTACTGGAAATATTATTTCTTATATATAAAAAATAACTTACATTTATCTCTTTATGCGCATAAACCCTCACCATGTGTTCACTTCGTCCCAATGAACAATGGCTTTTACATGTGTTCAAAAAACAACTCACGATATGCACGCTTTGTCATGGTAGCCACTGAGCGCAGAGTCCCAGATAAGAGGAGTATACAGAAAAATATTTCTCTTGTTTCTCCACAAAAACATATAATTTGACATTGTATGCCCTGAACAGAAGTACCGAAGCGGGATGCATCTAAATATTATACTCAAATATGTTTTTTTGAGGTAATATTAAGTTAAGAATAACATAAACGCCTTTTTTGTTAAAAAGGTGACTTATCTAGAGCAAAGCTAGATCAACAAGAGATTAATGGGCTCATCAAAAAGTTCCCTTCGTTTCAGGCGGACCAAAGAGTACTGTGTTTTAAACCTAAATATCTTGACGGGCATGTAAGCAAAGACCGTGTAGATCAGATCAAACTGCCCCAAGTCTGCAGTATATGCTGCCATTTAACACGGTACTATCTTGACATATAACCAGACTGGCAAACAATTTAGGTAAGGGTACAGTAAACGGACTCTCTCTCTCTCTCTCTCTCTCCTCTGAGGGAGGGGCGGGCTTTACTATCAAAATGACTGGGGTGTGCTGCCAGAAGCCCGGGACCCCTACACCTTTCCAGACACGATTGTGACCCTTTCCAGACAAAAGTAAGATGAACATATAACCCATTGTAGACAAAACCTGCACAGTCCGCAGAGGCTCTGTCAGATAACTTGACAAGGATTTTCTTACATATTATCAATATTAAGAACAATAAGAATCACACAAGATCAAGTTTGACTGAGGTATTTTCAAACAACAGTTTCCATCATGGAAAGGCATTTAAATATGCCCGAATTTGCCTCATACTCTTTTGACTGCTTTCTGATAAATTTTATACTAGACAGTGTAATGATTTCAGCAGCAGCCTCTCGAGAGGAACCTATCATTCACATTTATTGACAAGAGCCAGAATAAGACACCCCAGGCAGCAAAATTTATACCCTACTACAACAGGGCAATCCTAGAGAGCTATCTGGCCTCCTGGAATTACGATCTGCTTTAGAATGTTTTCCGAAATACTACTTTCATTCATGACTAAAACATTTGTACAACGGCCACTACTCCATTTAAAAGGTTTTGATATAGGTTTAGCATATGCATGAAGGTCAGAGAACTCTGATCAAAGTGTTATTGCAAGGGTTACATACCCTTGATTTTTTTTAAATAATTTTGCCTTATAACCATGCCATAGCAGTCATTTTTGGAAACTGCATCATGGCAAGAATACAGGTTGAGCATGTGCATGAAGCCCACACGACTCTGAAAATGGTCAAATGATACATCTTCAAAGCCAAACTGGCAGTATTTAGGATTCTTCTAGTTTTTAATTATTATTAATATTTTTATTTTTATTTTATTTATTTATTTATTTTTATTTTTTATTTTATTTTATTTATTTATTTTTTATTTTTATTTTTATTTATTTCTTCCCATCCTACAAAGTGTAGGATCAAATATCAATTTTATTATGAAGCAAATAGGAAATATGACAACTTTATTTCATTTTAATACCCCCGCCACAAAGTGGAGGAGCGCATATAGTTTTAACCCTCCGTAATACGCACGTCCGTGTGTGCAGGTGTCTGTCCGTCCGTCTGTCCGCCACACTTTATTGTATTGTTCGTGTCTCCGCAACTCTTCCTACAGTTTTCAAGATTTTCAGGGTAATGATTTGAAACTTGCACCATAGTAAGGATATAGACTGAGCATATGCATAAAGGACACAGAACTCTGATAGAGAATTATTATTGGTAAGGTTACATACCCATGATTAACTTAGAATGTCTTAGACATATGGCATAGTAGGGGCAGTAGCGTACATCCCCTTTACGTATTATCCAGTTTTAAATATGTTTATTTGTATTTTAAATAGAATTTAAGATATATATACACAAAGAAAAGAATCCCTTCAAATTTACACAAATAGTATTTATACATAAACATTATACATCCAAAATTACCTAAGTATTGGGACAGAGAGGCCTGTGCTAACAGTGTAGAGGCAGATCAGATGTCACAGAATGTGGCACTCTGATCTGTTTGCCACAATTCAAACAGTTTTTAGACACATGAAGTAGGAAGCAGTCAAATGGACGTTTAAACTTTCAGGACAAGTATGGTAAGGAATAAAGGTGTCCTAATATATAGGATAAATACAGCGTGTCACCTGTCTTGGGAGGACTGGGGTCGGTGATTGTTGCCTTATTCATTTTTTTTACATTTACATTCAAATACATATGCCATCATACTAATGAAAACTTTAAGAGATAAAATAACCAGTTTCATTTATTGCAGTTGCCTTGTTCAATTTCTTTTTCACTCGACTGTTACAAATATATAGAGTGCAACACATATAACACAGTAGGAGCAGGAATTTCATGAAACATGTAAAATACACAGAAAATCTCGGCATATACTAAAACCTGGTGTAGTGTCAGGCTTTGGTGTGGAGTTTTTGGAGTGATTTTTGGAGCGGGATTTTGGAGCGAACAACAGCTGACCAGTCATGAACTTTAGCACTGCTGATTAAGAAGTCCCTTGAGACAGGGTGTCAAAGAATCTGTGTTCTTGAGTCTGTGTTACTGCCATATACTGCATTATAAGTTGATCGGGAATAATGTGATCATGTTGTAAAATTTTATAGTTTATCAATAGCATTTCGAACAGGTAGTGAATATGATAAAATGTTTAAAAAAGAAGTCATATTCAGATGAACACCGTTCAAAAATTCCAGCCTATGGGACCCCGCCCCAGCCCCCTCCACCGCACAACCACAACTTTGGCGTGTAGACTCCGCTATCTCAACTATTTGTTAGGTCCTTTTCTAACTGAAAAGGTGTCTGGTTAGCTTTTATTATGACTATGTTTTTTTTATTATTATTTTATTTTAGAAATCCCTTATTTAATTCAAACCGTGTAGAGCCGGATCTGACGCCACATGTAACGTCGTCTGTTCTGGGTCCACCTTGTTTGCCAATAAAGGCTAGCATAAACATAATTCTCAGGTAGGGAATTAGCCTATCACCCATGTCCGCTGTCATGATTCCAAATATGTAATATTGTACAACAAGTGGCATGTAAGAAGAGGGCTATGAAATAAAGTCTTAGATGGTTAGTGATGCCCCTGTTCTGATTGGTTAAAATTTTGTCTGCCAGCAAGCAGCATTCTAATCTTGAGTAACAATTAATGTCATTCTGTTATGCTCATGATTATTGCAAGATGCACAAAGGTGATGCAGTGAAAAGGGTTGGTTTGCGTGAAAAGGGACTTTTCTGCCATGTATGACCAAACTATGACCATCAAAAGAATTGTGATTCATTCAAGGTGATAATACTGTCTCCAAGCAGAGACATAAAATTCATCAACTGAATTACATGTATCAATCTGCGTAAATAGGCAGATCAAAACATGACATATATTGAAAAAGTGCAAAAGGTACCTTTTATGCATGTTTGCTAACTGATAGGGGCAGAAAAGTATATAATAGCCATGAATGACAGATTAATGTTTCTTCTGAAAAAAAAAAAAAATCATTGCAGATAGCTATGTCACAGCATTTTACTGTTACATAAAAAGCCAATGAACAGGCTTCAGAAGGTATTCTCACTAACCAGCTGGTCTCTTTGGTTATTGAGAGACTTGGTAGCCCTCTTCTTACATGCCACTTGTGTACAAGTATATGCTTCACAAAAAGCTTGATCTACGCTTCCCAATGACCGGCCACAACAGGGCAGCCAGAGCTCATTCATGTTCAACCATGATAAAATGCCAGTTGGCTCATCTCTATGTACTAGGTCTTTCAGCAATAATGCAATATTTACGGTCGCACGAATCACCGAAATACCGGAATACTACCGAAAAACCGGAATACCCGTGAAAAATATAGGAATACCTGTGAAAGACACCTATTGATAGATACCAGTATTTGTTTTAATTGATTAAGATTAATTAATTAAGTAATATTATGTCGACCTAATGGAAACGGGATAATATTTTAACCTCAAATAATTTGCAAATTGTCTTTAAAGTTTTTTTGTTGTTTTTTTTTTTTTGTATAAAACATTTATCAATTGAGTGAATAATTTGTTCCTATTGATTTAGTTATGTATGATATACAAATGTATATATAAAAAAAATATAAATGGCCAGTAGTGAGTCTCAAACACGACACACCGAAAGTTTATCATTTACGCATGTTTGAAACTTACGCAGATTAAACAAACAATGCAATCATGATGAGTAACGTCATCCTTACATCCATGGGGCTTGTATGAATATTATTTTAAATATAATATAAATATATTAATATAAATAATGTGTTCCAGCAGCACGTCTTTATAATATGAGAAGCGTTGAATCAATCTTTGTAAATATTACCCCGAATACATCGCGAAATTTTATATACAGCGCTTTCGCCGCCAAAATAAATAAATAAAAGTCTTATCTTAACCACCCAGTTTTAGTTTTGGATTAAGGGTGTGGTCGACTGAATCTGCCTATATTCGTTTTCATGTGACAAGCCCTTTTATCCAGACTGACCCATTTTTCCCATGTCACCTTGCACGTGCTGCTGCCAAGAAACTAGTTTGAACCCCCTGAGCACTGCTGAAAATTCTAGAGGAGATGCCGATCTAACTGTTTTAGTATTTTACGGTGAAAATTAGGATGGAATGTAAAAAATGTAAATGCCGTCTGCTGAATATGCTAAGCGCTTCAAGGGTTAAAGTATGGATACATTTCATTTGACTAGGGAGACAGAAACGGACCGTGACGCTGGAATGTATCTACACTACTCGGATCGAGGCCTGGATGGTAGATGATTGGACCAGGGATACGACTGTCCATTTAAATCACTGAGACTTGGTGTCTTATATCTCTTTCAACAAAAAAAAAAAAAAAGTCATACTGAGATGATAGAACGTGGCGTCTGGTCAGGTATTCACTGTTTGCAAAAACAGTTTAGCCATTTTTCTAGGAATAACCAAATCTCATAGCCGGATGTACCTAAAATGGACCAGCCAGAATCTTACAAGTTTTGCAAACTCTGTCTGTCTGTGTGTCTGTCTGTCTGTATCTCTCTCTCTGTCTCTGGAAAGCTCTTTCGTTTTACCCTCATACAAATATGACACGTCTCCTTTCGAGCTATAAGTTGTTTGCACTGACTTTATTGGGAAAATGATCGATATCGCATCGGCGGGAATCGAACGCGATTCGATCCCCACTAACCATGAAACATGTATTTGCTACGGTCATTCCTATATATGGCATAGTACGGATGTGCGTGCCGAATAGCCCCCTTTTCAGCGCTGCCAGGTATATGATTGGCCCCCCCCTTTTTTCAACAAAAAGTATATGAATGACCCGATTTTTCTGGATTCCTATGTGAAAGGCCCCATTTGTCTGACATCCTGGTATATGCACATATTTTTCGCTCAGAGATTTTTCGAGGCTGCTTATCCTCTTGGTATTACATGAATTGACTGTGATATTTGTGTAATAACCAGGTTCAAAAATCAAAGGGCAGTATATGAATAGGTCAACATTTTGGATGATCAAGTATATGAATGGGTCCGTTTTTCCGACGGCCAGGTATATGAATGGGGTAGGTTTTGAAATGCTGGCTCGCACACCCGTACCAAAATTACCCTTAAGTTACACCCCCCCCCCCCCCCCCCCCCCCCCCCCCCACCCACCCCCCGAGGTCATTCGCTTCTTCCACTGCTTCAAGATTGGCAGTTTACAAGTTTCTGGAGTTAACTCCCTTAAAAGAGTAAAACCCTGCAGTGTGAGGGACGTTACCCCGCATTTACCAGGGTACAAATGAATATTGTTACACGTATTCTTTTTTTTTTTTTTTTTTTTTTTTCAACATTCGATATGCAAAACCAAGCTCGTAATTTATTTAACGAGTAAAAGAGACGCATGTATGAAACTAGCATCGGCGGGAAAGCATCTTCAAAATGATATTTGGCCATATTATTGTCATATGCCCTCGCGGACATTCTAGGCAGAGTCTTCCTGGGTAGAAACCAATACTAAGATACCAGGATAAAGTGTCTTGCTCAAAGACACAACACTTGGTACTCGCGGGTATGGGATTACCACTATCTGTGCTAATTCAGCAGACGACAAAAATGAAAAAAAAAATCGTTATTTGTTTTATTACCAAGAAAACAGGATTTGACATTTCATGCAATGGAGACAATTTGCACGAAATGCAAATCTTGTCCTGATCGTATTTACCTTCGATAGCCGGGCTGTCCAAAGCGGTATAAACAGTGTGACTGTAACATCACATTCTGATCAGATCCTTCGCTGATCGTACAGTATGCACCTTCTTCGGACTCCTGGCTATCCAAGAAGCTTGCTTTATATAGTGGGTCGATGCACAGACTGAGCTGCTTTATATAGTGGGTCGATGCACAGACTGAGCTGCTTTATGTAGTAGGTCGATGCACAGACTGAGCTGCTTTATGTAGTAGGTCGATGCACAGACTGAGCTGCTTTATATAGTGGGTCGATGCACAGACTGAGCTGCTTTATATAGTGGGTCGATGCACAGACTGAGCTGCTTTATATAGTGGGTCGATGCACAGACTGAGCTGCTTTATGTAGTAGGTCGATGCACAGACTGAGCTGCTTTATGTAGTAGGTCGATGCACAGACTGAGCTGCTTTATATAGTAGGTTGATGCACAGACTGAGCTGCTTTATATAGTAGGTCGATGCACAGACTTATCTGAGTCTTTGCTGGTCGCACGTACATTGTACTATAGTACGTTTTGTCATCCGGTTCATCAAGCCTTTCATATGGGACTTTAAACCAAGGTCCACGTTTCCCTATGACCTAGCTGTTACTGGGACGTAAAAAACTCACTCACTCATTTGAATTGTCATTAGCCTCTATTGCCCCTTGTGTGTGTAAAGTGTGTTTTTGTGTGACATACACCCTTTTCACATGGGCCGTCTTATTGATTCAGTGCCTCTTTGATAGCAGAAGCGCCCCTTTAAGTCTTAGTTATACCATGGTCCGTGCGCATGTACGATGCGATAATGCACGAGCGTGAGCGAGTGCATTATCGCACGTAGAATGCGCAGAACCAAGGTATAACTGATTTATCACATTTGCATGCATGTAGACCATCTACATCGCGAGATATTTCATGCTGAAAGTTGGGAAATTAGGCCACTATGTGATAGTTAATTTATATTGACACGTGCGGTTGATGCACGCGAGTGAGAATTTCCCGGTCTTTTACAACAGTACGTCATTTATATTGATCGCGCGCGGTTGTTGCATGAGAAAAGGTAGTTACAGGAATACCAAATATTGATACGTAATTCGTCGATTGGGGACAGATGTTTGATTCTCTTTGTGATTTTTGTGATTTTCATGTGTTTGTTTTGTTTTCTACGGCATATTAAGTAAAAATGGCCATGCCGGACTCATTCATGTGGCCGGAGTAGACTAAGCCAAAGAATCCGGTATTTTTTCATATGGATCTTTGTTAAGCCCATGTTCCGTGCTCGAACAGTGAATGGAGCTACCGGGGTTATCTTTGGACCTAGAGAGTACCCAAATATATTCAGGGAACAGGGCAGCATTGGTTAATATTTTAAGAAAACAAGGGAATTGACCTACTTTTGGTGGACTGGAATGCGGAAATTTGGAAAACACTTTTGGGATAATAAGACCTTTGCGACCAGCGCAGACTCAGATCAATCTGCGCATCCGCATGAGCGTGGACGATATAACCTTCAAGCAGACTGTACTATCTGGTGGAAAAATAAATATATGAATAAATAAATATATTTATTAAAGATATATCTTAATAAATTTATTTATATATAAATAAAAACAAGAGCTCCGCCAAGCGGGGCATTATACGCCCGTGGCAAGTAAAAAGATGTAGCACAAAAACTGGCTCCTGTATAATTCAGTGCCCCGGATATAAACTGTAAGTGGAATTACAAAAAAAAAAAAACAAAAAAAAAAAATCATTGGGGCATATCTCTGCTGATATTTGGTGAACTGTAACCTAATCAACCAAGCTGGTTTAAACATATTTTATTTCAAATCTATCAAATGGCATGCATATGACATTTACATACAATGACACATTAATGGGATTGGAATGAAAGCAACATGCTTATTGAATCCCTTTCCTGCTATAGAAGCAAAGAATGTACAATATTGGCAGGTCATGTGGTAACTAAATATATGCCGATATACCCACGAGACATCCCAGTGGGCACACAACGTCAAAACGACGTCGCATCAACGTCGATGCATCGCCGCTGATGCGACGCCATCCCGACGCCGTGTGCCCGCTGGGATTGTTTGTACAAATGGTAGTAAGTATCGGTAAAGGGGCATTTAACATCCATGCACAGAACTCATAATAATATAGTTAGCTAGGCAACAATAAAATGTGAAAAAAAAAAGTTGTTATGCAAACAGCGAAGAATCTATGGGTTTTGGAACAATACGCTGCATGTAAAAGTGCATATAAACAAGCATAATAATCAACCAAGCTGGCCCAGGAATTAAGGAAGAAGTGACTTCTCCCTCCTGGGAAAATAGGGAGAAGTTTGTTTTCTGACGGAGGACACACCACAGAAGCATGACTATATTATAATCTCATATGAGCCTTTGGCTGATTTGTTTTTCCTAAAATACAATTTGCACACTAGTACCTCTAGACAATATGCTGCGAAAAGTTTACAAAAACTTTCAAAGGGGCATAAATCTGCAAATATTTGGTGCACTGTAATCTCGAAAAACTAAGTGCTGCTCCACATCATCGTGTAACTATCTATGAAGTTTCAGCTTGATCGGATGTAAACTATAGAAGGATTTAGCCGGAAACAAAAAATTAATAGAAATTAATAGAAATTTTCAACGGCGTTTAACTCTGCTAATATTTGGTAGATTGTAACCTCGAAACAATGTGCCTTACTCCACATCATGGTTTAACTGCAAATAAAATTTCAGCTTGATAGGATGTAGACTGTAGTAGGATTTAGCCGGAAACGAAAAGTTTACTGAAATTTTCAAAGGGGCATAACTCTGCTAATAGTTGGTGGACTGTAACGCGCTGCACCACACCATGGTCTAACTGTACATGAAGTTTCAGCTTGATTGGATGTAAACTGTAGGAGGATTTAGACGGAAACGAAAAATTAATAGAAATCTTCAAAGGGGTATAACTACTAATATTTGGTGGACTGTAACCTTGAAATAATATGCGCTGCTCCACATCATGGTCTAACTACAAATCAAGTTTCAGCTTGATCGGATGTAAACTGTAGGAGGAGTTAGCCGGAAATGAAAAGCCAACTGAAATTTTCAAAGGGGCATAACTCTGCTAATATTTGGTGGACTGTAACCTCGAAATAATATGCGCTGTGCCACATCATGGTCTAACTATATACCAAGTTTCAGCTTGATCGGATGTAAACTGTGGGAGGTTAGCCGGAAACGAAAAAAGTTTACAGACGGACGGACGGACGCCATACCCCGTAACATAATACGTCCAGTTTTTCAAACGGGCATATAAAAAGGATAGGTATTCAGTCAAATTACTCCGAGGAACTTCGCAAAGCTTCGCGGGAAATATTGTCTCCAGGTACAATATTACGATTCAAAGTAACATCGCACAACTTTGCATAACACATACTTTGCGCAGTCTTGCGAGTGTTGTCCGCCGAATATTACATTTACTCGGTTTGATTCCGAGTGTTTTTGGGAACCGCAAAACGCTGATATTCGGGGTAAAGAGTTTTCTTGGTTCTTTTAACTGAGCTGTACTGTATGTACTTTTCGTTTGAAGTGTATGTAATTCACGTTTTTCATGGGTATTCGGTCGTCTCGGTGGGTAACTTACGGGTAATTTTGGTACGGGTGAGCGAGCCAGTATTTCAAAACCTACCCCATTCATATACCTGGCCTTTGAAAAAACAGACCCATTCATATACTTGGTCATCCAAAATACTGACCTATTCATATACTGCTCTTTGATCTTTTGTACCCATTTTTTGCTGGTTGTTACACAAATATCACAGTCAATTCATGTAATACCAAGAGGATAAGCAGCCTCGAAAAATCTCTGAGCGAAAAATATGTGCATATACCAGGATGTCAGAAAAAATGGGGCCTTTCACATAGGAATCCAAAAAAATCGGGCCATTCATATACTTTTTGTTGAAAAAAGGGGGCCAATCATATACCTGGCAGCGCTGAAAAAGGGGGCTATTTGGCACGCACATCCATACTATGCCATATATAGGAAGTTATTCATATACCCATTCATATACTTGGTCATCCAAAATACTGACCTATTCATATACTGCTCTTTGATCTTTTGTACCCATTTTTTGCTGGTTGTTACACAAATATCACAGTCAATTCATGTAATACCAAGAGGATAAGCAGCCTCGAAAAATCTCTGAGCGAAAAATATGTGCATATACCAGGATGTCAGAAAAAATGGGGCCTTTCACATAGGAATCCAAAAAAATCGGGCCATTCATATACTTTTTGTTGAAAAAAGGGGGCCAATCATATACCTGGCAGCGCTGAAAAAGGGGGCTATTTGGCACGCACATCCATACTATGCCATATATAGGAAGTTACACCCCCCCCCGCCCCCCCGAGCCGGTCGTATTCTGGCTCTGATTTAGCCGGCTGTCAAAAATGTTTTCAAGTGAAAAAAAAAAAAAAAATAAAACTTTAAAGACAATTTGCAAATTATTTGAGGTAAAAGTACAATGTATTATCCCTTTTCCATTAGGTTGACATAATATTACTTAATTAATTAAAGCCAATATTGGTGTCTTTTGTAGGTGTCTTTCGCAGGTATACCTATACTTGAAAAGCAGGGATGGACTCTTGGGGTGGACAAATGGGCTGGACCTGTGAGCTGGGTCCGTGGCCTGGACCCATGGGTTGGGCTGATGGGCTCAGGTTATTTGAGGTGAGCATAAGGTCAGTGCCTCCAAAATCCTGTTTATGTTGAAGGTCAGCCCAGTATCTGATGTGATATTTATTTTCTTTGCAAGGGCCTTAGCTCAGCATTTGCAGAAAAGTACTCTCTTGGGATACATGTCATGATTGATATCTCTCTGATATTGTTTCTCTTTGATACTGTGCAGGATAGAGGAAATTCTGCATTTGAACAACTATGATCCGGGTCAGTCAGGGCTGCAGATAGTGTTGTCACAGAGTGATTTTTATGGCCTATTCAACAATGTTTTGTTTAAAGGAGACAGTTTTTATGTGTGTTTGCAGATTTGTACAGCCTTGCTTGCGAGTATCTTTGATGCACATTTTCAATAATTATTTACAGAATTATGGCGCCTAATAAATGTGAAAAACAACTAGGTACACTGCCAAAATTTCCGTACATATTTAATGTTTGTTTCAGATAAAGTTCATACCGTGCATTTGTGATGAATAAACATGGGTATCTATTCCTGTACATGTACTTAATGCAAACAATGTAGACCCTGATCAGACGCCGCCTCTGTAGCATCTGATCTTGGTCTGCACTGTTTGCTATATACCCTTTTTGTATGTTACCCAACTAAAATGGGTAAATTCAGGTTTTATGTTTGCAAAGCGCAAAGTCCCTGACGGTAATTAAAACAAGAGGACCATGATGGTCCTATATCGCTCACCTGACCAAACAGATTTGCATATTTACTGTTGAAGTTTCAGCCAAGTTCACTGCTCTAGGATTTTTGTATAAACTTTATAGCACTAACCACCCCCACCCCCCTCCACCACACCCCTGGCCATGTTTTTTTACAAATCTTGACGACCTGAACTGAATCTTAAAAGAGGGTCACCAAAGGAACATTTCTGCCAAGTTATATTGAAATTGGTCCAGTGGTTTAAAAAGTTTTTTATAGCTATAAAGCCCTACGCCCTAACTGCCATGTTTTTTGACGAATCATGACAGCTTGAACAAACTTGGTAGAGGGTCACCAAAGGAACATTCCTACCAAGTTATATTGAAATCTGTTCAGTGGTTTCTGACAAGAAGATTTTTAAAGTTTTCTATTTAGATATATAGGGAAAACAAGCCCCACCCCATGGCAGCCATGTTTTTTGACAAATCATGATTGCTTGTACAATCTTGATAGAGGTTCACCAAAGCAACATTCCAGCCAAGTAATATTGAAGTCAGTCATGGGGTATGTGACAAGAAGAATTTTAAAATTTTCTATGCAGATATATATGAAAAATAAGCCCCACCCCCTGTGGGCCATGGTTTTTGACGTATCATGAAGGCTTGAACAATCTTGGTAGAAGGTCACCAAACCCCCAACATTCCTGCCAAGTTACATTGAACTCGGTCCAACTGTTTCTTACGAGAAGATTTTTAAAGTTTTCTATATAGGGAAAATGAGCCCCGCCCCCTAGCGGCCATGATTTTTGATGAATCATGACAGCCTGAACAATCTTTGTAGAGGGTCACCAAAGAAACATTCCTGCCAAGTTGTATTGAAATCGGTCCATTGGTTTCTGAAAAGAAGATTTTTAAAGTTTTATATATAGATATATAGGGAAAATAAGCCCTGCCCCAGGCAGCCATGTTTTTTGACTAATCATGACGGCTTGAACAACCTTGATAGAGGATTACATAAGAAACATTCCTGCAAAGTTACATTGAAATCGGTCAAGTGCTTTCTGAAAAGACACTTAAAATTTTCTATATAGATAAATTATATAGGAAAATAAGCCCCGCCCCCTAGCAGCCATGTTTTTTGACAAATCATAACGGCTTGAACAATCTTGGTAAAGGGTCACCAAGGAAACATTTCTGCGAAGTTATATTGAAATCAGTCCTAAGGTTTCTGACGATAAGATTTTTTCAAGTTTTCTATATAGAATTATATCGAAAATAAGCCCTGCACCCCCTAGCGGCCATGTTTTTTGACAAATCATGTCGGCTTGAACAATCTTGATAGAGGGTCACTAAGGAAACATTTCTGCCAAGTTATATTGAAATCGGTCCAGTCGTTTATGACAAGAAGATTTTTAAAGTTTTCTATATAGGGAAAATTAACCCCGCCCCCTAGCGGCCATGTTTTTTAACAAATCATGGCGGCTTGAACAATCTTGCAACAGGATCACCAAAGGAACATTTCTGCAAAATCATATGGAAATCGGTCCAGTGGTTTCTGACAATAAGATTTTTAAAGTTTTCCATAAAGATATATAAGGAAAATAAGCCCGGCCCCCCTGGCGGCCATGTTTTTTGACAAATCCAAATGGCTTGAACAATCTTGCAACAGGATCACCAAAGGAACATTTCTGCAAAATCATATGGAAATCGGTCCAGTGGTTTCGGACAAGAAGATTTTTAAAGTTTTCTATACAGATATACAGTGAAAATAAGCCCCGCCCCCTGGCAGCCATGTTTTTTGACGAATCCAAATTGCTTGAACAATCTTGGTACAGGATCACCAAAGGAACATTTCTGCAAAATTATATTGAAATCGGTCCAGTGGTTTCGGACAAGAAGATTTTTAAAGTTTTCTATATAGATATATAGGGAAAATAAGCCCCGCCCCCTGGTGGCCATGTTTTTTGACGAATCCAAATGGCTTGAACAATCTTGGTAGAAGATCACCAAAGGATTATTTTTGCAAAATTATATTGAAATCAGTCCAGTGGTTTCGGACAAGAAGATTTTTAAAAGTTTTCTATATAGATTAGATAGGGAAAATAAGCCCCGCCCCCTGGCGGCCATGTTTTTTGACGAATCCAAATGTCTTGAACAATCTTGGTAGAGGATAACCAAAGGAACATTTCTGCAAAATTATATTGAAATCGGTCCAGTGGTTTCGGACAAGAAGATTTTTAAAGTTTTCTATATAGATATATAGGGAAAATAAGCCCCGCCCCCTGGCAGCCATGTTTTTTGACGAATCCAAATGGCTTGAACAATCTTGGTAGAGTATCACCAAAGGAACATTTCTGCAAAATTATATTGAAATCGGTCCAGTGGTTTCGGACAAGAAGATTTTTAAAGTTTTCTATATAGATATATGGGGAAAATAAGCCCCTCCCCCTGGCGGCCATGTTTTTTGACGAATCCAAATGGCTTGAACAATCTTGGTAGAGGATCACCAAAGGAACATTTCTGCAAAATTATATTGAAATCTGTCTAGTGGTTTCTGACAAGAAGATTTTTAAAGTTTTCTATATAGATATATATGGAAAATAAGCCCCGCCCCCTGGCGGCCATGTTTTTTGACGAATCCGAATGGCTTGAACAATCTTGGTAGAGGATCACCAAAGGAACATTTCTGCAAAATTATATTGAAATCTGTCTAGTGGTTTCTGACAAGAAGATTTTTAAAGTTTTCTATATAGATATATATGGAAAATAAGCCCCGCCCCCTGGCGGCCATGTTTTTTGACGAATCCGAATGGCTTGAACAATCTTGGTAGAGGATCACCAAAGGAACATTTCTGCAAAATTATATGGAAATCGGTCCAGTGGTTTCTGACAAGAAGATTTTTTAAGTTTTTAGTTAAAAAATCTATTTTTAGCTCCCGTGACCTAGATATGCAACGGACCGGAACCATTTGAACAACTTTGAAAGAGGACCAACCAAGGATCATTCCTGTGAAGTTTGGTCAAAATCCAATCAGTGGTTTAGGAGGAGATGTTGTTTAAAGATTGTGGACGGACGGACGGACACACTGACGACGACGACGACGACGACGACGGACGGTGAGTGATCACAAAAGCTCACCTTGAGCTTTCAGCTCAGGTGAGCTAAAAAGGGCATATACTAAAACCTGGTGTGGTGTCAGGCTTTGATGTGGAGTGACTTTTTGGAGTGACTTTTTGGAGCGGGATTTTGGAGCGAACTTAGTTGAACCTGGTCAAGGGTAAAACCTACATAGGGTCAAGACCGCCAAAATGTACATCAACAAACACACTAACAACAGCTGACCAGTCATGAACTTTAGCACTGCTGATTAAGAAGTCCCTTGAGAAAGGGTGTCAAGAAATCTGTGTTCTTGAGTCTGTGTTACTGCTGCATTTTAAGTTGATCGGGAATAATGTGATCATGTTGTAACATTTTATAGTTTATCAATAGTATTTCGAATAGGTTGCAAATATGGTAAAATGTTAAAAAAAAAAAGAAGTCATATTCAGATGAACACCGTACAAAAATTCCAGCCCATGGGAATTTAACACCCAGCCCCCTCCACTGCACAACCACAACTTTGGCGAGTAGACTCCGCTATCTCATCTATTTGGTGAGGTCCTTTTCTAACAGAAGAGGTGTCTGGTTAGCTTTTATTATGACTATGTATTTTTTTATTTTATTATTATCCCTTATTCAATTCAAACCATGTAGAGCCGGATCTGACGCCATATGTAACGTCGTCTGTTCTGGGTCCACCTTGTTTGCCAATAAAGGCTAGCATAAACATAATTCTCAGGTAGGGAATTAGCCTATCACCCATGTCCGCTGTCACGGTTCCAAATATGTAATATTGTACAAGTGGCATATAAGAAGAGGGCAATGAAATAAAGTCTTAGATGGTTAGTGATGCCCCTGTTCTGACTGGTTAAAATTTTGTCTGCCAGCAAGCAGCATTTCGTACATGTGACTTGAATGACTTTATTTATTGAACGCTCAACTGTGGGGTTTGACGCGTGACAACTTGTACAGGAGAAATGTTTAGCATGATGGATGAAACATCGTTGGAAGTACTGATCTGGAACACTTACTTGTGATTCTTGACAGCAGAAGGTAAGCTATTGTTGTGATTACCAAGACTGTATGTCAGCCTGTAGTCTGTCTCCAGACTCTATCTTTTCTGTCTTTTCTTTTCAAAGGCATACAATCTATTACAGCTTATAATGGTTTGATAAGTTATGTCCCGAAATGGAAAAGATAGTTTCTGTAGTAAAACAGTGAAATGGGATTAAAGAGACAAATACAGCTACAGGAAGTGATATAGAATGACAAAAAAAATGCAGAAACGACTTGGGCCAGTCTAATCAGACTGGTACATCAGTTGATAGAGCACCTGACTTACAAGCAGGGGATTGCGGGTTTTAAATTCTGCATCAGGCATCCCTTTACCTCCTTAAGTCACTTCAATGGCAATGAAGTACTTGTGAGTGTGGAGAAAAGCTAGGTTCATAGAAATACCGGAACATGCCGAAACACCGGAACGCATCGGAAATTACCGGAACACACTCAAAAAAGTTTCTTTTTTTTGCTTAATAAATAGTTTTTTGGGGGAATATGTGGTCCATTTATATTTTCTTTATCTTATTTTGACCATTTGTAACGTGTGAACATACTTTATAAACCATAGCTCAGTTAAGCATCAAATAATTAATATTTTATATAGCAGTGTGATCCAGTAAATATTTGTCATGATGAGTTTGGTATTAAAAAGTTATTAATCATAAAAAATACTATGATGGTGATTAATTTTATAATAATTGGTGTTAGCTTGCATTAAACATTATCAGGGAATAATAATGATGAGAGTGAATAATGTATTTACATAAGACATTATGAAGACAGTATCATAAAGGGAGCGAAACACATTTTTATAAAACACTGGAATGAGGTTAATTTATTGTATGCTAAAATCAAATTTATTATTTACAACATCTGATATACAAACAAACAGCAATTATATTAAAAACGACCTTTAATAATATAAAATAAAAAAAATTAAAGTGTGTTCCGGTAATTACCAGTGTGTTCCGGTATTTCTACGAATCCAGGAACTGTTAGTGTGTTCAGTTGATGTCTAGCACATAAATTAAAGTTAAACACTGTTAAAGGGAGAGGAGTGTAGTAAATGGTGAGACTGCATGCCCTTACGCAAGGGGGTTCAGTGGGTACAAATGCACCCTTCTTTTCTGGAAAATTACTTCTAAATCATGCAGTTTTTAAACCCAAACCCACTTTATACCCCTAATTTTGGCCCCCAAATTGGCATTTTCAAGAAGCAATTGCACCCCTGTTTTCAGAATAGCTATAATTTTTCGCTAACCTCCCCCCACCCCACCTATTTCAAAAGTCTGTGTTTGGCCCTGGACTGTCAGCCTGGTTAGCTCAGTTGGTAGAGCACCTGATTTGCAACCATGGGGTCGCATCTTTTTCCTATTTATTTGTGAACATGTTCAAGGGTCCACATGGACAACAAAATTGAAAATTCCAGCTAAAAACAGTACAGGTCGGCAGATAGAAAATTAGCAAGTAAATTGCAATATTCTTATAATAAAGTAAACATGAAAGGAAAACTGTTTACCTAAGGCGGGACTTGAACCCTTGATCCCCATATCATCAGACAGTAGTGTTGGGAATCAGCCAGAATTTCATTGTCGATCATCGGTTTTGTAAAACTGACTGATCATTGAGTAATAATCGACTTGTTGAAAATATATTCACTCTTAATTTAGCCCTCTTCCAGGAACTTATTCATGCTCCAGATCAATAAAAGGGGTATCCAGATAATATTTTTCTTATTTCTCCATGAAAACATATAATTTTGATGGTACTCATTAGAAGCGCCTCTGCAAGGTGCTTCTAGTGAGTACCTACAACATCAGTTCTTTTGGGTTGACTTTTTTTAAGGCTATTTTATCAAATCTTTTCACTTTTATTGACCAAAAATCTAGAATGGCCCTAACAGACTGCTCTAAACTTCATTTATTGATGACTTGCCTATGAAAAAAAAAGGTGAAATATATTTGTTTGAGAAAAATATATTTGTTTCAAAACAAAAAAAAAAAAAAAAAAATTCTGATTAATTGACTATAAAAGACCTTTCCGATCTTCAGTCACAAGAGGCAAATGTGATTGATGAATGATTATAATCGATGATCATTGGCAAGACTACTAGACAGGTGCTGAACCTACATGTACTGAGCTACCCCGATGGTCCTGTTCTGTCCATGGACTCGAGCCACTACACTCATAACATTTTGGATTCAGGTACCACCCTGATGTCCTGAAGGTATCTGGTTTGCAACCCCCAATTGCTTGCATTTGGTACACACCTGTTTATACTAAATCTGACATCAGTAAAGTGAACAGGAGAGGAAAAAAAGACTACTGGAGCTGCGACTCACCAACAACCCCGTAACAATAGTCAGGTGCTCTTCCTATTGAACTAAGCAGTCCATGCACTCCAGCCACTACATTAAATTCACAATATAAAAATGTAAATGTACATTGTGTATAAACAATTTTCTACAGTATCCATTTTTTAACTGTAAGATGGGGTATGATCTGGGTCTACACTGTTAGCTTAGAACTGTCTGGTGTATACAGTATTCTACAGTATCCATTTATTAGGTGTAATGTGACATCTGATCTGGGTCTACACTGTTAGCTGAGGACTGTCTGTCCAAAACTTAAATAAATGGTATTCAACAGTATCCAGTTATTAGATGTAAGGTGGTGTCTGATCTGGGTCTACACGGTTAGCTTGGGACTGTCTGGTATATGCAGTATTCTACAGTATCCATTTATTAAGTGTAAGGTGACAGCTGATCTGGGTCTACACTGTTAGCTTAGGACTGTCTGTCTAAAACTTAGAGTATAAACGGTATTCTACAGTATCCATTTATTAAATGTAAGGTGACATCTGATCTGGGTCTACTCTGTTAGCTCAGGACTGTCTGTCCAGTGGTCCTAGTAAAAACGATATTCTGTACAGTAACCATTTATCTATATAAGATGTCATTTGATCTGGGTTTACACGGTATGCTCAGGAGTGTCTGTCCAATACTTTGAGTATAAACAGTATTGTTCAGTGTGCATTTATTAGATGTAAGGTGGCATCTGACCTGGGTCTACACTGTTAGCTCAGGACTGTCCAATACTTTTTAGTTTAATGGTATTCTACACTATCCATTTATTAGCTGTAAGGTGGTGTCTGATCTAGATCTGTATTGTTACATGTAGCTCAGGACTGTCTGTCCAATACTTTGGAGCATATATCGTATTCAACATATCCATTTATTAGATGTAAGGTGACATGAAAGCCCAGAACAGACTGCACGATATTGGGCAACATGTAGGAGGGCAGAAGATTACATCCTGTACTTTTAAATATGTGCAGTAAATACAATTTGGTTCGTTCTGATTTTTGTATATATGTTAATCAGGTGCGTAGCCAAGCGGCAGCTATGAAGCCCGGGCTTCAAAATAATTTGGCAATTTAACCTTACTTTCACCTCAGACTTGGTCAGATGACATCAAATTGGCCGGGCCAAAGCATTTCCTACAAGACCATATGCCCGATAAGCAATGACTCAGATCAGCCTGCGCAAATGCACAGCCTGATCAGTCATTGCTTTGCGCTAATTAGCCAAACATCCAAGCTTTCTTTAGGCGAACACTGGGCGCACATGAAATTTGTAGGAAATGCTGTACCTCGGCAGAAATTTCAGAGATTCTATTAGCAGGCTTCATCTTTATAAAGTTCCTGGCTACGCCCGTTAATTGTTGAAGTACAAATGATTATAATACCTCTTTCATTATAAAATATCTTAAAAAACCCCCATAAGAAATGTGATAAATTATGACCAGTACAGTTATTTCTTCTATTTTGCTAACAATGTTATTAAAATATGTCTGCTGCCACGAGTCAAATGTCATTTGCATGCTGTAATGGATGATGGATACCTTTTCATTGCGATTTATGAAAAAAATATATACCGAAGAAAACTTACTTGAAAAAAAAAAAAAAACAGTCATTTAAAAAAAAAAAATCTTTCATTTTATCCTTTCATCTCTCGTACAAAGTCATTTTCAGTTAAGACCCTCAAATTGACACAAAATCATTTTTTACCAATAAAACAGGATTAAATGAATGAAAAATATCATAAGACAATTTACAGATCACTTATAAAACATTTAAGGACAGTTATCCCTTGTCCTGCTGAACCCGGATATGCCCTTCCTTTGCAAACAGTGTAGATCCAGATCAGTTGGCTTCTGAAGAAGCCAACTGATCTGGATCTGCACTGTTTGCCATTAAGTATGTGAATTTATAGCAACAATTAGGATCAAGTAATCTGATTGGCTGAAAATTAGAAGTGGGAGTGGCATCTTAATTTATTCAGCAGGACAAGGGTTAATGAGTTTTATCAAAAATATTTTTGGGTGGATAATTGTTCGCATTTAGGTTAAGAGGGGTGGGTCCAGGTGGATAATTGTCCAGTGGGTAATTGTCCGGGTAGGTAATTGTTTTGCACTCCACATCCTACGGCCAAGATACCGCCAAGAAACCTTATAATTTCTTGCACCTATATTGTTTTGCCCTATTCATTGGTTGACTTATTTTACAACAAAAGGGAATAAAAGCAAAAGTGCCGGCCTCGGTGGCTCAGTTGGATGCAACATCCGAATGGAGACCAGGTCGGCAACATTCTTTCGTAGAGATTAATCACGAAATATTTTCTACGGTAATTCTCTCCCTTCCGCTAATTCAAGAAGGGCAGTTTTCAGTTTCTGGTGAGAGAATGTGCACAATACTGGTAAACCGCTTAGAGGACTAAGCCTGCCCAGTGGTTAGGTAAACTGACCGCACTCTACATGACCCCATTGGGTTGACTGGGCCGTAAAACCTCAACACAAACAAACAAAAGCAAAAGTAGTGTGCATAATATATCTGGATTTAATTATCCAGCTCATCAGGCCCCATTCCCTTTTAGGCCATTGCTGTCCATTGATACAATCCATACAGTATTGATTTATGAGTGGCCAGTAAAGATCCTGATCAGTCTACACAGTTTCACCCAAAGATTTATTTTTTGTGATGAACATGTACAGGCTGTCTGCATGTATATAACTTAAACTAGAAAAGCCGACCTCGGTGGCTCAGTTGGATGCGCCGTCCGACTGGAGACCAGGAGGTCGCGGGTTCAACCCCCGCCGAGGTCAGCAACATTCTTTCGTGGAGATTGATCATGAAATATTTTCTACGGTCATTCTCTCCCTTCCGCTGATTCAAGAAGGGCAGTTGTCAGTTTCTGGCGAAAGAATGTGCACAATACTGGTTAACCGCTTAGAGGACTAAGGCTGCCCAGTAAACGCGTGGTTAGGTAAAGTGACTGCGCTCGACATGACTCCATCGGGTTGACTGGGCTGTAAAACCTCAACACAAACAAAAACTAGAAAAGTGTCCTTAGGACACGGATGCCCCCGCCAAAATGCCATTCAGAAAAAAAGGTTACATATGTAATTGTGACCGATACAGCATGAGTTAGAGTTGTCTTCCATTTTCATTACACATCGCGTCAATGTCATGCATGCATCTGTAAATTTTCATAAATATATTCCATATGATTTAGGAGTTATGGCCCACACACAGTTTACTATATGGAACTAAGTCAAAGGCAGATAATTCAAAAAACAAACAAGCAAGAGTTGTCTTCCTTTTTCACGACACATCGTCTCAATGTCATGCATACACCTGTAAAGTTTCATAAATATATTCTATAGGGTTAAGGAGTTATGGCCCGGACACGGTTTACTGTATGGAACTAAGTCAAGGGCAGATAATTCAAAAACCAAACAAGCAAGAGTTGTCTTCCTTTTTCACAACACATCGTCTCAGTGCCGTGCATGCACCTGTAAAGTTTCATAAATATATTCCATATGGTTTAGGAGTTATGGTCCGGACCCGGTTTAGTATATGGAACTAAGTCAAGGGCATATAATTAAAAAACCAAACAAGCAAGATTGTCTTCCTTTTTCTTGACACATCGTCTCAATGTCATGCATGCACCTGTAAGGTTTCATAAATATATTCCATACGGTTTAAGAGTTATGGCCCGGACACGAATTGGGACGGATGTACGAAAGTATGTACGGGACGGACGGACAAGTCAAGGGCAGATACTTCAAAAACCAAACAAGCAAGAGTTGTCTTCCTTTTTTATGACACATCGTCTCAATGTCATGCATGCATCTGTAAAGTTTCATAAATATATTCCATACAGTTTAGGAGTTATGGCCCAGACACGAATTGGGACGGACGTACGAGATGGACAGACAGGGGTAACACTTAATGCCCTTCCGCTATTCTTCAAATACGTGGGGGAATAATTATAATATAGGCTTCTGTTGTAATTTTCAGGCTGTGCAGGATGATCAAAGGGCATGCTAAATTTAAATATACAAGTGAAAAAAAAGGGTTACCAGTAAATTGTAAGCATCCAGTAATCTGCAGAGAAAGCAAAGCAGTTGGTGTTATTGTATAAATCACATCCATATGTTGTTCCGATTAATTTTTGTTCTACTGCTTGTGCAGACTGATATGTTACACATTGTGAGAGAAGGCAGGGCCCTAAATATACCGAGTGTAGGACAAAATCCCCCTTGGACAAAATCCCCTCTGCTCACTTTTGCATAGGTGGACTAAATCCCCTTCATGTTTTTTACAAGGTGGACATAATCCCCTTTGAAACTTTTTACAGGATGGACATAATCGCCCCTCCCACCCCATCCCCTAGTGGTTTTTACAAGGTGGACAAAATCCCCTCCATAAGATGGACAAAATCCCCTTCGGACTAATCCGCCTTGCTGATTACTGCCATAGGAATGGTACTCGATTGGTAGATGAGACTGTGTCCATCGGTCATACACTCGGTTCCCTGAAGACAAATAGAATAAATTTAAAACATTTTTGTATATAATCTATACATGTTTTCTTTGAATCGCGTTTTATCCAAAACCATTTTAAAACAGACTGTTTCTAAATATATGGTTAATGTGGATTTGTTAAGGATTCTGGGCTTCAAGTTTCCCTGGTTTTTGAATCACAATGGCTTGAAAAATCTTAGTACACGGTCATCAAAGGAATATTTCTGCCAAATTGTATCGAAAATGGTCCAGCGGATAAAATGAGCCCTCCCACTGGCAGCCATGATTTTTGTTGACACAATTTTTTAACAATCTTAATAGAACACTTCTGTCAGATTATATAGAAATCGCTCAAGTGGTTTCCGACAATATTCTTGTTTTTTCTTTTGGGTGCCATAGCAACCAGAATTCTGCAAGGATTTCAAATCTTTGGCTTATTTTGTTAGTATCACCAAAGGATCATTCCTGTGAAATCTGTTTAAAATTGGCTCACTGGTTTGGGAGTTTTCAAGTGTAAATAGACAAGGGATCCGCAGACAACTAGCCTATCCAAACAGCTCAACTTTAGCACTATGTGCTCAGGTGAGCTAAAAATTATTCATAAATCATTGCTCAAGATGCTTTTTGGGTTTTGCATTAGTATTTTGAAAATAGGAGTCAAAAAGGCATTTTCTTCAATAATAAGAGCACAGCAAGTGGGGCAATATATGCCCGTTCACCATTTAATCACATGAATAAAGTCTAAATGGGGATCATTTATAATGCTGTTAAAAGGAGGGCTGAAGACTGTAACTTCAACACAATATGCACTGCTCCACATTATAGTCTAACTATAGACAGTTGACTCTCGTTATCTCGAACTCGCTGATCTCGAACAACCCCTTGTCTCAAAGTGAAAAGCTTGTCCCTGCCTAAGCATGAAAATGTAACGGGTAAAAAATATTGTGGAAAAGAGGAGAAATCAGGAGCAATTTCTCCTCTTTTCCACAATATTTTCAACATATCTCTAACTTCAAGAGTCCAATTACATATATATTTGTTAAATGTGATTGTTCAAATTATTTTTTCCTCAATTCTGCAAATCTGATATGTCGAGGTACAGATATCTTGAAGTAGTTCAGAGAGTCCCTTGGAATTCGAGATAACAAGAGTCGACTGTATCAAGTTTTAGCTTGATCAGACATAAACTGTAGGAGTCAGCTGGAAAATAAGAAGTTAACTGAAATTTTTAAAAGGGCATAACTCTGTTAATATCATTATTTGGTGGACTGCAACCTTGAATATATATTCGCTGCTCCACATCATGGTCAAACTTTAAGTCGAGTTTCAGCTTGATTGGATGTCCTCTATAGGAAGAGTTGATGGGAAGTAAACTGTAGGAGTTAGCTAGCATAGATGGTGGACTGCAACCTCAATGCACTGCTTCACATCATGGTCTAACTATATACTAGTTTCAGCTTGATCAGATGTAATCTATGAGAAGTTAGCTGGAAACGAAATGTTTACAGAAGTTTTCAAACAGGCAGAACTCTGTTAATATACAGTGGACTATAACCGCAAAATAATGTGCCCTGCACCACATCTTGGTCTAACTATACATCTAGTTTCAGCTTGATCAGATGTAATCTATAAGAGTTAGCAAGAAACAATATGTGTGCAAAAATTTTCAAGGGGCATAACTCTTAATATTTGGTGAAATGTAACCTTTGAACAATAAGCGCTGTTCAACATCATGCCTTAAATATATATCTGGCTTGATGAGATCTAACAGTAGGAGTTAGCCGGAAACTAAATGTTTGCAAAATTTTTTAAAGGGGCATAACTCTGTAAATATTTGGTGGATTGTAACCTCAAAAAAAATATGCGCTGGTCCACATCATGGTCTATGTATCAAGATTTTGCTTGATCTGGTCTAAACTTGACAAAAACTTTTAAAGGTGCACAACTGTTAATATTTGGTGGATTTTAACCTCAAACCAATACGCCCTGCTCCACATCATGGTCTGTCCATTTATTAAGTTTTAGCTTGATCAGATGTAAACTATAGGTGTTAGGCAGAAACGAAATGTTAACAAAAATTTTCAAAGGGGCATAATTCTGTTTCTTTTAGGTGGACTGTAACTTTGAAACAATATGCACTGTTCTACATCATGGTCTAACTATATACATGTATCAAGTTTCAGCTTGATGGGATGTAAACTGTAGGAGTTATCAGGAAACAAAAAGTTTACAGACAGACAGATGGACTGATGCAAAGAGCATAACAGAATACAATCGGTTTTCAAATGGGCATATAAAAATGTGAAATGCAGATAACTGTGTTAAAAACAGACGAAATTTGCCTATAATATGCGCTCCCAAACCAGATCTCATCGATATTAATGCACATAACTATTTTGGTGAAAATCCACCAATACCGAGTTATCATCTGGAAACGAAATATGTACAAGTGGCGGGCAGATAACTAAATTTGCCCATTAGTAATCCAAAACCAGATCTCCATAATATCAATGCACACACCAAGTTTCATGAAAATCCAATGACATGAGCTCAAGTTATCATCTGTAAACAAAAATACGGATGTTTAGTGGGCAGATAACTAACTGACCAAATTTTCCTGTTTGTAATCACATACCAGTCTCCACAATATCAATGCACACAGAGTTTCTTTAAACTCCACTGACATGTACTCCTTATTATCTGGAATTAAAAATATGGACTGACAGACATACGGCAGAATGATGGACAGACAAGACAGGCTGATGGATAGATGCACAGATGTCCAATGTGAAACCAAGACCAGTCTGAAACCATAATAATTATCGTGTTTGTTTGTGTTGAGGTTTTACCACCGTCAACCTAATGGGGTCATGTTGAGCCTGGTCAGTTTACCTAACCACATTTTTACTGGGCGGACTTAGCCCTCTAAATTGTTAACCAGTATTGTGCTTTCTTTCGCCATAAAACCACCATCATGTGGTGGGGTATAAAAAGTAAGGGTACTTTTAAGCAATTTTGCTAAATTTCTCTTAATAATTAGGAGTCCCAACAGTAAAACTAGCAGTCCAGGACTCCATATTTGGAATTAATGAGAAGCCTGTATTGTGTAGTTCCTTTTCTTTTTTTCCCAAGAAAATGTTTCATGTGATGACGATGATTTGGTGTTTTATGCGGCCCTTTCAACATTATTTAAGTCATATCGAGATGACAGAAGGATGATAATGAAAGGCTCTGTGCAATGAAGTGCCATAGTCATGAGCTGAAATTTACCTACAGAGGATTCAAACCCAGGACTTAGTGATCCAGACCCAGTAAGCATTTTACAAAAATCTATAGCGGGTTGTTATCGGCCCGTCAGCGTAGCTGACGGGTCGATAACAGCCCGCTATAGATTTATGTAGAATGCTAGCTGGGGAGTCAAACGTACTAACCACTCGGCCACCCAGACGCTTCTGTATTTCAGGTGAATCTTCAAAACAAATGCCCAAATAATCGAGGGGGAGAACCTGTCACAGAAAACAGTGATATTAGAAAAAGACTATATATTGATTTTTGCAAAAGGGCCTCGTTTAAATCCTTTAGTCCTTTTGATTATTTTTGGTTCTTTTGATGAAATAAATAGCTCGGAGTATAAACCAAGGATGAAAGAACTTATCTTTGCAGAGTTTATGTACTACCATATTGTCATCATTGAGAAGACTCCGATACAATGTTTTGATAACCATATAAGCAAATTGTAAGCATGTGTTCTCAACAGACAATAAGCTTATGCATCAAGTTTGCCAATAATAATTCCTTGTTTCTTGTTACGTTCTCTGTCAGCCTTTCCTGGTTTTTGTCAGAACAAAAAAATGGTAATCGACAGCAACTTACCAAGGGTGCTTTTCACTTTAATTTATAGTCTTTTTCTTTCTATTCTGTGATGTAGGGGACCACCACCCTCACCCCTCCCTTGATAATAGTGCTCCATTCGCAATAAGGATCCAAGGCCCAGTTGTTCAAAACTTGACAGCCAACATTACATTAAAATTTCTATCTTGAAATATGGCCAATACATTGATATTCTTTGCTGGAAAATGTGAGTAGCTTTAGCATTCATATTTTTGCAGCAAAAATATCAATGTATTTTTAAGTAGAAGGGAAGGCAATGATCAGGAATCGATACAATTATCCCACACCCGACACCTCCCATCAGAGACATCAAAGGGAAAGAAACACAAGCACGAAATAATTAGACCCTATAACTTAACCCTTCTCTTGTTATAAACAACATACCTGGACTTGCCCTTCTCTTGCTAAAAAGGACATACCTTATTTTAGCAAACAGTTCAGATCCAGATCAGTTGGCTTCTGCTGAATGTATGTGAATTTATATCAATAATCTGGATCAAGTCATCTGATTGGCTAAAAATTAGAAAAGGGTGTGGCAACTTAATTTATTCAGCATGATAAGGGTTAAGGTGTTCAAATATTTATTTAGGGAAAATATGGTATGTTGTGTGCTACTGATATATAAACTCAGGGTTTTGGGATTAAAAACAGCATTATTGCAGATTAGAGTTGTTTTTTGTTGTTTTTTTTTGTTCTGTTTTTATTTTTTTAACCAAAACATATTGCTATTTTACAGGTATCTGCAGGAAAAGAAATTGTGAGTTCTCAATGCACCTTGTCTAGGTGTATCTAATTTTAGATATGTCTAATAAGTACCCACAACATATGAGAGCAGGGCATGACCAAACCTACAAAATGGCATGTGCGCCCAGTAACCTTAGATCAGCCTGGGCATCCGCCCAGTCTGATCAGTCTTCGCTGTGCACTCAGTAGGTAGCTTAGAACCAAAGCTTTCTTCATGCAGACAGCTAGGACTGATCAGACTAAGCGGATGCCCAGACTGATCTGAGTCTTCGCTGGGCAAACATGCCCTTTTGTAGGTTTTGTCATATGCTGGCTCATATTTTGTTTAGTAGTGAAATAAGAAAAAATAGCTGAATATTCTCCTTATCAGCAGTTATGTTTTAATCCAATTGAGGGATTAAGTTAAATCCACAAAAAGGTAATTGACAAACAATGCAGGCCCAGATCAGATTCCGCAGAATTGACTGAGTTGAGTTTTTATAGCCCAGTCAACCTAACATTTGTGTAGAGCTGGTCAGTTTACTGAACTACTATTTCCATGGCAGGCGTAGTCCTCTAAGTGGTAAACCAATATTTGTGCACATTCTTTCACCAATACAAACAACTTCCCTTCTTGAATCAGTAGAAAGGACACAATGACCATAGAAAATATTTCACGATCAATCACGGAAGCATGTTGCTGGACTCGACAGGGACTGAACCTGTGACCTCCTGATCACCAGTCAGCGCATCCGACTAGCCACCAAGGTCGGCAGAACATGTCTACTGTTTGCATTAATTACAGGCAATAAACATAGTAACACCATAAAACAAGGGGCCGACAGGCCACGGTTCGCTCACCTGAGTGACATAGCCACTGCAGACATGCAGATGTTATGCAACATTTTTCCAATCCTATCATCGCAACTAATGAAAATATCATCATCTGAGCAGTTCTTAGTTTTGAAGAAGAATACATGTATATGGGCCTGACAGTCAATGGAGTATGATCATTTGAATAAACTATCAATCACATTTCAACAGAAGGATCAATGTGAAATTTGGTGGAAATTGGCTAAGTGGTTTCCTAAGAATCATGATTTTATACATGTAAACAGCACAGTGGCAGGGAAATATTATAAATATAAACCAGATGATGGCCATCTTAGATTTCCAATCAGAACAATTTTAACTACTGTTGATCTACAAGTCACTTACTTCGATACTTTCAATATAAATGTATATGGCCCATACAAATGGGGAAGCAAATTTAATCTTGGAGGTAAAAAGGTCAAATGTCAACATAGAACCATCATTTTAGCAATTTTGGTAGATCTCCTGTCCCCCATAATTTGTGCAAAGATTAGGACCCAGGGCTTATTTGGTTACGGAGAAGATTTTTAAAGGTTTTTATCATATATGGGCATGGCAGCCATTTTGATCAATGGACCATACCCATTTTAGCAATCTTTCATTCTCCTGCCCACGGAGGCTCCGCATGAAATTTGAGCAACACTGGCCCGGAGGTTCAGAGGAAAAGCCATTTGAAATTATCAACATTTTTTCCATACAAATGTATGGGGCCTATACAAATGCATACAGAAGCAAACTTGACCTCACCGTAAAAAGGTTAAATGTCAATGTATGACAATTATTTTAGCAACTTTGGTAGACCGCCTGTTCCAGATGATATATGCAAAGATTCAGCCACAAGCCATCCTCGGTTTTGGAGAATAAGATTTTTAAATGTTTTTTCCCATACAAATGCATAAGGAAGCAAACTTGACCTTGCCATAAAAAGGTCAAATGTCAATGTATGACCATTATTTTAGCAACTTTGGTAGACCCCCCGTCCCCGATGATTTATGCAAACATTCAGCCCTAAAGCATCCTCGGTTCTAGAGAAGATGATTTTTAAAAGCTTTTTACCATATAAGGGCATGGCATCCATCTTGGTCAACGAACCGTGACCATTTTAGCAATCTTTTGTTCCCCCTACCTAAGGAGGCTCCATATGAAATTTGAGCAATTGTGTTGAGGTTTAACGACACGTCAACCCTTGTGGGTCATTTTGTGTCATCTCCCAGAGAAAGGGAGAAGAGAGAAAGAAGAGATAGTAGAAGAGATGAAAGAGAGGAACAGGGAAGAAAGAGGAACAGGAATGAAAGGGAAGAAACAGAAGAAATAAAAACATTCCCCCTCTACCTTTACCTACAACAAGGATAGCAGGCCTTGCCCAACTGTAAGCCAATATCAGTTGGACGCCCCGGTGAAATTCGAGCAAAATTGGCCCAGAGGCTCCAGAGAAGTTGTTTGAACATTTTTCCCATACAAATGCATAAGGAAGCAAAATTGACCTTACCGTAAAAAGGTCAAATGTCAATGTTCGACCATTATTTTAGTAATTTTGGTAGCCCTCCTGTTCCCAATGATATATGCAAAGATTCAGCCATAAGGCATGCTCGGTTTTGAAGAAGAAGATTTTTAAAGGTTTTTCCCATACAAATGCATAGGGAAGCAAACTTGACCTTGCTGTAAAAAGGTCAAACTTCAAATTACGACAATTCTTTTAGCAATTTTCGTAGACCTCCCGTCCCCGATGATTCCTGCAAAGGTTCAGCCCCAAGGCATTCTCGGTTCTGGAGAAGATTTTAAAGGTTTTTACCATATATGGGCGTGGCGGCCATCTTGGTCAACGGACCGTGACCATTTTAGCAATTTTTCGTTCCCCCTCCCTAAAGAGGCTCCATATGAAATTTGAGCAAAATTGGCTCAGCAGCTTCAGAGGAGACGTAGTTTGAAAATGTGAACGGACGGACGCACTGACTGACAGACGGACAGACGACGGGCAAAAAGTGATCACAATAGCTCATCCTGAGCAGAGCTCAGGTGAGCTAAAAAGACATCCTGATTTTGGAAACAGATCCGTACAAAGAGTTGTGGTAGAAAAGTCTTCGTAAATGGGTTAAGTTAAAAGACACAAAAATGAAATTAAATAATTTTTTAATACACCTATGGCTCAGAATCACGCGAGAGCACAAGAAACTTTTGTACTTGAACAATAAACAGCAGATGACATATTCACGATTCCATTCATTAAGCTCTTGATTATCCCCACATCTTGTGCAGTAGCTATTACATACCTGATCCAAATCCATTCTGGAGACTCAAACACCAAAATAAATACTGAAAAGGGACACTAACAGAAGCTAACTGTGAAACTGACAGTTTGATATTTATACCTATCCTATATTACAAGTAGCACTTACCAAGGATTTGAAGGAGAAACAAGGACCTACAGGGGCCCCGTCCCCAAAGGGAATCTCTCTCCCTTATAAATTCCCCTTTCAACTCCCGTCACACATATATGTAGCGATGTGTTGATATCCTCAAATATCACCACAAATTATTAACAAATATCAAATATTTATCATACAGATAAAAATTTTCTCCCTAAAATGCCTAAGCTGGGAGTCCTTATTTTTGTCACACTGAAATATATCAGTTTATTTCTTCTTGTCACAACTTGTCACACTGACAAGTCACAATTTCTTGAACTATACTAATCTCCAACTTTATATCTCCAACAAAAAAAAAAATGCAGTTAAAGTGATTCCAAGAGGTCAATTCTGCTAGCAGACAAGGTTGAAAAGTCACGTATACAAAGATTTTCAACTTTGTATAAATGACAAGCGCACAAATAACGTGGACAGTTCAATAGCACTAAATCAGATCAGCAACATTCATTGGCATCTCCTCTATTTGAGTGTTGTAGAATTGTTCTATATCTCGTAGAGTCCTTGAATCATCAGTTGTCAAGAAGTTTATGGCCACTCCTTTTCTTCCAAATCGACCACCTCGTCCAATTCTGAAAAGATAAAAAGTTTTTAGTTTTTGTTTTTTTTTCTTAAAATGAGTGCATGTATTTACATCAATCATAGGTCTAGATAAGAGTGTGTATCGGGAAAATAGTTTTCTTATTTCTCGAGGAAAACGTATGTTGTGGGTACTCATTAGAATCATCTCAGCGAGGCACTTCTAATGAGTACCCACAACACGTTTTCATCAAAAAATAAGAAAAATATAGATACTTTTTAGTTGAAAAAAGTGCCTTATCAAGAGCTATGATCAATAGTTGTCAGTTACATATGTTGTGGGTACTCATTAGAAGTGCCTGGGCGAGGCGCTTCTAATGAGTACCCACGTTTTCATCAAGAAATGAGAAAAATATAAGATACTTTTCAGTTGAAAAAAGTGCCTTATCAAGAGCTATGATCAATAGTTGTCAGTTATAGCTCAGACCAAAATGAGTGTCCAGATATTTTTTTTTTTTTTTTTTTTTTTTCCTGCTAGGTGCTTCTAATAAAAATACCCACAACATATATTTTCATGAAGAAATTAAAAGAATATAGAAACATACAGCATTTCTGGTGAAGGTATAAATGTGTTTGTAAACCACTATGCTCCCCAACTATATGCTTGTCCTTACAAAATGCTGAAGTTGGAAAGGAACATAACTCTGAAAGAAGTATTCTGATTTTTTTTCTTTTTGTAATCAAGTGATCTACTCCTCAGCCCCAATACACTCAACAAGTTTTCACACTCTAGCTAAAATAGTCAAGATAAATTGCTCACAAGAAAAGTGTGATGAATGGATGGACGAACAACACAAAAGCAATATGCCACTCCAACCTTCCAAGTTTGGGAGCATAGCTCAAAATAAGGCACTTGATAATGATTTAGCATTTATCAGTCAAGAGTATAACTTCTAAAGGTTAAAATTTTAAGAAGATTTCTAACTGGTGAAGTCAAAATTTAACTATAAAGTAACCTCCCTTCTAAAGTTAAGAGTTCACTTTACTTTGGCTGAAGGTTTTAACTTATTTAGGCTATTTCTCAAATTTGTAAATAGTTTGAAAATAACCTATACAAGTTAACAAGAAAAACACCTATCAGCATTATGGATGGGTTTTTCAAAAAGGTTAACCAAAAGATAAACCTCGGACAATGCCTGCCCACCCACCTGGACATCGCTATTTTAAAGGACCGATTTTTGAAAAATGCGTCCAAAAAGTATATTTTTACATTAACTTCACAGGCACTGCTTACACATTACTCAATGATGCATACAAAATTTTACTGCTTGATCATAAAGTTATGTAACAGATCTTTCATACAAAATTAACCGTTTGCCCATGAAAATTGCTACAAGTCTACAATCAGAAGATACTAAATATAAAAGGATATAAATTAAAAAATAACTGAAAAAAAGTTATATCCCCAAACTGTTATGCTCCTGACTGTTCACTGGATGTTATTTCAACATTATTTAAGTCATAGTGAGAAGATGGAATGATGATGATGAAAGGTTCTGTGCAATGAAGCTTGGTACAGTCACGAGGGGAATTCACTCAGAACCTTGTGATCGAATTCAGGAGCGCTAATCCCACTCAGACACCAAGATACTTTGATACGGAAAAGTACTGGGCCCAGTTGTTCAAAGCTAACGATGTCGTTAGTTAACGATTCGTTAAAATTTACATCGAGTGATACGCAAATATGCTGAAATTTTTTGCTGAAAAAATGTGACTAGCTTTTGCAGTGCAAAAGCTACTCGCATTTTTTCAGCAAAAAATATCAGAATATTGTATATTGAATCCGCTAAAACAGTTAACGAAATGACCCTTAACGAGCTCGTTAAGCTAATGACGCTTTGAACAACTGGGCCCAGATATTTTTCTTAATTCTGCAAAAAAGCGTATGTTGTGGATGCTCACGAGAAGCACCTCACGGAGCTAATGTATACCCATGTTTTTGTGCAAAAATAAGATAAACATTACTCAGATACCCCTTTATCTGTTTTTTTTTTTTTTTGTGTTGAGGTTTTACGGCCCAGTCAACCCAATGGGACCATGTCAAGCGCGGTCAGTTTACCAAACTACGCGTTTACTGGGCAGGCTTAGTCCTCCAAGCGGTTAACCAGGATTGTGCACATTCTTTCGTCAGAAACTGACAACTGCCCTTCTTGAATCAGCGGAAGGGAGAGAATGACCGTAGAAAATATTTCATGATCAATCTCCTTAAAAGAATGTTGCAGACCTCTGCAGGGGTTGAACCCGCGACCTCCTGGTCTCCAGTCGGACGGCGCATCCAACTGAGCCACCAAGCCCCCCATTATCTGGACTGATTGTGTTGGGGTTTAACGACACGTCAACCCTGGTGGGTCATTTTGTGTCATCTCCCAGAAAAAAAATAAGAGATAGTAGAGGAGATGAAAGAGAGTGACAGGAAAGAAAGAGGAAGAGATAAGAGATAGTAGAGGAGATGAAAGAGAGGGATAGGAAAGAAAGAGGAAGAGGAATGAAAGAAACAGAAGAAATAAAAACATTCCCCCTCTACCCTTACCTGCTACAAGGATAGCAGGTATTGCCCAACTGTGAGCCAATTGTCAGCTGCACGCCTCGGTGACTTAAGATACACAATACATCCACATCCAACCATCTCATCCCCTCCCCAAGTTATCTGCAGCTATGTGGGTGTCATAGCTCTTGATAAGGTGCTTTTTACCAAAAAAGTCTATATTTTTCTTATTTCTCAACCAAAATATATTGTGGGTACTCATTAGAAGCTTGCTGAGGCACGTCTAATGAGTACCCACAACATGTTTTCGTTTGTTTGTTTGTTTGTTTGATTTGGGCTTAACGTCGCTTTCAACCTTTTTCAGTCATATCGCGACGGTGTCTGGATGTGGCAGGGAGCTCAATGCTCACTTTTAGAGTGCTGCCTCACTGAAATATCACGCCCCAGACACTTTGACATGATATTCCACCCAGTCACATTATACTGACACTGAGCTGACCAGTTCTAGCTCTACTTTCTTAATGCTGAGCGCCAAGCGAAAGAGCAGCTAGTACCATTTTTAAAGTCTTTGGTATGACCCGGCCGGGGATCGAACCCGCAACCTCCCGGTCACAAAGCGGACGCTCTACCACTGAGCCACTGTGCCGGTTACATGTTTTCGTTGAGATATAAGAAAACTGTTTACCTGACACCCACTCAAATCTAGACAATGGGTGTATAAAAATGTCTTATCCAAGCCTATCATTGTCAGATCAGGTCCATCTCTCTATTTGAGCCAGCACATGACAAACCCTACAACAAGGCCTTTCTGACCAGCAAAGACTCAGATTAGCCTGTACATCCACCCAGTAGAGCGAGGATTCTTGTTCATCCCTTTTTGGATAGCAGGAGGCTGTACAAGCCAAATGCGATTGGGGAAGACTCTTGAGTCTTCTCTGGTAGCAAAAGTCTTATTGTAGGTTTTGTGGTGCGCGGGCTCATTTGTCAATGTCTTCCTTGGTACCCAACAATTCTGTATTCATAGTGCCTGATATGTGGGGGTATTCACACATTTTCCTATTTCTCCATAAAAACATATCATGGCTATTCATTAGAAATGCCTTTGACAGGTGCTTCTAATGAGTACCCACAAAATAAATTTTCAAGGAGAAAAGAGAAAAATATCTAAGTTTTAGTTGAAATAAATGCCTTATCTGGAGAAGTGCTGCGTTAAATATTAGCTAACAGAAAAGGCCCTAATCAGACTGCATGCATGCACTACAAATACAGGGGTGAGAATAGTTGCTAATAAATCAATCCTGAAATCTAAAAATCAGTCTAAAAACTACAAATATTTTTCTATTTCTCAATAAAAACATATTTTGTGGGTACTCATTAGAAGTGCCTCAGTGAGGAGCTTCTAATAAGTACCCACATCATGTTTCTATTGAGACATTAGAAAATAATTATGTGGATACTCCCTCTTATCTGGAGTGTTCCAAATACTCATAATTAGTTTTTAAAGTTATTTCAGGCATATATTAACCCAAACACTTCTTTTAATACAAAAGGATGATCTTGTGAACAAGTGTAAAAGTGAAATTTCATGCTTAAAATGAAAGTTCTCAGTCGTGAATTAATCCTGAAGATTCTTATCCCTTAAGTATCTTTTCCTCATGACAAGCAGAATGAATCCTGCCAACAACAAAGGCATAGCCCTGATTGTACAATTATATGCAGGGCTCGTTTGTGTTGAGGTTTTCTGGCCAATTCTACCTAATGGGGATCATGTCGAGTGCAGTCAGTTCACCTAACCACACTTTTACAGGGCAGACTTAGTCCTCTGAGCAGATAACCAGTATTGGGCACTTTCTTTCCTCAGAAACTGACAGCTGCCCTTCTTGAATCGGCTGAAGGGAGAGAATGACCGTAGAAAATATTTCATGGGAGTCGAAACGTCATTTGTTTCCAATTCCCTTTGAACAAACTGTTTCAAACATGAAGAATGCTGCTTTAATGGGCAACTAAAACAACATGTACTATACAGCTGACTTCAATTTAGCATCTGAATGAGACACCATAGCACTGGATTAGCTGTGATGACACTTTAAGATGCAAATTAACATAGAAAAGGTACATTAATTTTAGAGCGGAGTATCACCAGGAAAAAAAACTCACCATATTACATGACATCAAGTTTCTGATATGATACTGTATCATGATTAACCCTGATGGTTTTTCTATTTGTAACAAAATATCTCTGTATTGTGTTAATGTGAAGCTTGATGGGTAAAAAATTTCAGCAGATGACAATTTGATGGTTGGTCAGTTTGAAGATTAATGGCCCAGTACCTAACAACACTTTTCCTGGGCAGGTTTAGTTCTCTAAGCTGTTAACCAGTATTTGTGCACAGTCACTGGCCAGAGACTGACAACTGCCCTTCTTGAAACAGTGGAAGGGATAGAATGACTAGAAAATATTTCAAAAATTTCAAAATCAATCTCCAGGAAAGAATGTTGCTTGACCGAGCAGGGATCAAAACTAACCTGCAACCGCCACATCACCGACTGAAACCGCATCTGAGCCACGGTGGACGGCAGATGACAGTTTGAAATATTTTTTCTTTTTTTTTTGTTTGTTTGGATAGGCTTAGTTCTCTAAGCAGTTAAGTATTGTTCACATTCTTTCGCCAGAAAATATTTTTCTTTAAGATGCTCACTTGCTCAGCACATGTAAGAAAGTTACATTCCCCCACCTTCAAGGAGTTATCAAGGAAATTTAGCCATCCAATAAATAGGCAATTTTTCATCACAGTTACCTATGAATGTAGTTTTCTCTGTTGGCGGGAAGATCATAGTTTATAACTAGTGAGACTTGCTGTACATCAATGCCTCTTGCTAGCAAGTCTGTCGTGATCAGAACACGACTTGATCCGGTACGGAACTCTCTCATAATCACATCTCTCTCCTTCTGATCCATATCACCATGCTGAAAACAAACCAGATATACACACCCCGATTTAAAATACAAGAAATATTTTCCAAAGAGATTTACAAATCTGATAATCAAACGTGGGAATTACCACTAGTTTGTTTATAACTTTTGCAAGTCTCATGGAAAATTTTTCCTGTATTTTAAACAAGGGCTATATTTTAACTTCTGTGTTTGTTATTTTACCCTTAGTATTCAGACACGTCAACTCCTTACCATACTTAATCTAAAATTTAAACAAGTACAATTTACTACCCACTGTTGTGTCTAAAATAGCTGGATGAGCGGCAAACAGAGTAGAGCCTGATGAGATGCCGAGTTTGCAGCATCTCATCTGGGTCTACACTGTTTACTCGGGCCTGTCTGACCAAATACATACAATAAAGTTCAACATATGGTAAGAGTCATGCTAAAACAGGTAAAATTATGACCAAATCGTCAGTGATTACTAATCGATTATCGATCACAATGGCAGGACTGATAATCAATTATCTGATTAGCCAGCCTTAGTAGTGAACCTTTCCATCCCTGCAGACCAACACAAACATCTTTGCAAACAGTGTGGAGCCAGATGAGTCGGCTTGTAACTATCTCTTGCCATACTGATTTACCAGCTCTTGTACAAAGAGCTAAATAAGATGTTGCCTTTGCTAATATTGTGAAATTCATACAAAAAAAAAAAAGTACTGCTGCACAGAGTCTATTTCTGCAAGGGTAAGTTTCTATGGTTTTGGTCCCTGTTTGAGCTCAGGCAGGGTTGTGGAATTATCAAATTTTATTACTTGTCCACGGAGTCAAAATCCACATATCCAGGATAAACATGCCTGCAAACTGTTATTTTTCTTATTTCTTTAAAAAAAACAAAAAAACAAATGTGGATACTCATAAGGGGCATCTTGGTGAGATGCTTCTAATGAGTACCCAAAGCATATGTCAAGAAATAAAATAAATACAGTTGACTCTCGCTATTTCCAACTCGCTTATCTCGAGTAACCGCTTATCTCGAAGTGAAAATCTGGTTCCTGCCTAAACATGAAAATCTAACAACAGGTAAAATTATTGTGAAAAAGAGGAGAAATTCCTAAGGAGCAATTTCTCCTCTTTTCCACAATATTTTCATTACATGTACATCTCTAACTTCAAGAGTCCAATTCATATATATTTATTAAATGTGGTTAATCGAATTATTTTTTCCTGAACTCTGCAAATCTGATATGTCGAGGTACGGATATCTCGAAGTATTTCAGAGAGTCCCTTGGAAATCGAGATAGCGAGAGTCGACTGTACATATCTCATAATCTGGATATTCTTCTTAGCTAGAGCAATGATGTTATTGTCCCAGGACAAGTAAACTAGAATTTTCTACTTGTCCTCAGAAAAGTGGGACAAGCTGGACAAGTTGGACACGCTATTTCCATAGCCCTGGCTGAGGTTGAATGCCACTGTCAACAAACTCAGTACATCGTCTGAATGTGACAATGGGGAACTGATGCTTTTATGCAGCCAACTTGTTATTTCAACTTCGCTATCTAAAAATAAGGGCTTATCTCGAAGTGAAAATCTGGTCCCTATTTTAACATGGAAATCTAACAAAAGTCAACAAAAAATATTGTGGAAAAGAGAAGAAATTGCTCCAAATGTCTCCTCTTTTCCACAATATTTTCAATATATTTCTAATTTCAGGCATCAAATTACATGTTCATTTGTAAAATGTGGTTGTTTGATTTATCTTTAGCTGATATGTGGAGGAACTGACATCTCGAAGTATTTCAGAGAGTCCTTTGGACTTCCTGATAATGTAAGTCTACTGTAGAGCGCTGCCTCTCTAAATCAACATCAGTATAACCAGCTCAAGCTCTTCCAAGTCCTAAAGCTGAGCATCAAGTATCACTGTATCAGTAACAATTTTATTAAGTCCTATGCATTACCAGATTTGGGAGTCCTATCTACCTCCTCCTGATGGGAATGTGGACACGCTACCAAAGAGCCATTCATAGCTTTAACCCTTTCATCCCGAGGGACAGAAGCAGATACCTGTGCAAACTAGCCCTCTCTTCAGGGTTTCTAAACAGTTTGCCATTTGGTTCCAGATATTTTGATGGATTTTCTGATTTGCAACAATGGAGATGTCCAAATCCAAAGACAGAATACATAGCAACAGATAAGGTGCTTTTTTCAACCGAAAAATACTGATATCTTTCTTATTTCTCCATGAAAACATATGTTGTGGGTACTCATTAGAAGCATCTCCCCAAGGGGGTTCTAATGAGTACCCACAACATATGTTTTCGTGGAGAAATAAGAAAAATATTATGTGGATAACCCCTCTTTTCTGTTGCTATGAGAATAGTCCACTTTAGAAACTTGTGAACGAAAGAGTTAAAGGTTTATACCGGAGCTACTTTAGAAGTAACAAAAATCACAGGAGCTTCACTTTTGTTTCAAACTGATTTTCCCAGACTGTTGTTATGATAATTATATTGTCTGTAAAATTAATGAGAATAAGTGTTTTGATACCCTAAGTTTTACAAAATTAATTTATGCTCTCACTGAGGTTCTGAGGAATCTGCACTCATTGTAAAAGAAATATACATGCTTATCATAAAAATACATAATAATAAGAAGTAATTGGATCATATACACTATTTAAGAACATTTTTAACTCCCTTGACCTTACTTGGCTATGTAGCCTAGTTAGAAACTAATAGTAAACTACATACTTAGACAACATTTGCTCCTATAATACTTTATTGCAGTCCTCATAAGCATTTTATAGCAAATTAGGGGCAGCTTAATTTTATTTGGAAATAGTTTTTTCAGACAACAAAAAGTAATGTAATATCATTATCAGTTCAGGTATCAACCTTTAACCAAACTAGTATTACTGACCATGGCAGAGACTGTAAAATCTCTGGACAACATCTTTTCTGTGAGCCAGTCGACCTTTCGTCTTGTGTTACAGAAGATTACAGCTTGAGTGATAGTAAGAGTCTCATACAGATCACATAAAGTATCCAGTTTCCATTCCTGAAAAAACACATGAACTGAAACATGTAGGGGTGTAATGATACATCAATAAATCAATGCATTATGATGGTGACTGCCATTATAGTGCTATCCTGATAGTGTTTTCAACAGACAACTATTGTGAAGAGAAGGGACTTCTGCTTTGCAAAAAAATTTGTTAAAACAGTAACAAAGCCGATATTTGAGACAGCAGCAAAGTAAGGTATCATTACAGGTCTTTATAAAATCAGCAAAATTCATTAAAATACTGTGTAACTTGGAGATGTTGATAGTTTTGAGATGCATCGTAATATTAGAACTTTGATTGTGATAATATCGTAATAGGGTTTCTCTGATAGTGACTATACTGATAGTATTGTGATAGTCCTAATCTGGCATGATAGTCAGCCCTCTTAATATGATAGACTGGCGAAATCTGTAGAATATTTGCATGTTAACCTTACAGAATCATTCAACATTATAACAGACATTATATTATAATGATTTTATTATTATTTTTTGTGCCAGAAAATAAAACTGACATTTTATGGCAATCTCTCGAGTTACAGGTTTCACATAGACTTTAAAATTCAACTCTTTTTTTTTTTCTTTTTTTTTTCACTACTTAGCCAACATCATGAGAAAGTAGTACATCACTCGCTTTGTAAATAGTGTTCATAAGCAGTCAAAGCTCTCACCTTTCCTGGGCCCAGTTGTTCAAAGCGTCGTTAGCTTAACGAGCTCGTTTAGGGTCATTTCGTTAACTGTTTTAGTGGATTCAATACACAATATTCTGATATTTTTTGCTGAAAAAATGTGAGTAGCTTTTGCACTGCAAAAGCTACTCACATTTTTTCAGCAAAAAATTTCAGCATATTTGCGTATCACTTGATGTAAATTTTAACGAATCGTTAACTAACGACATCGTTAGCTTTAAACAACTGGGCCCTGGTTACTTATAATAAGTAACTCAAAAAGTTATTGAAAGTTTTAAATGGTAACCCAGAGTTAGTACCAGAAAATTAATTACCTTTACAGGCATTTTTTATCTTTCACTGTGGAATTTTGTTCAACCTTTTACATTTTTTTTCAAGGTAGACCTGTTTGACTTTACAACTGTTCTAATGATTTATTGTGCATCAGTGAAAAGGTCTTATATCAGGGATCTAAGTTTCTGGTTTTGATCTCTGACCCTTTTATTGATACAAAAAATAATGCTGTGTAAAATTGCAGGTTACAAAAAAGTTGGGTTGGTTGAGTTGGAGTTAAGTGCCAAGTCAACACTATTAGGATCATGTCAAGCCAGTCATACATAACCACACTTTTCCTGGGCAGGCCTGATCCTCAAGGCACTTAACCAGTACTTGTGCACATTTGTTTGCCAGAAACTGACAACTACCTTTCTGGAATCAGCAGAAGGGACAGAATGACCATAGAAAATATTTTATGATCACTTTTCATGAAAGAACATTGCTGGACACCGCCTGGATCAAACCCGTGACTCACTGATCACCGGTCAGACGAAAATAGGACACAGCCAGAGGCCTGCTTTGAGTAAAAAAAAATCTTATTTCTGAGCAACAAAACTAGATTACAGTTATTAAAGATAAAATCCTCTCCAACCAAGGGAGATAATATTTTGCAATATTAGTAAAAGGCAAAGCAGCAGCTTTTCGACCAAGGGAAGGACATAGAAAGTAACAGCTTTCAGTTAGATCTCAAACACACAAAGGTGCCAAACTACACATGCTTTGCAGCTACTCATTGTAACTAGGGCTCATTGTAACTGCCTTAGTTTGCCTTACTACAGAACCACTTCCAACTAAAAGATCAGTAACCGCACCTCTCTTTCTACTTGAATGTAAAACTGTCGGATACCCTCAAGGGTCAGTTCCTCCTTCTTCACAAGAATACGTATAGGGTCCCTCATGAACCTTTTAGTAACTTCTAAAACTTCATCTGGCATTGTTGCAGATAATAATACCACCTGGAAAACATACGGATCTCTTAAGATTAACACAGGCAACAGTATCATAATCTGTCAGTTCAAAAGGGCTCCAAACTAATGACATACGAGATCAGGGTTTTCCCTTAGAGTTTTAAGAGGGTCCCAGGGACTCCCTTATGTGAAGATAAGGGGTCCTTTAATAAGGTTTAGGGGTTTATTGTTTTAAAGAGGGCCCTTTAAGAACTGCAAAATTAAAAATTCTGCAGCAGATGACACTTTGAAGTACTTTTTTTTAGAGAAAATATGGCTTGACATTTCATGTGAATTGTCCACTATGCAGACAATTCACATGAAATGCAAAGCCTTATTTTTTTCCGAAAAATAAAATCAATTTTAGACTGTTGTCTGCTACAATTTGCATTGTGCTTTATGGGTGAACTATTGCCCAAATATTGATTTCATGGCCTTTAGACCATGAATAGATTAAAATACAAAGCCATATAGATAAATAAAAATTTTGGATTTGATTCTGAATGCATCACTCAGGACTCTTTTCCCTAGTTTTTAAGAGTCCCAAAGGTTTTGAGGGTAAAAACTGCCAAAATGCTAGTTAGGGAAAACCCTGTGATATCCATCTAATATGTTTACCATAGCTCCAGATATGGGGTATCAAGTTAAAAAAATTCTTATTTCTCCATGTAAACACGCTTCTAATGAGTACCCACAACATGCTTTCATGGGAGAAATAAGAAAAATATTAACCCTTTGGTTCAATGAAAAAAAAGTGCCTTATCTATGGTTTTTTTTATTCAATGCTCCACAAAAACGGAAATTGCCACAACCTAAAAAAACTTCGAGAGAGATGATTTATAAAGCTGCAAAAGCATACATTTGCTGACAAATAAGAATTTTAGTTTGAGCTGAGGATTATGTTCTCCATAAACAATATTTCAATGATGCTAATCAGTCTCAAACAAGAAATAAGAATGTTGAAGCCACTGATTATATACACAGAAGCCCACACAGGGGATGTGTTGGTTGGTCGGGAGTTTAACGGCCCACTCAACACTATTAAGGTCATGTTGAGACGATCAGTTTACCTATCCACACTTTTCCTGGCCACGCAACCACGATCAATCTCCATGAGAGCAAGTTTCAAGACCTGGCAGGGATGGAACTGGCTACCCCAATCACCAGCCGAATGCGCATTCGACTGTGCCACCAAGGTCAACTGGGAAATGTGAACTGCAATGGAGTGCCATACAGTCATGAGCCAAGTTCTACCCCAAGTGGGATTTGAACCCAGTACCTCATAATCCAGCAGATAGCACTGATCAAACATTCACCTTGACACTTCTGTGGTGACCCCGAGGTCAAACACCACAAAATGCAGCATCTGATCAGCATAGCTTTTGATAAGGCCCTTTTTTTTTCACCCCCCAAAAGTATCCATATTTTTCCTATTTCTCGACAAAAGCATATGTTGTGGGTACTAATTAGAAGCGCCTTGCCGAGGCACTTCTATTGAGTACCCACAACATATGTTTTCGTCGAGTAATTAGAAAACTATTAACCTGATACCTGTTCTTATCCAGACCTATGGATAGTGTCCATAGTTTATTTCTCATCCTGCGATTTTAGACAAATAAATAGGTAGTAAACAGGACTTCATTTCAGGACAAGTATTGTAACGAGTTAAAGCGACCAATAGGTAAATAAAATCAGGGTTGTCAGTAAAATTTTTTAGAGGAGGCAAGAGCAGTATTTAAGGCAGCCAAAATGGCTACTGCCTCCAGAACCCTATTTACCATATGTATTCAGACAGACCTGCATGAGCAAACAGTATAGACCCAGATGAGAAGCCACTGAATGCGTGAACATTTTGTGGGGTGAAGCGCTTCTATTGTTTACCACAACATGTTGTAATAGAGAAATAAGAAAACTAACAGTGCTTCTCTGACAGCTGAAATGTTTGTTTGTTTTGAGGTTTTACGGCCCAGTCAACCAAATGGTGTCATGTCGAGCGCGTCAGTTTACCTAACCGCAAGTTTACTGGGCAGGCTTAGTCCTCTAAGCAGTTAACCAGTATTGTGCACATTCTTTCGCCAGAAACTGACACTGCCCTTCTTGAATCAGCTGAAGGGAGAGAATGGCCGTAGAAAATATGAGTGCCTTATCATGAGCTATGGATTTAGCATGGCAGTAATGTCTGGCCAATATACCTGAATATCTTGTGGCATAAATCTGAACACATCATAGATTTGATCTTTGAATCCTCTTGATAACATCTCATCAGCTTCATCTAATACAAACATTTTGATACTCTTGGGATCTGAAATGTATGATAATCATTACTGTAATAAGTTATTATAACCCTAAGTATTGGGACAGACATGACTGAGCAAACAGTGTAGACCCATACTGGACGCACCTGAATGCTGCATCTGAACAGGATATATACTGTTTGCCACTCATCCAGCAATATTTTAAACTCAGGCTGGCACGATTAATCTGATAATCGATTAATCTGTCGATAAATTTCAAAATAATGATTATAGTCACTGATTTGCTAATGATCGATTATTTGATTTATGTGTCTGTTACATTACACTAATTACCCTAAGTATTCGGACACCTCAGTTCTTTTCCATACTTGCTCTTAAATTTGAACAAGAACAATTAACTACTCAATGTTGTGTCTAAAAAATAGCTGGAGGGGTGGCAAACAGTGTAGATCCTGATGAGATGCCGCATTCTGTGGCGTCTCATCTAGTCTATACTGTTTGCTCGGGTCTGTGTGTACGAATGCATACGGTAAAGTATAACCTTTGGTAAAAGTCATGCTCAGACCGTAAGCCAGACAGGTTAAAATATGAACAAATCTTCAGTGATTACTAATCGATTATCGATCACAATGGCAGGACTGATTATCGATTATCTTTTCAACTCTGATTAGCCAGCCCTATTTTAAACACATCAGCGGGTAGTGAAGCAGATTAGGAGATTCAGAACTATGGTGACACAATATTTAAATTAAATATGGTACCTGTCTCAGTAACTCGGGTTGAGGTATGGCCCTGTCAACAATATTTCAGTCATTTCATTATCCAGAAAGAGAAGTAGGACTCAAACAGGACTTAAGTTAACTTATCGAAATCTATGTTTGGTGAAGTGAATTTAGCAGATGATAGATGATAAAATGATAACATGGACCTCAAGGCTGGCTCTCAGAACCTGACATTCCAATTTTCATAGTTGATCATCTGGGCCCAGTTGTTCAGAGCATTGTTAACAAACTTGTTCATGGTCAAAATATAAGTTCTAGTAAGTACATTATCTAATTCACAGGTGTTTTTGCTCAAAAAACACATTTTTTTAACAAAAATCTTAGGGTAAAAGCCATATTTAATGATCAAAGTTTTAACGATATGTTAACTAACGACATTGTTAGTTTTGAACAAATGGGCCCAGACTTCACGTTCAACTGATCATGGAGTAATATTTAACTTATATAAAATATCGTCAACTAACGACATTGTTAGTTTTAAACAAATGGGCCCAGACTTCACGTTCAACTGATCATGGAGTAATATTTAACTTATATAAAATGTAGTCATTCTTATTTTAGCTAGGTACTTGTTTAAGGCTATTTTTAACAAATTTCACCTTTATTCACTGCAAATCTAAAAGGACCCAAATACTGTTCAGTTATTTCACTTTTTTACAACTATCTCTTAAAATAAAAGGTGAGAAAAAATCTGTTACTGAAAACAGAACTTCCAATCAGTCGACCGTAAATTTTCTTCCCAATCATCAAGACTCATGAGGCAAAAGTGATTGACCAATGATTATAATCCATCCTCTCAACAACACTATCTGCTACTCACCCAGAGCCCGCCGGTTGATCATGTCGTGTACCCTACCAGGGGTTCCAACTACCACATGAACAGTGCTACTTTGTAACTTATGAATGTCCTCTCTAACTACAGTCCCACCTATACAAGCGTGACACTGTGCTCCCATATAATCTCCTAGAGCCAACATCACCTTTCTTATCTGCAAAAAATTAAAGCAATCCACATGATCAGGGTTGTGGTAAGACCATGCCCGACTTGTCCAATTAGTCCCATTTCCCTGAGGACAAGTAGGAAATTTCACTACTTATCCTGGGACAAGGACTTCATAGCTTTACCTAGAAGAGTATCCAGAATATAATATCAGTGTTGTGCCTAGGCCTGAAAATTAAAGGGACACTAGTGGCCCACTCCCTTCTTTTCTGGGTGACATTTAGAAATTCTGGGGGACACAGTTATTGTTATCAGACAAAAGGTTTTTGATACAGCCTATCTTTTGTTTCTGGTTTCTTTTTCAATGCAGTCTGACCACTTGCTCACTGTATATCTGATTTTGCATCTTTTGATCGCAAAATGCAGCAGCGAAAACTATGGCAAGCCGTTTTACTATTTATTCTATAAATCAGATATCTGATTTAATATATCAGATATCTTATATAATATATAAGATATCTGATATTTTATATTAGATATCTTATATAAATAAGATATCTTATATGTCAATTTAGATATCTTATATGCTATATAAGATACCTGATATATAAGATATCTTAATTGGCATATAAGATATCTTATATGCTATATAAGATATCTGATTTGCTATATAAGATATCTTATATAGGATATAAGATATCTTATTTACTAAAGAAGATATCTCATTTGTTCAATTAAATACTATATCTCATTTAGTATATCAGATATCTTATTTAGTATATCAGATATCTATATTAATATATTAGAAATCTTATTTAACAAATAAGATATCTTATATGGTAAATAAGATATCTTATATGCGGAATTAAATAAGATATCTAATATGGTATATCAGATATCTTATATCGGATATAAGATATCTTATATAGGATATAAGATATCTGATATGATAATTCAGATATCTTATATCCTATATAAGATATCTGATATAATGTATAATAAATAGTAAAATGGCTTGCCAGAAAGCCGTTTTACTATTTATTCTATAAATCCAATATCTGATTTAATACATCAGATATCTTATATAATATATGATATCTGATATATTATATTAGATATCTTATATAAAATAGATATCTTATATGTCAATTAAGATATCTAATATGCTATATAAGATATCTGATATGCTATATAAGATATCTCATATAGGATATGATATCTTATTTACTAAAGAAGATATCTCATTTATTTAATCAAATAAGATATCTCATTTAGTATATCAAATATTTTATTTAGTATATTAGATATCTATATTAATAAATAAGATATCTTATTTAACAAATAAGATATCTTATATGGTAAATTAGATAGCTTATAGAGTATGGCTATATTATAAGCTCATATGAGCCTTTGGCACACTATTACCTCTAAACAATTTGCTGTGAAAAGTTTACAAAAACTTTCAAAGGGGCATAAATCTGCAAATATTGGGTGCACTGTAACCTAAAAATAATATGTGCTGCTCCACATCATCATGTAAGTATTTATGAAGTTTCAGCTTGATTGGATGTGAACTGTAGGAGGATTTAGCCGGAAACAAAAAAATTAATAGAAATTTTCAAAGGGGTTTAGCTCTGCTACTATTTGGCGGACTGTAACCTTGAAACAATATGCGCTGCTCCACATCATGGTCTTACTACAAATCAAGTTTCAGCTTGATCTGATGTAAACTGTAGGAGGATTTAGCCGGAAACAAAAAATTAATAGACATTTTCGAAGGGGTTTAACTCTGCTAATATTTGGTGGACTGTAACCTCGAAACAATACGTGCTGCTCCACATCATAGTCTAACTGTACATGAAGTTTCAGCTTGATTGGATGTAAACTGTAGGAGGAGTTAGCCGGAAACGAAAAGTCTACTGAAATTTTCAAAGAGGCATAACTCCGCTAATATTTGGTGGACTGTAACCTCGAAACAATATGCGCTGCTCCACATCATGGTCTAACTATACATGAAGTTTCAGCTTGATCGGATCTTAAATGTAGGAGGAGTTAACCGGAAATGAAACGTTTACAGAAATTTACTAAGGGGCATAACTCTGCAAACATTTGGTGAACTGTAACCCCGAAACAATATGCGCTGCGCCACATCATGGTCTAACTATATACCAAGTTTCAGCTTGATCAGATGTAAACTGTAGGAGTTAGCCGGAAACGCTAAGTCTATTGAAATTTTCAAAGGGGCATAACTCTGCTAATATTTGGTGGACTGTAACCTCGAAATAATATGCGCTGCTCCACATCATGGTCCAACTATATATGAAGTTTCAGCTTGATCAGATGTAAAATGTAGGAGGAGTTAACCGGAAATGAAAAGTTTACCGAAATTTTCTAAGGGGCATAACTCTGCAAACATTTGGTGGACTGTAACCCCAAAACAATATGCGCTGTGCCACATCATGGTCTAACTATATACCAAGTTTCAGCTTGATCGGATGTAAACTGTAGGAGGAGTTAGCCGGAAACGAAAAAGTTTACGGACGGACGGACGCCATACCCCGTAACATAATACGTCCCGTTTTTCAAACGGGCGTATAAAAATGGCGGGAATGGCATAGGTACAACCCGTGATATATACGTTTTTCTTATTCCTTGAACATATGTTGAGGTACTCATTAGAAGCATCTTACCAACCCTTCTAACGAGTGCCCACCTTTTCTTTGAAAAATAAGAAAAATGTCAATTTTCCAGAAAGTAAACTGTGGCTGGACAAATAGGTTTTGACCATTTACAAGTAATAAAATTTGATAAATCCACAACCCTGCACATGATGTTCAGGTGTGGAAATTGGGATAGCAATGTCAGAATCGTGTTAACATGAATTTGTTCCCATGCCACATCCAGGACCTCCTGAGGCAGCGACATCAAATTTTGGTAAACAAAAATGGGTGCTCTATCATTTTTTAAGTATTTTAGAAAAAAGAGCGAACTGGTCAGAGTTTCTGCAATGCTATTCCATGTACATATGATTTAATTTTCTCTGCAGACTGAAAAAAAAAAACATTTAATAGAGTATAGTTTGTTACTTTGTAGAGGATGACCAGCACCAAACTGACCATGAATTTGCATTTTCGCAATGTTTGAATGTCAGACAAGTTATGTAATTTTATTTATTTATTTTTTTTTCAAATTTTGACAAGCATGAGAGGATATGACACTCAGCCTGATAATCTTGACTTACAATATATCATTCTGACATAAAAAAAACAACTTTCGCAATGAAGATTGTGTTAGGGTTTAATGACATGCCAACCCTTGTGGGTCATTTTGTGTCATCTCCCAGAGAAAAGGAGAAGAGAAAGGGAGAAAAAAAATAGTGTAGAGGAGATTAAAGAGAGGGACAGGGAAGAAAGAAGAACAGGAATGAAAGTAAAGAAACAGAAGAAATAAAAGCATTCCCCCTAATAAAAACATTCTACCCTAACCTGCTACAAGGATACAAGGCCTTGCCCAACTGTTAGCCAATATCAGTTGGTCGCCCCGGTGACGTGAGCTACATGGCACCTTCGCACCACCCGACCACCACTACTCCGCAATGAAGAAATATCGCTAAAACTCGGGCATGTTGCTCCCACCCTCTCTTCTGTCAGCCTTCAGATTGCTTGATACAGTTGGCTGATACAAATTCACACACTGAATGACAGACATTGCACTGTGCAGATCCAGATCAGTTGGCTTCTGAATCACATGCAAAGGCAGGACATATTCAGGTTCAGCATGACCAGGGATAAATGTACAAGTCTTAATTAGTTCTGATTTAAGTAGCCACAGAAGTACGTACTCACAGAGCTCTAGATAACTTGTTGGTACAATGAGTATTTTACCACCTGCTTTAAAGATTTATGCTCAAATGACCATTTTCAATGCTTAACTCTTAAAGCACCAAGCATAAGTGTAGCATACAAAATTTCTTTTTCACAGAAAAAAAAGCTTAGCATTTGACGTGAATTGTCTGCTTAGCAGACAATTCACATCAAATGCCAAGCTTCATTTTATCTGAAAAAAAAAAAAAAAAAAAAGAGTAAAAACACCTAGAACTGTGTCATCGGTGCTTTAAAGGTTAAACCCTTCCTGATCTAGTGTACTGCTACTGCTCACAAAAGAATGAGGGAAATTCTCTTATATTAAATGTAAAGTTTACTGAAAAATTTTACCCCTAAATTTGATTTCAGTGCTGAAATCCAAAATTTCATTTGAGTATTTTTACTCCCACTCAGCTTCAATTTCAATGCGGATTTTCAAGAATTCAATGCTGAATTACCCTTTACTCTCTCTTATCTACAGCTCTGACTCAGTATGAACTTTTTACCTGTGAGGCGAGTTCTCTGGTGGGGGCCAAGACAAGAGCCTGGCATTCAGTCCAGTCCACTTTCAACTTCTCAAGAATTGCTATTGAAAATGTTGCTGTCTTCCCGGTACCAGACTGGGCTTGCGCTATTACATCACGACCTACAAATATTAAAAAAAATGGTTAATAAAGAACTCTTTTTAAAAAGACTGGATACACTTGGTAGATTCTTTGCCGTTTTGTACAAGGGATTTCTGTAACTTGCTTACTTCATTGCATACAAGACCTTCTGAAAATGGGCCTACTGTAAAAGGAAAGAATTTGCTCCACAATGAGGAAAACTGCTGTGACTTCCAGCTTACTTCCCTGCAGAGTGCAGACAAAACCCCTTCTGAACTAGAGCTGGTGTTTGTAAAACACTATGCCCCCAACTGCCTGGCTCTAACACTGTTTGACTCCAACACTGCTTAGCCATGACGGTAACAACAGTACAAATATATGATTTCAATGTTATTTTATCAAAGGGAAATAACTCTAAAATAGGAGATGATTGGGATAAGAAAAAAATACGGATCACCTATTTTTTCATGAGGAATCAAAACATGAAATTTCAAAACATTAGCATACATGGTTCTAAACTTATGCTATACACAATAAAGCAACGACATTAAATGGCCCGAAATTGCGAAGGGCCATAACTCCAACATTTCATTTAATTGGTTCAAAATTTATTCAGGTGATCTCCTCCTCAATCCCAATCAGTATACCAAATATCATGGCTCTAGCTTAAATACTTTTTGAGATATCTTGCTGAAAAAGTCAAAATGCCTAGAACTACAAAGGGCCATAACTACATCAATTTTTCATGGAATTCCCTAAAAAACAAACCAGGTAATCTCCACATCATCCCCAATCAGCATATAATATTTCAAGACCCTAGCTTAAGTGCTTTTCGAGAAATCTTGCTGACAAGGTCAAAATGAGCAGAACTGCAAAGGGCCGTAACTTTATCAATATTTTCATGGAATTCTCTCAAAATATAATCGGGTAATGTACACATCATTCCCACTCACTGTATCGAATTTCAAGAACCCAGCTTAAATACTTTTCAAGATATCTTGCTCACAAGATTTAATTCTGATTTTTTTCAAAGGGGCATAACTTTAAATAAACATGCTAGACAAGAAACAAAATACGGGTCGACTATTTTTTCATTGGGAACCCAAATATAAAATTTCAAAACCCTAGCGTGCAGGGTTCTTAAGATATGGCATGCACAAAAAAAGCTTGATGAACGGACAAACAGTCGATGGACAAATGAAGGCAAAATAATATGCCCCATCAATTTCATTCGAAACTGGGGGCATAATCAGGTCATCTACTCATCGCTACCAATCTATTCATCAAGTTTCAAGGCTCGAGCTTCAATAGTTTTTGAGATATTTTGTTCACAAGGGAAACATGCCCAAATTTACAAAGGGCCATTACTTATGAAATATTTTTCAGAATTTACAAAAAAATTAATAAGGTCATCTACTCATCATTACCAATCAATTCACCAAGTTTCAAGTCTCTAGCTCTAATAGTTTTTGAGATATTTTGCTGACAAGATAAAAATGCCCAAAATAACAAAGGGACATATCTCAAGAAGTATATTTCAAAATTTCTTCAAAAGTTAATCAGGTTGTCTACTCATCACTACCAGTCTATTCATCAAGTGTCAAGGCTCTAGTTCCAACAGTTTTTGAGATATTTTGCTGACAAGGTAAAATTGCCCAAAATTACAAAGGGCCATAACTCATGAAGTATTTTTCAGAATTTCTTCAAAAATTAATCAGGTCATCTACTCGTCACTACAAATCCATTTACTAAGTTTCAAGGCTCTAGCTCTAACAGTTTTTGAGATATTTTGCTGACAAGATAAAAATGCCTAAAATTACAAAGGGGCATAACTCAAGAAGTATTTTTCAAAATTTTCTTCAAAAGTTAATCAGGTTGTCTACTCATCACTACCAGTCTATTCATCAAGTTTCAAGGCTCTAGCTTCAATAGTTTTTGAGATATTTTGCTGACAAGTTAAAAATGCCCTAAATTACAAAGGGCCATAACTCATGAAGTGTTTTTCAGAATTTCTTTAAAAGTTAATCAGGTCATCTACACATCACTACAAATCCATTTACTAAGTTTCAAGGCTCAAGCTCTAACAGTTTTTGAGATATTTTGCTGACAAGGTAAAAATGCCCAAAATTACAAAGGGCCATAACTCAAAAGGCATTTTCCAAAATTTCTTCAAAAGTTAATCAGGTTGTCTACTCATCACTACCAGTCTATTCATTAAGTTTCAAGGCTCTAGCTCCAACGGTTTTTGAGATATTTTGCTGACAAGATAAAAATGCCCAAAATTACAAAGGGCCATAACTCATGAAGTATTTTTCAGAATTTCTTCAAAAGTTAATCAGGTCATCTACTCATCACTACAAATCCATTTAGTAAGTTTCAAGGCTCTAGCTCTAACAGTTTTTGAGATATTTTGAGATATTTTGCTGACAAGGTAAAATTGCCCAAAATTACAAAGGGCCATAACTCAAGAAGTATTTTTTAAAATTTTCTTCAAAAGTTAATCAGGTTGTCTACTCATCACCACCAGTCTATTCATCAAGTTTCAAGGCTCTAGCTTTAATAGTTTTTGAGATATTTTGCTGACAAGATTGCATCCATATTTTTTCAAAGGGCCATAACTCAGAAAAGGGGCATAATCCTGTCAAGAAAAAAAATACGTTTTTTCATGAGGAATCCATATATGAAATTTCAAAACAGTAGCATTCACGGTTTTAAAGTTATGCTATGCATCAAAAAGCGTGACGAACGGACGGACGGACGAACAACCCAGAAGCAATATGCCCCTCCAACTTCTTTGAAGTTGGGGGCATAACAAGTGGAGTGAATTCTTTCCTTTTATAGTAGGCCCCTTCTCAGATGGTAGACAAATCTGGCTTGCTTTGGAGTTCCACAGACCAGTCAACACTATTAAGGTCATGTCAAGTCGGTCAGTTTACCTAACCACATCTTTTTCTCTAAGCTGTTAACCAATGTTTGTGCACATTCTTTCGCCAAAAAATGACATCTGCTCTTTTTGAATCAGCCAACAGAAGAGAATGATCATAGAAAATATCTCATTATCAATCTTCACAAAAGAATGTTGCAGGACCCTGCAGGGATCAAACCCACAACCTCCTGATCTCAAGTTTGACTGTACATCCGTCTAAGCCACTGAGGTCAGCTTCAGAAGGCAGACAAAATTTTAATTGTTGCCTCCCATGAAAGTGTACCAATTTTCCTTAAATTATTCTGGGCCCAGTTGTTCAAAGCGCTGTTAGCTTAACGAGCTCGTTAAGGGTCATTTTGTTAACTGTTTTAGCAGATTCAATATACAATATTCTGATATTTTTTGCTGAAAAAATGTGAGTAGCTTTTGCACTCACATTTTTTCAGCAAAAAATTTCAGCATATTTGCGTATCACTTGATGTAAATTTTCACGAATCGTTAACTAACGACATCGTTAGCTTTGAACAACTGGGCCCTGGTGTGTTGTTAGTACTGTTTCTTTTTGCACAAATGTACTGGTAAGACTGTAATTTCTCGACTCGACTAACATGTTGGGGAAGTTGCACAATCTGCTGTCTCTTTCACCTTCATTTTTACTTATAGTATCTCCATCTGCCCCTAACAAAGCTGTTTCCTTCCTTTAAACCTTACATTGTTTGTGCTGCAGTTTTACGGCCCAGTCAACCGATAAAGGTCATGTCGAGCAGGGTCATCTCACCTAACCACTTTTTCTTTTGCCTGAAACTGACAACTGCCCTTTTTGAATCAGAAGATGTGAGAAAATTCACTTTAGAAGCGAAACAAAATTTTTATACAGGGCCTGACAAATCCAAGTTTCAGCCACTTGCCCGGCATTCCACAGCATCTTGAAAATGGCTCGGAATTACAATATTCCCTATATATTCTATACGTTTTTCTGGGCAAGTGAATTAAAAAATCACTTGCCCAGCCAAAATTTGGACTTGTCCCGGGCAGCTGGGCAATGGATTTGTCAGGCCCTGTTATAGTTGCCTCCCCTAAAAAAGTATCCTCCCCTTAAATTATTCAGGGCCCAGTTGTTCAAAGCATCATTAGCTTAATGAGCTCCTTAGTGGTCAAAATAGTAACTGTAGTAAGTACAAATCTAATTCACACGTATTTTTGCTGAAAAAATGTGAGTAGCTTTTGCAAATGCAAAAGCTACTCACATTTTTTCAGCAAAAATATTTGTTTGTTTGATTTGGGCTTAATGTTGCTTTCAACATTCTTTCAGTCATACTGCGACAGTGTCTGGATGTGGCAGGGAGCTCAATGCTCACTTTTAGAGAGCTGCCTCACTGAAATATCACGTCCCAGTCACTTTGACATGATATTCCACCCAGTCACATTATACTGAGCTGACCAGTTCTAGCTCTACTTTCGTAATGCTGAGTGCCAAGCGAAAGAGCAGCTAGTACCATTTTTAAAGTCTTTGGTATGACCCAGCCGGTGATCGAACCCGCAACCTCCTGGTGACAAAGCAGACGCTCTACCACTGAGTCACTGTGCCAGTGTATTGTATATATGCCATATTTAATGATAAAAGTTTTAACGATATGTTAACTTATGACATCATTAGTTTTGAACAACTGGGCCCTGGTATGCTGTTTGTATCAAAGTTTGCCAAAATTTTGGTACGCAGCTCTCATGAAGTTTGTTTTTCAGTAACTGCTCAAGGCAGAGGGTAAAAACATATGGCAGGGTTCTTCTCTAGACCGAAGACAGTATTGCCTGACAGCACAATAACGCACAATAGTTTAGTATCTTCTTTTTTTTCTTTGGTTGTTTCTGCACTAAAACATACCCTGTGGATACTCACTGACCACAATCACCTCCACAAATGATTCTAGCAAGAAATTAACCTAGTCAAACTTAACCTGGGTACGCAGTCCTCTAAGCAATTAACTAGTACTTTGTGCCCGAACTGACAGCTGGCTTTCTTGAATCATAAGGAGTGAACCATACATAGCACTAGTTAAGGCACTTTTTTCCATCCAAAAGTATTTGATATTTTTCTTATTTCTCCAAGAAAACGTTGTGGGTACTCATTACAAGTGCCTCTGTCAGACACTTCTAATGAGTACCCACAACATATGTTTTCGTGGAGAAATAAGAAAAACATATACCGGATACCCTCCCTTATCTAGACCTATGACCATAGATATCATTTCATGATCAATCTCCATGAAAGTCATGTGGCTGAGCTGGGACTTGAACTTGTGATCCCTAGATAAGCAATTGTGCTACCTACTGCAAAAGAATATAAATTTAATAGGTGCTACATATATCCATGCATCCAAATTATCATCAAAGGCTTCATAGGTGGGTTGGCCAGATCTAACTGAATTTGATTTCAGACCACGCTTGACTTCTTATCCACTGCATGAATTGCGATATAACGTCCAAGTCAACAACATTTCAGTAGTTCAGAGACATTGCCTCCAAATTTGTGGGACTTTTACCCGACCCGATCATATGAATTTGGGTCCTGCTTAGTTACTAGCAGAATGGATAGAAATAAAATTCAAAGTGAAGACAAAATTCGAAATGGCGGCGATCGCAAATATTGTAGGCTGACGTCATAGTCTCCTGATTCAAACCCCTGCAATTGGAATACTTGGCGTTATTGGCTGTTTGATGCTATTATCGACACCGCCGCTGTGTCAAAAGTCTCTGCCAAATCACAGAACGCTTATTGTTTTTCAGGAAAAGCACCGAACCACCCAAGCATTTGTTGGACCATCACATTTTAGTCATACACATCACTGGTCACATAGGTAGTCTATTGTAATGCATCTGGAACTGCTTCGCATTCTCGTTGGACGCACTTGTAAAGCTTGGCAAAAACATTCATCTAAGTGTCTATAACTTTTAGCATGGCTCCAGGTCAGACGAAGGGAGTATCCACAAAATATTTCCCCACAAAAAACATTGTGGGTACTCATTAGAAACCCACAAGGTTTCATGGAGAATAAAAAAATATATCAACTGAAAAAAGCATTTTATCTGGCGCTATGTTTTAGGTATCATACCTAAAAGCTATAGACACCTTAAAGCAGGATTTCCCTGACTTGCATTTTGGCAAGTTTTACCCCCAAAATCTTATTCAGGACCCTCAAAAATTAGGGTAAGGGTCCTTAGTGATGCATACATAATCAAATCCAAAATTAATTCTATTTATCTGTGGCTTTGTATTTTAATCTATTTTGGTCTAAAGGCCAAGAATTATCAATATTTGGGCAATAGTTAACCCATAAAGCACTAGCAAATTGAAGCAGACGACCTTCTAAAATTGATTTTATTTTTCAGAGAAAATAAGACTTGACATTTCATGTGAATTGTCTGCTAGGCCTTATTATGTAAAGCTTTATTTTCTCTGAAACAAAGTACTCTCAAAATGTTGTCTGCTGCAGTTGTGTTAAGTGCTTAAAGGGTAACTCCTTTAAGACAATAAACCCCTAAATCTTATTAAAGGACTCCTTAATTCCACATAAGGGAGTCCCTGGGTCCAGTGGGACCCTCACTTTAAAACCAAGAGGGGAAAACTCTGCTTAAAGTATGTTTTGCCAGGCTCCATCAAGTATCTAGGTAATGGGAACTATGGAGACTACCCACCTTTAATACAAGGTAGGATTGCACGCTGTTGGATTGCTGAGGGTTTTTCAAATCCATAAGCATAAATTCCTCTAAGGAGATCTTCTCTCAATTCCATATCATCAAAGTTTTCCACCACCTGATCATAGTTACTCTGTAATGTCAAAACACAACAGTTTACTACTCTTATTTTCTACACTGCTCAATATAACTGAAACATACAAAAGATATGCGTAAACACTTTCATCCCTGCAGACCAATACAGATACCTTGGCAAACAATGCAGATCCAGATGAGATGGCTCAAACACTGTTTGCCGTTTTGTTATTGATTGAATGTATCCAAATTCAGAGATGTAAGAGTTGATTTCATAAACTCAGGGGTAAAATGGTAGAAGTCAACTCGAGAAACAGATTTATAGCAACAATTTAACATCGAATTATGACTTTGCAAACCGTTATTAAAGAAGGATTGACTGAGTTGAGGTTTTACAACCCAGTCAGTCCATTAGGGTCAGGTCGAGCGGGTCAGTTTACCAAACCACATTTTTCCTGGGCAAGCTAAGTCATCTAAACGGTTAATCAGTATTTGTTACATTCTTTCACCAGAAACTGACAACTACCCTTCTTGAATCAGCAGAAGGGATGGAATGACTAAAAAATATTTCAGGAGTATTTGATGATAATTCTGGGATAATTTCTCTAGTTCCAGTGCTTGCATTAAGGGAAGTCTGGGAGTCAGAGAGTTCCAAAAATTGTCGGAAGACTTCCGAAAATCAATGCCAGGAAGTCTGGGATTCCCAACTTATAAAGATATTTAGTCATTTATAACAAAAATTCAGCTTAAGAATGGTGGTTTTACTCCATAAATGAGAGTTTAAGAATACTGAGGTTGAATTTCTGAAAGTGAGCCAAAAAATTTATCACCAGGACTTCCAGATATTGGTGCTAGGAAGTCCTGGGACTTCCTGATTTTGACAGTTAATGCAAGCACTGAGTTCTCCATATAAAACATGTCAGAGGTACTCAGAAGTAAGAAAAATTTATCCAGAATTATCATGAAATACTCTACTTAAATAACTCCTCTGTTTGCATTTAACAGAACCTTCCTTCCACCTTGTGTTACCTTTCCAAAATGAAATGGCAAAACAGGTGCTTCCATCACTATGTTTAATTCTAAGATCCCTGGATAAAAATTTCAGTAAACAAATTTTTCAAATATTTTCCCCAGAAAATTATTATTAACCTTTTCAACCTGATAGACCAAACCAAATATTTGTGAAAACAGTGTAGATCCAGATCAGACAGTCCATTGTATCAGGATAAGGTTTTGGTACAAAGAGTATTTTACCCCCGCTTTAAAGCTTAATTTTTAAATGCCCCTTTGCAATGCTTAGTGTTGCATAGCAAATTCTAACTTCTTCAGAGAAAATAAAGCTTGGAATTTCATGTGAATTGTCTGCTTGGAATTTCATGTGAATTGTCTGCTAAACAGACAATTCACATGAAATGCCAAGCTTTATTTTATCTGGAAAAAAAAAGAGAAAAAAAAAACAAAAAAAAAAAAAAAAAAAACCAGTAATGCCTTTGTCTTTGAAGCTTAAGGGTTAAGCTCTTTCTGATCTAGTGTACTGCTCCTGCTCACAACAGATTCAATGCGAGAGAAATTGCTTCATATTAAAAGACATACAATTCACTGAAAAACTTTACCACCTAAATTTGATTTCAATGCTGAAATCTGTAATTTCTTTGGAGTATTTTTATCCCCTTAGCTTCAATTTCAATGCTGATTTTCAAAAATTCAATACTAGAATATCTTTTACTCCCTCTTATCTAGAACTTTGAGGATATCTACACTGCTATTCCAGTGCTTGAATTAAGGGAAGTCTGGGAATCAGAGACTCCCAAAACCTGCCCTGGGACTTCCAAAATTCAGTGCCAGGAAGTCTGGGACTACCAAGTTTTAAAGGTACCTTACCATTTATATTTATTTGTGTTGAGGTTTTAGGGCCCAGTCAACCCAATGGGGTCATGTCGAGCACGGTCAGTTTACCTAACCAATGTTTACTGGGCAGGCTTAGTCCTCTAAGCGGTTAACCAGTATTGTGCACATTCTTTGGCCAGAAACTTACCATTTATAAAAAGCATTTAGAAAGAATTTGTATGTTGTTTTGCTTTAAAATGGCAGTTTTACTCCATAAATGAGAATTTAAGAATATGGAGGTTAAATGTTTGGTAGTGAGAGAAACAATTTGATTACCTGGACTTCCAGATATTAGAATTAGGAAGTCCTGGGGCTTCCTGAATCTGACAGTTAGTGCAAGCACTGCTATTCAGTTCTGGATTTTTGACTGACATCTCTGTTTGCAAAGATGATTGTGCCCAAACTCGAGAATAAATCCATTGTATAAAGTCAGGGATGAAAGAGTTAAACAGTATGCAACATTTCCTGCAAAAGGTCTCCTTTAGGAGACAAGCGGTAACCCTCAAAATCTGGCAATTCTGCAAGGTTCTGATTACAAAATGTGCTGTTGTACCAATGCTGGTAAACTTCAACTTTCCATTTGCTATGAGAGGCGAAAATTCTGTGCAATTTATTAAAATCACCATACAGGGGGTTGACAGAGCCACCAACATTTTTGCCAATATATTTCTTTCTTTGCCATCTTCTGAAAATTAGAGCCAATCTTACAAAGCTAAATCCCATCTCCAGTGGAATTCAAACACATTGCCTCTTGATCCGAAGTTTGCAGCGCAAACCAACAGATTACCCAGACGCTTTTACACATCTACAAGCATGCTAGTAATATTATTTAATACAATAAGCTATTTAAGAAACAAATTATTCCGAACCGTGCTCAAATGCCCAAGATAAAGCACAGTTGAGTTTGGGTTGTACCCATTTGAGCACGAGCGAGCACAGCAAGCGAGTGTTCAAATGGGTACAACCCAAACTCAACTGTGCTTTATCTGCGGCATTTGAGCACGTTTCGGAATAATTTTTATTTCTTTTCTAACACCCCTCACCGTGCGAATGTTTTGCACAAATGAGATTTTTATTGATTTTTATGATAAATTTTTATTACCGGACTTCCCCGTTTGGTAGTTGACAATACCTCTTAAGCATTACGTCATACTGTTACGTTGTTATAAGGTTCAATGACAAATACTCAAAATGGCGGATACTTATGCGAATCAGCTGACGATGTATAATATTCAAACGATGTAAAACATAAAAAAGTCAAAGAATTGCAATGTTCATATATCATTTTCTGTCTTACTAATATAATTTATTATGTATATGAATGTTTCGACCAGTATTGTAAGCTAGCGGCCATAGTTATGCAACTTTCGCAACAGTAGTATGATTGGTTTTCCGTTAATAGCGCACGACGAAATTCCTATGCTCAAATGCCTCAGATAAAGCACGGCTAGAAACGTAAAGACAAATAAGGAAAAACACGAGCAGGGGTGTCAGAATGATTTATAACAGTATGTTGGCTAACTTTATTAACAAAACTGAAATGCTATACCCAAGATGCGTGCGGTTGAATATGTCTTCAGAAATGGTGGGCCTACTGCTTGGTTGAAACAGGTACTATAACTAAATGCAATATTCAGTAAATGTCCTAAAATTTCAAACACTTTATCTATACCGTTGGCCTTAATTTTGCTTTTTATGCAGTTGTTTCCTAAAATACTTAGTGGAATGGCAAACAATGTAGACCTCATCAGACTGCTCCTTCAGGAGCAGTCTGATCTGGGTTTGCACTGGTTCATATGTCTAATTGTCAGAAATTTTGGTGTATGAAATTTAAGGACATTTACTGTAATTGTCTGAATTGTCTGATCTGGGTTTGCACTGTTGTATATGCCTATATTTGTCAGAAATTTTGGTGTTACATTTCGAGGGTTGAGCACAAGACTGTAGTAAGTCAGATGGTTGTTTTTCCCCAAACGTAATCTCACGGTCACCATAAAGGCGTTATGAAGATTACAACATTTCTTTCTGTAAACAATATGAGCAATGGCACCTAAATTTGCATTGTTTACAAAGTGGTCAAAGCTGACCCTAAACAAGGGTTTCAAATATATGTTTGAGTTATACTACAGTCTTGCGCTCAACCCTCAGTTTACAGTAATTGTCCAAAATGAATAACACAGCTGCATGATGTGATTATGAATAAAAGCTTATTTTGATTTCTTTCTTTCCAGCGGAAAAACTTTTCTGACAATAGTACTTTATTTACCCATATGAAATTCCACATTGCACGTTCCCAATGAAAGAAAAATATGAACATAACAGAACCTCTTTATAACCAAGATCCTATGCAAAAACTGTTAGCTAGCTCTTTCAACCCTAGAGATCAAATATGTACCTTTGCAAACAGTGTAGATCCAGATAAGCCTGATTGTAATGAGCCATCCCAACAGGATCTACACTGATTGCCATTCAGTTCTAGATTTTTTATTTGCTATTTCGACAGTCCTTTCTAGCACACTCCCCCACCACCCCTGGGTAAATTACCTCGATGAGACCTTCAGCAGCTTCATCTTTGGTCTCTCCTTGAGGCCTACAAATATACAAGGAAATATATAAGAATAATGCTCAAAGTACTGCAAAAGAAAGAACAGTTTCAACATATCGTATACTCATCGCATACATATATAATTTTAAGAACAATAGTTGATGAGAAGCAAACAATATACAAGAGAGATTTGGTAAAAAAGGTCTTCCGCGATAAGAATTTGTTTCCCCAAGTCAATTTATATAATGATGATGATTTGGATTTTTTTTCTTTCTCCTTTTCAAATTATTTAATTCATATTAAGATGGAAGGGTGATAACCAAAAGCTCTTTACAATAAAGCAACATACAGTCATGAGCTGAATTCTGCTTCCAGCGAATTCAAATCCAGGACTTTGTTAATGTGATCAGAAGTTTGTGAGAGCTAACCACTTGGCCACTCATATGCTTCTCTTTTCAAATAAAGTCTTCTCTCTAAGGATTCTTTATCGGGATCACACTCAACCCAGAGAAGTTGAGTGCAAGCTAGGTTACTAATTACTAATCCATTTTAAGACTTAAAGAACTCCCCAATATCACATATTGTAAGAGTTGAATTTTAACCCTTCTCTTGCTGGAAATAAAATGAATCAGGCCTGTAAGAGGGGGTACCTCTACTTGCGAAGTCATTACCCCCTGAATTTTACCTCGATTTTCATGAAATTTTCACGTATAATTTGCCGATCCTAGGTGGCCATTTTACCAGAGAAAGGATGGTCACGTGACTCGAAAGTCATGTGACAGTCATGTGTAAACCGGGAACCGTTTAAGACACTTAAAAAAAAAAAAAAAAAAAATTACAAGAGCCCAGCGCCTGTGTACTATTGCGAATGAAATGAGTGACATACATAGGTTCTACTGTTATTCCTACTTCTTCCTCACTGGAAATGATTCAGGTGTTATGGGCTTTTTTTCCAGAAAAGCCTGATCAATTTGTTGAAGTGAGTGCTGAAATTAATGGCAGCTTGAAATTTGGTATTCTCGGTCTCTTTTAGTGTGGGTAAAATCAAGCACCTGACTATCTAATGAAAAGTGGCGTGTTTGTATGAAAGTAGGTTCACTCCTGTATGAGAACACTTGCTCTGAATGGTTGCATGTGGTATATTGTAAGTATGACAGGCTTTTGAGTTGGCAGACCCCCCCAGCGCGACTATTGTCGCGAACGGCACGATAAGGGTTAACTAGAAAAAAATATAAAATGTGATTTTGCATTTTTTGTGTTGAATACAACCCCAAAACGTCAAATTCGGGCTAACTTTTTGGGTTTTAATTTTTTGTCTGGCTTTCTGTTAACCCTTCTCTTGCCGGAAATAATATGAATCAGGCCTGTAAGAGGGGGTACCTCTACTTGCGAAGTCATTACCCCCTGAATTTTACCTCGATTTTCATGAAATTTTCACGTATAATTTGCCGATCCTAGGTGGCCATTTTACCGGAGAAAGGATGGTCACGTGACTCGAAAGTCACAGAACAGTCATGTGTAAACCGGGAACCGTTTAAGACACTTAAAAAAAAAAAAAAAAAAAAAATTACAAGAGCCCAGCGCCTACTGTGTACTATTGCGAATGAAATGAGTGACATACATAGGTTCTACTGTTATTCCTACTTCTTCCTCACTGACTATGATTCAGGTGTTATGGGCTTTTTTTCCAGAAAAGCCTGATCAATTTGTTGAAGTGAGTGCTGAAATTAATGGCAGCTTGAAATTTGGTATTCTCGGTCTCTTTTAGTGTGGGTAAAATCCAGCACCTGACTAGCTAATGAAAAGTGGCGTGTTTGTATGAAAGTAGGTTCACTCCTGTATGAGAACACTTGCTCTGAATGGTTGCATGTGGTATATTGTAAGTATGACAGGCTTTTGAGTTGGCAGATCCCCCCAGCGCGACTATTGTCGCGAACGGCACGATAAGGGTTAACTAGAAAAAAATATAAAATGTGGTTTTGCATTTTTTGTGTTGAATACAACCCCAAAACGTCAAATTCGGGCTAACTTTTTGGGTTTTAATTTTTTGTCCGGCTTTCTGTTAACCCTTCTCTTGCCGGAAATAAAATGAATCAGGCCTGTAAGAGGGGGTACCTCTACTTGCGAAGTCATTACCCACTGAATTTTACCTCGATTTTCATGAAATTTTCACGTATAATTTGCCGATCCTAGGTGGCCATTTTACCGGAGAAAGGATGGTCACGTGACTCGAAAGTCACGTGACAGTCATGTGTAAACCGGGAACCGTTTAAGACACTTAAAAAAAAAAAAAAAAAATTACAAGAGACCAGCGCCTACTGTGTACTATTGCGAATGAAATGAGTGACATACATAGGTTCTACTGTTATTCCTACTTCTTCCTCACTGGAAATGATTCAGGTGTTATGGGCTTTTTTTCCAGAAAAGCCTGATCAATTTGTTGACGTGAGTGCTGAAATTAATGGCAGCTTGAAATTTGGTATTCTCGGTCTCTTTTAGTGTGGGTAAAATCCAGCACCTGACTATCTAATGAAAAGTGGCGTGTTTGTATGAAAGTAGGTTCACTCCTGTATGAGAACACTTGCTCTGAATGGTTGCATGTGGTATATTGTAAGTATGACAGGCTTTTGAGTTGGCAGACCCCCCCAGCACGACTATTGTCGCGAACGGCAAGATAAGGGTTAATCTTGGGTATAACAGGCTATGTGGTTTAGATATTCCTAGTGAACAAGAATTCTGCCAAAGGTTATGCCGTGCGGCCTGTGAGGGAGCGAGGTCAACGCAAATTTACATAGTTGGTGAACTGCGAAATATATGTTGAGGTCAAATACTGCTGTTAAGTTGTCATCCCTAAGTGCAAGCTTATACCAAGTATCATCACTGCAGCCTCTATAGTTCTATGGAAATGAACTTGAACATTAGGGTCGAAGTTAGGTTTGAAGCAAACATTAACAGATTGATGGCCGAACGGAGGGAAATAAAACCGGATCCCTATACCACGCAATGCTAAAAGCTGGCGTGACAAAAAGGCTGAACTATTTGCAAACTGTGGTGACCAAGATATGGATCTGCACTGTTTGCCAGTAACTCTTCTAAGTTTCTCCTGACTAAAAGAATGCCAATGAATCAAGCCATTTACATAATATTCTTCTTATAGACAGTGAGGAACATCCATTTCTTCAGGGATTTTCTACCTTTCTGAACCTGGGGCCACTGATTATGGGGAAAGTAGTGCATAAATCTACCAATCGAGAATACTGGGTTCAAACAAATCAGAACAGGTGATAGACATTAAACCAACATTTAACCCTTGGCCCAAGCCAGCACTGAACCCGGATATACTCTTCCTTTGCAAACAGTGTAGATCCAGATCAGTTGGCTTCTGAGAAGCCAACTGATCCGGATCTGCACTGTTTTTTTTTTTTTTTTTTTATTTGAGTTTTACGGCCCTTTCAAGAATATTTCATTTATATCGAGCCGATTGTTCATCAATGGTGGACGAAAACGAGAGAACCTGGGAAAATCGTTTGCCATTCAGTATGTGAATTGGCAATGAACAATTTTGATCAAGTAATCTGATTGGCTGAAAAACTTGAAAAGGGCATGGCATCTTAATTTATTCAGCAGGATAAGGGTTAAAATTCATTTTTGATCCATCAAACACATTTTAATCCCTGAAACAATAGCTGCCAAAGTTTGACCCAATGCCAAAAGTTTAAGGAAATTGGAATTTGCGTTTCCAGTATATCACAGCAGTGCTTAGCTAAGCCAAGAGCTTATACATGTTATCTTTATGCAGGGCTTCCGTTAAACGGACGTACGGCGTATATTACGCCCTGAGATTGCCACCGGACGTCCAAATTGAACTTCAAAGACGTACCGCGGACTTCCGAAATTTCTTTTGTCCGTCCGAAATCGATACCCGAGACGTCCAAAAATTGTCAAAAGGCCCGCCCACGTTTAACCAGTTGTATGATGTTTGCCCCGCCTACTTACCGGAAATTCGCTACCTGTGTTGACTGCGCTTTAAGGACGTCCCACTTTCCGCTTGCGGGAGTTTTATTGACAGCCGTGTCAAGCGTCGCGGCACCTTTTTGATGGCTGCGTGATCACTGCGTGTATTTGTCACGCGTGCTGAGTTGATTAATTGATGTTTTTATAAGTAAATTTTCTACTGCGACCCCGAAAATATTCGTTGAAATTATATGAAGTCATTATTATTTTTTTAATATTCACGTCTTAAAATCTTAAATTATTATTTTGCTAAGAACGTGTGCCGTCTGCAACACTTCCGGGAATTGCCGAGTGAAATTCTATAAATAAATAAATAACAATTATGCACAGAACGCAAATTAAAATCTATTCGAATTTAGAAGCTTACGTTTGTCATGACAATAAAAGCAATTTTTCAGATGAAAAGAAAACATATTTTTCGTCAAAATTTTCGGAAAACCCGTTTCTAAATGCGTAGCCTTGTCCCGGTTGCGCTGTTTACCAGCGCGGAAAAGACGCAAAGCAAGCCTAAATATAGGCGATTTGCGATGTTTTTGCTTGCTTTTCTCCGCGAACGAACGTTTTGCTGTTGGTATTTCATCGAGAGCTGCCTTTAATTTGTTTGTTGTTGCACGAGTCGGCGCCGTTTTCCCGCAATTTTTGTGAAGTAAGCAACGCTCTCTCGTGTTGATAAGCTTCAATCCGAACAAATATTTAATTAAATACATTTCCGCAAAATAAATTCAGTATAGTTTATTTTTAAGAAAACATGTTTTGGGTGTTTTCTCTCATGTATTTTCTTTTCTTTTTTCTTTCTATGGGCTTTGAAACGAATGCGAAGTTGTACCAATGGTGATGCTTTCTCTAAGGTCCGACATACAAGTACAGGCTTTCCAAAAATTTGCGATCGAATTTTAATAAGCGTTAAGGACATTTTTAAAACACATCTAAGAGAAGCGTGTATCATGATGATCCTGTGTGACACTGAAATAAGAACCTATGTTTACTAAAGAAAGGACAGACCACCGCAGCATGGAAAAAAAGTGGGACTTCCTAGATTTTCCTGTGGGACTTCCAAATTTGAGGGGTAGGAAGTCTGGGACTTCCTGAGTCTGGAAGTTAATGGAAGCCCTGTTTATTCTTCATGTGGGAATTTTGTGATCGATTTTGTAAGAACTGAAAACAATTCTACAATGTTGTGCACATCATCGTATTTTATAAGACGTAGAGATGAATATTTTCAGAATTGAGTGAGAAGACTTGCCTGATTGTCTCCAACTGGAAAGCATAGTACACGGACATATAGTCGCCAGGGACATAATGTCGTCATATTTTTCTACAGCTTCATTCTTTTGCTTCTACGCTATCAAATCATATTGAAGGTGAGTAAATTTAAGAGATAAATATCTGCTTTATCTACTGTTTTCATGGCATATACCCCATATAAAACATGTTGCATAAATTAACAACGAAATGAGGAGACCCAAATTTAACAAATTCCCAGTCTGTCGAGACCTTCAGCTGTTTTTTTTTTTTTTTTTGTTTTTTTTTTTGCAGTTAGACATGTGCGAGGGATACCTAATTAATAATGATTACATCCCTTTGCATATTAGACCCAAAAATATATATAAATGTCAGCAAAGTGAGATGACGAGGTTAGATCATGACTGCCCACCTAATATCATCCACAAGGAGCAAACTAACATATTTTCATTTCTTTTATTCTTTTATTCTCTTTATAACTGCAATGATAGTATTGTGAATACTGAATGCACATTTGTGAAATACATGTATCATTTCCTGACACATTGCGATTATAATGAAGAAACCCTCCAAAAAAGTAAGAGCTGGAGCGATTGGGTAGTCTGTCTGTCTGAGTTGATGTCACTTGTTAGTTGTTTCCTGTCTATTCACATCTGTCTAACTGGTTGTGCTGTCCGTCTGTCTATACTGACTGGCTGATAGTGCATGTCTGTACGCCTGTCTGCCCCTCTGTCATCCGCTTCTGCTGACTGGCTGGTAGCATGTCTGCGCTGGCTGGTTGTGCATGTCTATCTGTAGTCTGTATGCATCTCTGTCTGGCTGATTGTGCACATCTGTCGGTCAGTGTCTCAATATTTCAGTGTATTCAGCATGGGTAGAAAAATGCAACTACAACATGCAAGAAACTATGGCGCCATTCCGATAGCTGCAGTTGCTTCGGCATTTTAGACCCCCCCCCCCCGAGTGGCACTCTACAACAGAATATCTGGTAAAAGACAGACAGTTCAAAAATTGGAGTTCAAATTGCGCTTACACAACAAACAAAGGGTGTGGTTTTAGTTCACATCATACATTGAATGTATAGCTGGGCCTAGTCTGTTGTTATAAGCACTATGATGACCACATCATCGGCGATGATATTAGAACATGTGTCTTAAATCGTCAGGCACAACCCTCCTCTCTAAAACTGGTATTTCTTATTATAAAATTATAAATTTTAACCATCTGCATTTTTCAGCGAACTTTCCGAGTGGTTCAGCTTCAATTTACAAAAGTTAGTTCTTAGCTTATTGTTGTCATTAGCCGGCAGAGAGTTTAAACACGTCAAGGTGACGACTATGTCCGCGTACGTTAGCATCGTTTAAATTACAAGAGATAGATTCAGCTGGGCAGTTTTCTGTTGTGCGTATAGATATCTTTCCAGCAAATATGTTTTTTGGGTTTGGTTTTTTCAAAGGCATTTAGGACCGACTGTGTAATAGTTGGGACTGCACAGTATAGCTGCAATATCACGGGTACATTACATTGGCTATAGTATTACAGTAATATATATATATATAAAAAATGCAAAAAACCTGACAAACATAAATCAAAAGATCACATATGGACCATATACACTCTGCTGACTCAAGTGTCTGTGGGAAAATGCTGTATGACAGAAAGAATACAGATCATGTTTAGGGTCCTTTGGGACAAAATTTCTGAAATTGACAGGTAGATTCAAAGCTAATAAAATCGCGATCAGTTCATCATTGATTCAATGAATACCACTGAAATGTTTTCATAATTGCAAAACTCGGCCACTGGAAAATTTTCACCAAAATCCAGAATATTTTTCAGCAGCTCTTGCCGCACCCATATGGTCATTCTTTACACACGTGCTCTTTTTTTCATTCTGTTGGCAGCCATGACACCGGGTAACTTGCTTGGAAAAGGCCTATTTCGTTGAAAAGTAAAAGTATCTAAGACGTAGTAAATTGTCATATTATTGAAATATTATCAATTTATCACTGCAAGAAATGTTTCTGCTATTTTGACGTTTGATCCTACATATAACCTACCGTTCACTATCGTCTTGATTGTAAGACATGTTCTTGCTAAAAGTAGCGCGAATAAAGGAAAGAGACGTGAGCCGAATCACCTAAAGGAAGTGTGATTATAATTGCGCAATAGTTGTTAATGGATAAGCAAATAACATTTGTTTCTAGTGATATTATTTCAAAATATATTCTATTGCAGAAAAAATACAACTTGATGATATTATGAAAGAAGATAAAGCTGCATCCCTATATAATATTTGGCACTATTTATCAGCGGATGTATACGTAAAAAAATCCGAACATTGACATTCGCGAAATGACGTCATCAAATCTGACAATTGTGTTTAAAGGGCCAGACACACATTTTCAGCGTGCGATTAGATAATACAGTGAAAACGAAATGAAGAAAAAAAGAAAGAAAGAAAAATTACTGAAACTAGACCATCTGTATGCAGTCGCTGGTAGATTGCAAAGAAATGTTAGGCCTATGTCTTGTTTCAGTATTTTTCCATTTGTTTGTGTCGAGGTTTTACGGCCCAGTCAACCCAATGGGGTCATGTCGAGCGCGATCAGTTTACTTAACCACATTTTTACTGGACAGGCTTAGTCCTCTAAGTGGTGAGCCAGTATTTTGCACATTCTTTCGCCATTAACTAACAACCGCCCTTCTTGGATCAGCGGAAGGGAGAGAATGACTGTAGAAATATTTCATGATCAAATCTCCACGAAAGAATGTTGCAGACCCGGCGGGGGTCGAATCCGCAACCTCCTGATCACCAGTCGGACGCGCATCCAAATGAGCCACCAAGGCCGGCAATTTCCCATTTAACAGCGCACACAACTGGTACAAGTCAATGACCCTGTCCACAGAATCAGACTTTACTGGTGATACGTCAAATATCACTCATTCACCAGGACCTGTGATATGAAAAATTAGTCCCTAGATCTCACCAAAGAGGTAAACCTAGCCACACCATCCTCCACACCTTCAGCGGAGGCAATAATTGAATCTGAAAGGACATTCCAATCTCTAATGCTTTGAGGGAAAATTGAGCCCTTGTAAATGTCAGTTCTTGCAGTTGAGGTCTAAAAAGTCAATGAGTGGCGATTTCTAGAGCGCCTAATTGGGGGATAAGGTCATCTGTTGGAATGCTGGCAACACCTTTTAGACCTGTATATAAGTCTACCGTCTCTCCTCCGTTTCTTTTAAAGACTCCTATCATAATTTTCCAGTATTCCAGTCATACCTCCATTTTTTTAAAGCAGTAATTGCTAGTTAAAATCCCAGCAGCCCTATGTCGAACTTTTTCCATTTCTTAAATTCTTGAAGAACCACACCATGTGGATCCCAAACACAACTGCCACATTCCAAAACCGGACGAACAAGCCCTTTATATGCTGCATCTTTCACACCCTGAAGACATTGATAAAGATTTCCTCAGGAAACCAAGCGTTCTATTTGTCTTAGTACACATGTTCGCTAATGTATGTATTCCATCTCAAAGTCATGTGTGATTGTCACTCCTAGGTATTTAATGGCATCCACATTTTCGAAGAACCTTCTCTCTAAAGTTTAAGAAGCCTCAGTTTTATTTTTTCTCTCCCAAGTTATCTGCATTATACTGCATTTAACAGAATGGATCTCATACCCCATTTTCTTGGCAAACATCCTAATCTATCTTTATCCTTCTGACGTTCCAGTGAGTCTTCTGCACCTCTAATTTCACGGCAGCAAACACAGTAATCTGCGATAATTCTCATTTCTGAGTCATTTTCTGTGGAAATATCATTAACGTACAGAGAGACCAACTATGGACCAAGAACGATCTCTTGTGGGATACCAGACAACATTGGAGCCCACTCTGAAGTTTCACCATTAACAACAACTCGTTGTTTTCTATAACAAAGAAAGAAATCTATCCACCTGAGTGTCTTTCCGCCAATGCCGCAAAACCAAATAATTTGCTTTATGCATTTCAAAAATGTGTGTGTCAAAAGCCATCTCGAAGTTTAGAATTTTACCCAATCATTTATAACAGTTGCCAGCTGAGTTTCACAACTGTGTCTTTTCCTAAATGCATGTTGCCTGTCGGATAAAAGTTGGCATTCATTCAAGTGAGCCATGATATTTGGGGATAGTATATACGTTCAAGCAACTTACATGGTACGCATGTCAGGGACACAGGGACATAACTGTATCCCCTTTCTTATAGAGGGGACAGATGTTTGCAAGAATTAAGCCATTCTTTGGGGATTTCACCCTTATCAAGAGATTGCTGAAACAAATGTGCAAATACTGAAACTAGTTCATTTGCTAGTTCCTTTAGTACCCTAGGATGAAACTCATCAGGTCCTAAAGCTTTTGAAGGATTCAAGCCTTTAAGTAACTTGATCACTCCCTCCGATGGCACTTCAATACTATCCATGAAAGGGGCCGATCTTCCAGTTAACGGAACCGCCTTGTACTCGGTTTTGTTGAACGCACTGATCATTGATTTGACCAATTAATTCCTCTGTCCTTTCAGACTGATTCTGCAACTCCATTTCCTCCCCCTTTGTAAGGGATGGAATACCTAGCCAGTCTTTTTTTCTAACTTTTATCTGTAGAATAAACGTCAAAAACATTGCCTTTGGAAACAAAGAACACACCACGGATTAGAAAACGGGAGTCTCGGTTTTATTGAGCCTCTTCATAAGTAGTAATGAAGCCTGCAACACTGCATACGCCCTGTAGAGTATACATGAGCAGAACCCCTTTTTCAAATAAACCACAATGGGCCCGATGATCCCAAAGGAAACGAAAAATAATCTGTACTATGGTGATGTACGGGGAGACGCTCTACCGCCGCCACATGACACTAACACCAGCTCAGCGCAGTAAAATATTAAAACGTCAAAATGAAATCTCTGGGATTTGCGTTTACAAATCTACCAAGTTAGTCACATACAAATCATGCTGTTGGTTTTTAGTCAGCCTTGATTTCCCGTCTGTTTCAAATTTTGTCCTAAGTTTACCACTACCTGTCATGACTTTTACTCCTTCTGCAATTCTTTCTACAGACTCACATTAACGTCTCTTTATATTTATCTTCGACTTGCTGTAGCCTAATTCAAGAACTGACCAGTTTTACTCAACCTTAATTCTGATGAAGGTCCATTTACAAATATATGCTCGGTCCTCTACCTCATATGTGAAACACCACAGTGAAACACATATTATCACAAACACTGTGATGAAACAAAGCTAACGAGTCCATTGCGATTTGAAGCCAGAGCACAAGAAACTGCAAACAGGACCACGATGAGTTCGATCACATTGATAATCAGACGCCGAACATCTGAAACAGGTTGAAGAGTGAGCCGTCATTTACTCGAAGAACCGACCCACCGTCGTGCAGTTAAAGTGGGGGAGCAGTTATCAACCATAATTGGGCGAATAATCATGCATGCAGTTTGCCGCAGAATATCCATGTTGTAACTTTTTATTTATTTATTTATTTATTTTTGTAGCGAGTGACAAATTTTTAAATTGTACCGAAAAATCAGTTTTGCCAACAATCTTTCTGAATTAATAGATAAACAGAAAGGAAGGCAATGATCAGGAATCGATACAATTACCTAACACCCTCCGTTCCAAGACACCAAAGGGAAAGAAGGATGCACTAAAAGTAACGGCACCACAATCAAAACACTACAAGCAGAAAGCCAAAAGGACAGTTTCTTCAAAGAAAAAAAATGGCCAAACGGCTATCCAAAATAATAAAAAAGAAACTCACCATAAAATTCAGGTTTGAACAGACTTCCTTGCAGAAGTGTTCTCAAAACAACGTTATATTTTGACATTACGTCAGAATGACGGCTATAAAACTCAGAAAGTGTTTTACGTAGTTTATGATAACGGCGTTCAATCAGGTCTCAATTTTCTAATGAATTATTTAGGCCGGCATATTCATAGAGTCTGACCCGACCTACCGTCATGCAATTAAAGACCAGCATAGCTAATTATATTAGCTATAAACCATGGCATGGTTAAAAACTAAACCTGCAGTTTGTCGAAAAATATCCAAGTTATATCACATCCTTTCATAACGGGTAATATTTGTTCTAATTCTTAAAATGGATTTCCCAGTAAATTTCCTAAATTTATAAACTAGGTCACCGTAAAATTCTGTACACACTAAAATATCTTGGGCGTGGGGGTGCGAGATTCCTAGTTTCAACAGATTTGGTAGAATCCTCCGAAAAACCTAGCCGTGGACTTGACATTAACACTATTCTCCAAGATGAGGTTTGAAAAAGGTCTGAGATACTTTCGCTCATTGTTGGTTAAGACACCATTTACCGACAAAACAAGTTGCAGTTGTCCTGTAATGAAATAAGGTCGCCGTATAACTGTGCAGGGTCTCTGAAGTCAGGTACAATGCATCGACGTTAATACCACGTTGTTTAAACCTCATGTGTCTGCTGGGAAGGTGTTTTGCTCTCTCTCTCTCTCTCTCTCTCTCTCTCTCTCTCTCTCTCTCTCTCTCTCTTGTACCCTTACGATAATTCATAACATTGAATTTCCTATATTGAGTTACCATTTCTTAACGTGTGTTTGCTATTGTCCTCATCTGTGATGTATCGCTCTTACAACTAATTGCATATTTTTGATTGCAAACATGTCTGCCGCCTGACGCTTTACTAAACAAGTATTTGCTTTCACAAAAAGCTTGGTCTACGCCAAGTGTGGTCAAGCTTTTTGTGAACGCTAATACCTGGTTACAATGTTGACCAGTTTTTGTGAAAGCTAATACTTGGTTATATAATGTTGAACATTCCATGGAAAACAGCATTGGACCAGTCCATGACTTTCATAAAGTGTTTCCTGAGCAATGGCAAACCCTACAATTGTCTACGCCTATACCCATGGGCTCAGACGATAAGCGAAATTGAATTCGCTCTGATCCTTTAACGTGTTATTTTCATGTAACGTATATGTAATAATGTATGAATAATGCTTAAACCAAACCAAAACGACCTTTACAAAACAAGACTGGAGATAACAAGACGGTGAATAGCGAACACATTTAAAAATTACTAAATTTGAGACAGCCTCTTTAATACTTTATGATTCGGTTTTCTGCGGAAATTTCCGATATTAAATTCATTTGCGGAAACGAATGGCGCGAGTACCGGAGTAGGGGTGCGTGTAGTGGGGGTGTAGGGGACGGAGCGTGCGCTAAACAGGATGGGAAGCGAGGTAAAAGTGAGTGAAAAAATGAGTATGAGCAGTATGCAACAATGAATCTATAGTACGATCAGGGGCCTTAATTGCTCTTTGCACACAGAAACCCTGAACCAGTACATTACTATGAACAGTATACAACAATGAATGTACAGTCTGGTCAGGGTCTTTGTTCCTTGCACACAGAAATCCTGAATCAATAGTAATAGACAAATATAGCCAATACATTACTATGAGCAGTATGAAACACTGAATGTACAGTCTGATCAGGGTGTTTGTTTTTTTGCACACAGAAAACCTGAATTAATAGTAATAGACAACAAAATATAGCCAGTACATTACTATGAGCAGTATGCAACAATAACTGTACATTCTGGCCAGGGCGTTTGTTCTTTGCACAAAGAAAACCTAAATTAATAGTAATACACAACAAAATATAACCAGTACATTATATGAGCAGTATCCAACAATGAATGTACTGTCTGGTCAAGGTGTTTGTTCTTTGCACACAGAAAACCTGAATTAATAGTGACAGACAACAAAATATGACCAGTACATTACACCGAGCTGTATGCAACAATGAATGTACAGTCTTGTCAGGGTATTTGTTCTTTGCACACAGAATACCTGAATTAATAGTAATAGACAACAATTATGACCAGTAGATACATATCTATGAGCAGTATCCAACAATGAATGTACAGTCTGGACAGGGTCTTTGTTCTTTTCACACAGAAAACCTGAATTAATAGTAATACACAACAAAATATAGCCAGTACATTATATGAGCAGTGTCCAACAATGAATGTACAGTCTAATCAGGGTGTTTGTTCTTTGCACACAGAAAACCTTAATTAATAGTAATAGACAACAATTATGACCAGTAGATACATATCTATGAGCAGTATCCAACAATGAATGTACAGTCTGATCAGGGTGTTTGTTCTTTGCACACAGAAAACCTGAATTAATAGTAATGCACAACAAAATATAACCAGTACATTATATGAGCAGTATCCAACAATGAATGTACAGTCTGATCAGGATGTTTGTTCTTTGCACATAGAAAACCTGAATTAATAGTAATACACAACAAAATATAACCAGTACATTATATGAGCAGTATCCAACAATGAATGTACAATCTGATCAGGGTGTTTGTTCTTTGCACACAGAAAACATAAATGAGTAGTGATAGACAATAAATATGACCAGTACATTACTATTAGCAATATGCAATAATGAATGTACAGTCTGGTCAGGGTCTTTGTTCTTTGCACAAAGAAAAACTAGATTAATAGTAACAGACAATAAAATATGAGCAGGTGTTTTACTATTAGCAGTTTGCAACAATGAATGTACAATCTGGCCAGGGCGTTTGTTCTTTGCACACAGAAAACATAAATTAATAGTAATAGACAATAAAATATGATCAGTGCATTACTATGAGCAGTATGCAACAATGAATGTACAGTCTGGTCAGGGTGTTTGTTCTTTGCACACAGAAAACCTGAATTAATAGTAATACACAAAAAATATAACCAGTACATTATATGAGCAGTATCCAACAATGAATGTACAATCTGATCAGGGTGTTTGTTCTTTGCACACAGAAAACATAAATGAGTAGTGATAGACAATAAATATGACCAGTACATTACTATTAGCAATATGCAACAATGAATGTACAGTCTAGTCAGGGTCTGTTTTCTTTGCACACAGAAAACCTGAATTAATAGTGACAGACAAACAAAATATAACCAGTACATTATATGAGCAGTATCCCACAATGACTGTACAATCTGGCCAGGGCTTTGTTCTTTGTACACAGCATGTCTGAATTAACTTAGTCGGGAATCCCGCAAAAGGCTAATTGGCAAACAGTGTATATCCAGATCAAAACCTGCAGAATGCGGCGTCCGATCAGGATTTACACTGTTTGCATTAATTCCTCGTAACAGAAATTTCTCTATATTATAGTAATATTTAAAAAAAACTAACTAGATACCCTGCTATTGGAAATAGACTGATCCAAAGACTTCTGGTAGAAAAGTAAACTCGACGTAAATGGTTCGTCAGTCACAGACAATAAAGGATGACCAGTACATGTGCTGTGTGCAACAATAAATATTCAGTTTGATCAGAACATCTACTCTAAGCACAATGAAACTAGAATTTTGCAAAACAGAAACAGCAAATGAGCTGTGTAAATAGGAAGACTGGACTGATATTGAAGTTGTCGTGTGTGAATTCACGGGAAGGGTTGGGGGTGGCACTTACTACCAGAAAGGGTAGGGTGTGCTGCCAGGAGCCCGGGACCCCTACCCCATTCCAGACACGACTGAGCCTGCTTTCCATACAAACATTAGACGAATATATATCTCATTGTCGACAAACAATATATGCCCATTTGCTCAGTCATTTAATATAACAAGGATTTATTTGCATATTATCAATATTAAATACAACTATCTTACAATATCGAGTTTAACTAATATATATACAATGTTTTAATTTGGCTAAGGTATTTTACTACCCCCTTATCAGACAGACATGAACCCATTTCCAGGTATTTATAAAATAAATAAAGTATTTCTGAATTCCCCCGTATAAGTCATAGCTCTAGATACGATGTTTTTTTAAACAAAACATATTAACCCAGCTAGCATTCTACGTAAATCTACATCGGGCCGTCATCGGCCCGTCAGCTACCCTGACGGGCCGATGACGGCCCGATATAGATTTACGTAAAATGCTGACTGGGTTATTTTTTCTACATGAAAACGTATGTTATGGATGCTCATTAGAGTTTAGTGCACAACATACATTTGTACCCTCAACAAACGGCAAGTTTTTTTTATGGGAGAAATAAGATATATTTATCTGGATAACCCGCTGTCTAGAACCTTGAATGTTTTTTTTTTCTACCTATGACAAAACTGCGTTTCATGGTTAACCATTGTTCTAGTGTTCCTCACTTATTTCTGACTATCAGCAACCATTGTTCTTATATTTTATGAAATTGCAAAATACCATGGTGGCTCAGGGTTAATCATAAGCCATGGTGAACTAGTAGAATATACTTGTATAGACGTATACACATGCTGACCAGAGACAAAAGCATGACTACAAATAATTTCTGTTTGGAGAGGATCATACGTGTACCATAACTGTCCATGGTCAAAAGGTTGGTCAACTTTGGTTGTGTTCAGGAACATTCCATTAGACAAAAATTTGCCTTAAAATTACTTAATTTAATGAAATTTTAATGCTGTCTTAGACAACATGCACTGACCTACTTATGAAGGCCACCTAAAATGTAAGTATGTACCAAAATTCTACATTAATGAGATTTTAAAAGGAATGGCCCTCGAGAGCAATGAACCTGCTCACAAAACTGAAAATAACTGCAATGTCAATCTTTCTGGATCAGACTAACTAGTTTCGGATTCGAACAATTGGGCTTCGCCATTGACCCTCATATAAATTTTCAGAATTCCCGGAATGGCATCAATGATCATAAAAGACCAGGGCCCAGTTGTTCAAAACTTAATGAAGTTGTTAGTTAACGTGACGTTAAAATTCCAATCTTGAAATATGACAAATACAGTAATATTTTTTGTTGAAAAAAATATGAGTAGCTGCAAAAGCTACTAACATTTTTGCAGCAAAAATATCAATGCATTTGAAAATACCTTAGCTACAACAGTTAACGAGTTTATCATTAAAGAGCTCATTAAACTAAGGATGCTTTGAACAACTGGGCCCAGAACATTCTGCTCATGTATACGCTAGAGGATGTAAGCAGTGTTGCAAACTCCATTGCTCTTATGAAGAGTCTCAATAAAACCGAGACTTCCATTTTCGTATCCGTAGTGTGTTCTTTGTTTCCAAAGGCAATCTTTTTTACGTTTATAAACTACACTATAGTGAAGTATGGTAGACTATGAACGTCGCTACAGGGACTAACCACCTGTTACCCTTGAGAGCAATGAACGCACTTACAATAGGAGTTGTCGTAGGACAGTGTAGCTCACCTGAATCGCGTTTGCCTCTTACAATTTACCAAAAACTTTAACCTCAGGGTCACTCTTGTGAATCTGAAGGGCACAGCATAGAACTTCAGACCACTATTTAACATCAGGACAAGTATGAACTACTCTATCCAGCGATTCAGGAGATAGCCTTTTAGAAAAAAAAATTAACCAGAAACTTTAACTGACGCCGACGCAGTGGTGACTGCAATAGCTCTAATATACTCTCATGCAGGCGAGCTATAAAACTAAAAACAGCTGAAGTGTCGAGTTTTCAGGACCAGACTAGCTAGTTTCGGCCAAATAAGGTCTCATCAGTGACCTTCAATTTTTTCAATATTCTTGGAATGGGTTCAGTGATCAAAATGACCAAAAAATATATTTTGCACTATAGTGAAGTACGGGAGATTTATACAGTCGTTTCATGATATTAACTCCAGCTGTAGTGAAGATAAATAGATTCTTAAAGGAATGGAGAGCAATGAACAAACTCACAAATCTGAAGTTCATTCTTAAGTCTAAAAGGCCTGACCACTGATTTTTGTTAGAATCGGATGGAAGATATGGAAGTAATGACAAGAAATATTACATGGACTCATATCAGAATTGACACATAAAGACGTTTTCTGAATGAAACCTATGTTTATTCAACACAAAAGCACCAGATGAAAGGAAGTCAAAAAGGTAAGAGAAAAGTCCAGGGAGTGCCACAATGACAAACCGCAGCCCTTCCCAGAAATCAAACATAATGCATGTATATGGAAATTTTGGCAACGTAGTTCTTTTTAACATTTATAAGGAGCCATAATTCTGTAAATAATTATCGAAATTATCGCTGAAGTTCTAAATGACCCAGAGCATAGCTGTGCAGATGCTGTATGCTTGCAGTTTTCTCTATCCGGCACAATATCAAAGAAAAACAAAACCAACACCAAATATAAATGATGACACTGTGTGCCAAGTGAGAATTTTCCTGAAAAAAGCTCAACTAATGGTCTTGCAAGTAAAACAAACTTCGCAAGTCAGATACTGGTGTGATCTTAAACGTAAACAGGAGTTTGGGCGCATTGACCTTATGTTCACCTATAATAACCTGAGCCCATGAGACCAGCCCATCGGTCCAGTCCACGTGCTTAGAACATTGGTCCAGCCCATCAATCTACCCCATGAACCCATTCCTGTTTTTCTAGTATGCCGATAAAATGTATCTTAAACTTCAGCTAAATAAATCAAAATTGTCTGATAACGAACCTCCGTTTCCGGATTTAAATTTATCAGTATCTAATGACATAATTACATTCTAAATTTATGACGAATGAGATGACTATAATTTTTATGTTGTAAATTATCCGATTTTAGACGGTGGTTTTCATGTACTTTAGCATATGGGATACTAATTGCTAAACCTCCAAAAACAAGGCCGTTCCAAGGCGGTGCTTCTGTAGCAGTTCGATCTTTAGTTCGTTCTGTTGGCCATTCCAAGGTGATTCTTCTGTAACAGTTACTCTTCACTTATCTGTTCCATATTTGTTTGTTCGTTCTGTTGGCCGTTCCAATACGTTTCTTCTGTTACAGTTCCTCTTCATTTATCTGTTCCATCTTTGTTTGTTCGTTCTGTAGGCTGTTCTAAGGCAGTGCTTCTGTTACAGTACCTCTTCATTTATCTGTTCCATCTTTGTTTGTTCGTTCTGTAGCTTGTTCCAAGGCGGTGCTTCTGTTACAGTTCCTCTTCATTTATCTTTTCCTTCTTCCCTTTGTTCGTTCTGTAGGCCGGTCCAAGGCGGTGCTTCTGTTATAGTTCCTCTTCATTTATCTTTTCCATCTTCGTTTGTTCGTTCTGTAGGCCGTTCCAAGGCGGTGCCTCTGTTAAAGTTCCTCTTATCCGTTCCATCTTCATTTGTTCGTTCTGTAGACCGTTCCAAGGCGGTGCTTCTCTTATAGTTCCTCTTCATTTATCTTTTCCATCTGGTTTGCGGTGCTTCTGTTATAGTTCCTCTTCATTTATCTTTTCCTTCTTCGTTTGTTCGTTCTGCAAGCCGTTCCAAGGCGGTGCTTTTGTTACAGTTCCTCTTCATTTATCTTTTCCATCTTCGTTTGTTCGTTCTGTAGGCCGTTCCAAGGCGGTGCTACTGTTATAGTTCGTCTACATTTATCTTTTCCATCTTCGTTTGTTCATTCTGTAGGCCGTTCCAAGGCGGTGCTTCTCTTATAGTTCTTCTTCATTTATCTTTTCCATCTGTTTGTTCGTTCTGTAGGCCGTTCCAAGGCGGTGCTTCTGTTACAATTCCTCTTCATTTATCTTTTCCATCTTCGTTTGTTCGTTCTGTAGGCCGTTCCAAGGCGGTGCTTCTGTTACAGTTCCTCTTCATTTATCTTTTCCATCTTCGTTTGTTCGTTCTGTAAGCCATTCCAAGGCAGTGCTTCTGTTACAGTTCCTCTTCATTTATCTTTTCCATCTTCGTTTGTTCGCTCTGTAGGCCGTTTCAAGGCGGTGCTTCTGTTACAGTTCATCTTCATTTATCTTTTCCATCTTCGTTTGTTCGTTTTGTAGGCCGTTCCAAGGCTGTGCTTCTTTTATAGTTCCTCTTCATTTATCTTTTCCATCTTCATTTGTTTATTCTGTAGGCCGTTCCAAGGCGGTGCTTCTGTTACAGTTCCTCTTCATTTATCTTTTCCATCTTCGTTTGTTCGTTCTGTAGGCCGTCCCAAAGCGATGCTATTATAGTTCCTATTCAATTATCTATCACATCTTCGTTTGTTCGTTCTGGTGGCCGTACCAAAATGGTGTTTACGTTTATTTTCTCTTCATTGTGTGTTCCACCTTCGTTTGTTCGCTCTGTTAATGTTCCCCCTTTTGTACCTGTCTCCTCTTCATTTGTTTGTTCTATTGGCCGTTCAAAAGCGTTTCTTCTGTTGCAGTTCCTCTTTGTATGTCTGTTCCGTCTTCGTTTGTTTGTTATTTTGACCATCCCAAAGCAGTGCCTCTGTTGCAATTTCTCTTCGTTTGTTTATTCTATTGTCGTTTGCTCGTTCTGTTGAACGTTCCAAGGCGTATTTCTACTGCGATTCCTTTTTTGTATGTCCATTCCTGACTCGTTTGTTCATTCTGTTGACCGTTCCAAGTGGTGACTCTTCTGTATGTCCATTCGCTATTCGTTTGTTCCTTCTATTGACCGCTTCTGTTGCAGCCCTTCGTATGTCTGTTCTATCTTCGCTTGTTCGTCCTGTTGACTGTTCTTCTTTTGCAATTCCTTTTTGTCTGTTTCGTCTTCGCTTGCTCGTTCTCTTGACTGTGCCAAAACGGTCCTTCTGCAATTCTTCATCGTTTGTCTGTTCTATCTTCATTTGTTTGTTCTGCTGACCATTCCAAGGCAGTGCTTCTGTTGCAATTCCTCTACGTTATTTTTCGTATGTCTGTTCCATCATCATTTGTTTGTTCTGTTGACCGTTCCAAAGCAGTGCTTCTGATGCAATTCCTCTACGTTTGTCCTTTCCATTTTCGTTTGTTTGTTCTGTTGACCGTCCCAAGGCGGTACTTCTGTTACAATCGCTCTTTGTTTGTCTGTCCCATCTTTGTTTGTCTGTTCTATGTTCGTTTCTCTGTTCTGTTGACCTTTTCAAGGCAGTACTTCTAGTGCAATTCCTCTTCGTTTGTCTGTTTCATCTTCGTATGTCTGTTCCATCTTCGTTTGTTTGTTCTGCTGACCGTTCCAAGGCGGTACTTCTGTTGCAATTGCTCTTTGTTTGTTTGTTTCATCTTTTTTTCTCTGCTCTATGTCCGTTTGTTTGTTCTGTAGCCCTTTCCAAGGCAGTACGTCTATTGCAATTCCTCTTCGTTTGTCTGTTTTAACTTCGTATGGCGGTACTTCTGTTGCAAATGCTCTTTGTTTGTCTGTTTCAAATTCGTATGGCGGTATTTCTGTTGACATTGCTCTTTGTTTGTCTGTTTCATCTTTGTTTGCCTGTTCTATGTCCGTTTGTTTATTCTGTTGACGATTCGAAGGCAGGACCTCTGTTGCAATATCTCTTCGTTCGTTTGTTCCATCTACCATCTAAGTATGTCTGTTCCATCTTCGTTTTGTTTTTGTTGTTGTTGTTTTCTTCTTCTTCTTCTTCTTATTATTATTATTATTAATATTATTATTATTTATTTATTTATTTATTTTATAGATCTTTCCAAGGCGGTACTTCTGTTGCAATTCCTCTTCGTTTGTCTGTTCAATCTTTCTTTGTCTGTTCCATCTTCGTTTGTTTCTTTTGTTGACCGTTCAAAGCGGTACTTCTGTTGCATTTCCTCTACGTTTGTCTGTTTCATCCCTTTGTCTGTTCCATCTTCGTTTGTTTGTTCTGTTGGCCGTTCCCGGGCGGTACTTCTGTTCCAAATCCAAGTCGTTTGTCTGTTCCATCTTCACTTCCTTTGTTTGTTCTGTTGAATGTTCCTAGGCGGTACTTCTGTTGCAATTCCTCTTTCTTTGTTCCAGCTTCGTTTGTTTATTTTGTTCACTATTCCAAGGCGATGCTACGGTTGCAATTCCTGTCGTATGTCTGTTCCGTCTTCGTTTGTCTGTCTTATCTTCGATTGTTTGTTCTGTTCACCTTTCCATGGCGGTGCTTTTGTTGCAATTCCTCTTCGTTTGTATGTTCTGTCTTCATGTGTTTGTTCTGTTGATTGTTCCAATGCGGATATGTATTTCTGTTGCAGTTCTGCTGACCATTCTGTTAACCGCTGTTTTAACGTGGATTTACGTTGTATCCTTGGAAATGATCCACAAGAGTTATAGAGATTTCATCCTTTATTTTATACAGTCTGTATATGTATCAAGGTTACAGCAAAATGTCATAATTGTATAGATTTATACTGTCTTAGCTATCAAGCTTCATTTGTACGAGAAACTAAAATGCCCCAGGGTTATTAAACATGGCAGTATCAGATCTTTAATATGTGATAGAATTTGGCTAAACAAATTCTGTATGGCGAAAAATGCTTAAACCTTCTGAAACTGATATATAATTGTTTCTAACTGCTTTTATAATAAATTTAAGAAGATAGTCATCCAGTCAGAAGTTTTATGGCAAATGTAATAATATGACATTCCTAATGTGGGACGATGTCAAATGACAATTCCTTGGGGTAGTTGGTTTGGGAAGACCCACCTTACATATTACCATCATAATTCCTGACTAGAGTAATGTTCTCAGTAAGATTCAGTTTCACTGTGTTTTAATATAACATAACCAAAACAAGTTTTGAGTAAAGAAATAATTTGGTACAAAGCAGGAATTTGGTCAAAACCCAAAATTTGGCCAAAAAAGAGCTTGGTCAGATATGAATTTGTCCAAAGATGTTTCTAGCCAAAATTATCAAAGTTTGGCTCAAAACAACTGAATTCATTATCAAGATACGCCATCATACGAAATGGATTTTTTCTGTAATTTCTTATCTATATGTCATAAAAGGAAGCTTGGTGTTATAAATACAAAAATAGTGTAAGAAAGGAGACAAATACAGATTTGAACCTGTACTCCTTACAAGTAATTTAGGTATGTTTGCATGTCTCAACATCATTGGTATGTTGCTTTTATGAGCAGAATGTCTACCCATAAATTCAGATATGAAAGTCAACCATTACACCACTCTACAAGTATAAGCTTTTTTCAAAAAGCTTGCGGGTCGTTTAGCTTCAACGTACGCCTATGACGATTATACCGCACATGATGGCATACGTATCAGTATTCACTGAACTAACGTTATTTTTCGAATCTAGTTTCACTCCGAGCTGTCAAAGTTACCTCTGTCGTATACACAAGTATAATGCGCCACGGTCTTTGTTTATTGACTTTTACTTGTATCCTGTATTGTTTTTCAACATTTTGACTGTATTAGATCACTAGTTGGGGGAGTCCTGGGCTAGTATTTGCTAATTCGACAATGGAATGTTTTCATTTTAATCCCACAATCAATTCATTTCATAACACTGACAGCGCTTTTTTGCACAATTTTAAAACAAATGTATGGATTAACGAATCCGTGTCAAGAATAACCTCGTAAGCCAAACTTTATTCAGAGTATTTGGGGTTACTCTCATTCTTCGTATTTCTGCTCAAAACGTAGGTTCTGAGTCCCTGTTGGAACCACAGGAAAGTGAAAGAAAACTTTCACTAAAATAAATAATGTTGTGTTAGTTTTTACTAAATTTTCGAGTGCCCAGGAGCAGAATACGTTTAAACGTGCATTACAATAACACATCCGTGTGGAATAGTGCATTCTGTCATACCTCCAAAACGGTTATTTTTCGGATGAAAATTTGCAATATTTTTCTTATTTATACTCCAAATATAGATTGTGGGTGCTCGTGAGGCGGTTCTAACGAGTACCCACAATCTATGTTTTCAAGCAAATTAAGGAAAATAATGTACACTCCGTAAACCCCACTTTTCTCTATATAAAGTGGGGTTTGTGGAGGTGGGGGCGGTATTCATTTCACGGACTTGTTAACCTGATGTGTACAATACGTACACAAATACTCAGCCTTGGACATTGTCTCCTTGACAATTTGGTCAAAGGCATACCCGCATAGCATACATACTCATATAGCTTAGAGCAGTCACTCAAATCTAAAAGAAATTGACAGTAAGTGATTTTTATTCTTGCTGCAAATATAGCTTAATGATACATGCTCAATGAGGGGGCTCTAATAAGTACCCACAATCTATATTTTTGAGCAAGAATAAAGGAGATAATTAAATCAAAAACCCCAGCACCCACCTTTTTAAGTAAGAGTGTGTGTAGACAAGTTTGCAAGTAATGTTCATCATTAAACAGCGATCAGATTTCCGTCGGATTTTCTCTTCATTATTAACCAGAGTCAGACTTCCATCGGCTTTTCACTAAGCTACCTCAAAGACAGCAAAGAATGTGTAATAAAATGATAGTGACATTGACCATTAATTCAAGGTGAAGTTCAAGGTCCGAATAAGCTTTGAACTGCCAGTGCTAATGAAAATAATGGTTTTCTATACTATTTTTAGCATAAAAATTCTTGCTTGTGGTCAAAATTCTTATTCGTAGAAATACTCCACCACGAAAAAATAAATGATGACATTAATGGAACTTCTATTTCATAGCGATATTCTTAAGGAATATTGGTTAACATAATCCATCTAGTATTTCATTTTCTTGCCTGTCATAGATGAACAAATGTCATATCGCGGAGGCCAGTAGGCAAATCCTGATCAAATATCATCCATAGCACTTCTTTGGATTTGTAAATTATTATGTTATTATGTTTTCGGATTGTTTTGAAAGCAAATAATTATGAATAGAGTGTTCTTCCTTAATTCAAATACATTATATAAATAATCATACTTTATCTCCGTTTTCAACACTGTGAAGACCGAGGTGAAGACACGGCAGTAAAAGTTTTTGCTACTGAATGCAGGCCAATATATTTAACTGTGATACAGCAAAACCTATGTAAGAGAGCCACCTTCGAGACTGACTTTAAAAAGCGGTTGGTGTGGAAAAAGTTGTCTGTCTTATAAAGGTACATGTCATGTAATTTTGCTAGCAAAATTACATGACATGTACTTTTATAAGATAACCACCTTTCCACAACAACCACTAAAGTCAATTTCCAAGGTGGCCGTCTTACACAGGTTTTACTGTATACCTTTTCATTTAGCATTATACAATGAATATAATAGGATTATGTTGTTAAAGTACAGCCATAAATATTTGTACAAGTGCGTAAACAATAAATAGATTTAAATGTAGTGAAAAATAGAGCATTCTCCCTTAATTTATCTACATATCGTCGATATAAATAATCATAATGTATCTCTCTGTTTTCAATACTGTGAAGACACTGAAATACAAGTTTATGTTATAGAATGCAACTCAATATATTTATAGGCAATATCTGTTTCATTTAGCATCATACAATGGCAATAATCGAATAAAGTCGTTGTATTTATAAAACCATTTAGCTCTAATAATTAAGTGGCACCTTCACCGGAGGCAGCAATGCCGAATGTGGACGAAAAAACAAACCTACTGGTTAACCGCTTAGAGGACTAAGCCTGCCCAGTAAACAAAAATCAAAACAAAAAATATTCAGAAACTTTCGGTAATCCTAAAGAACAACACTACGGGGTAGCCGTTCCCCTTTATTATCAAGGACTATACAGATTTCTATCCCTAATACAGAGTAGACCTAAACCAGCCGTCGTGTTTTGCGGCGTCTGATCTGGGTCTATGCAGTTTGCCACTGTCCTTTTTTATGGGACGCTAGGCATAAATGGGTTAAGCTGGGAGGCTATACCCGAGAGAGGCTGTAATATTCTATTCTGTTCGTTATTTATGTCAACAGTCGCTTCCGGTACGATATAATTCCCGAATTGATGTATGATTAGCTCAACTCCTATATATATGCGGGCAGTCAAGACGACCCGCAATAATGCCTGCATGGTACAAAATGCCAAACTTCCAATGTCAAAATATTGTATTTGTCTATTTTTCTTTCTTTCTTCATTTTTCTACACTTCCTTCCTTTTATTGTTTGCTTAGCAATAATTCTGATAGAGAA